>JABJVO010000126.1:15784713-15796324 GCA_026770805.1 Boulengeromyrus knoepffleri
GCACAGGGCATGATGGGACGCTGATCCACTGCAGGACACAGGAAGCACAGGGCATGATGGGACGCTGATCCACTGCAGGACACAGGAAGCACAGGGCATGATGGGACGCTGATCCACTGCAGGACGCAGGAAGCACAGGGCATGATGGGACGCTGATCCAATGCAGGACGCAGGAAGCACAGGGCATGATGTGACGCTGATCCACTGCAGGACACTCATATGCTAAGGGAAATTTAGACAAACTGAGGCAGCAGTATATTTTTGGAACATAGGTAAAAACCTGCTGAAACAGAAGAGGAACTCGCAGGAAAGTGCCCAGAGGAAAAACGTGAAAAATATGAGCTTCAAACATGACACTTTTACAAATAACAAAATGTTCATTTTCTACTAAGGAGGAAAACCAAAGAAAACCCTACAACAGCACATGGAGAACATGCAAACTCCACACACGGAGAGCTGGGGTGGCATCTCGAACCTGGGTCTCCAGGCGACCACGCTAATCACGGCACCACTGTTCCACCACGCATGTCCATACGTCACATGGCATGAGACACGCGGTCCAAGCAATGGTGGCCTTGAACTTGAGGATCAAGAGAAAACTGACAAACTAGAAAAGGATCAACTTTACTACTGAATGTAGCTGCAGCAGTTCATATCATAGCTGACACCGTACTTGAATCAATACTCGACTAGTACTTGACTTGTATCTGAGTCAGTAACTGAAATATTTAAAATGGCATAGTACAAACATTTATGAGCATAAGTCATATTACTTTCTGATCATTCACAGGTACCAAACCTGGCTGGGATGAGAATACCCCGAGTTCATCAAAAGAGCTCTCTAATTTGTCCACTGTAGATCAAAATGAGATGTAAAGGTTAAGACAACCTGAGAACGATTTCAGAGCTTGATAAGATCTCCTTTGAAATGTAAAAGGAGGCTGATATGAGATTTTGTGTCTTTTTTCTCTGGAGAGACAACGAGAGACAGGAGAAATAAGGTGTAATCTCATTTTGGTTTCATGTAAATCTCATAGGTGTCTAGCAAAAATAAATGATACAAATTTGAGATCTCTTTTCCAATTTTCTTTTCCTCTTTTGCTCTGAATTCACATCGACTTAAATCCGATTTGTAACATTGTGTTGTTTATTTATTTTGTAACATGAAAAAACAGCAGAAAATAGCATGGAGCTTTGTTCATGCATTTGAGGTTAGGGTTTTCCAGCGTGGGATCCTGAGGTAAAGTTTACTGCCCTCAAGCCAAATAAGAAGATAATTGAGCTCAGCTGTGTGAATGCTTCAGTAAATAATCAGCTCTGATTTGGGCTAACTTTGCTCTGTGTAAATGGGAAAAGGTTTGCCGTTCACCTTTGGCACATTCTCAGCAGCTAAGATCTACAGACACATCAGACCACGATCAAACAGAATTCCCGAAGCCCTCTGGGAAGGGATACAAAGCCATTTCTTGAGCTCTAGGGCTCCATCAAATCACAGTTGCAGCCATATCGTCCAAGTGGAGAAATTTTGTAACAGCGGATTCTCTTCCCAGGAGCTAAATCTTTGGCAGTTTGTCTGGAAGAGCAATGTGCAAAATTGTCCAGGACGTCACAGAGAGCCCCCAAACCGACATGCAGGGATCTGCAGGTCGCTCTTGCTCTGCGGGGACCAGAGACATCAGGAAAAAACAAGTGAGAAGATGAGTGCTCCTCTCCAGCTTTGTCACCTCGGTGATCCTCAAGAGGCATTAGGACAAACTTCTGTGTACAGTTGAGTCTAGACTTTCTGACGAGAAGCTAACTCTTTGTTTTACCGTAAAAATCTCGGAGTGGCAGTCAGGCACAGTGGCAGGTGCTATGGTGATTTTCTCCATCAGAATCTGGGCTTCCTGCCATCGGAGAAGGAACTGTGGATTCTGCTCTACATGGGAGGATTATAAAGGTGAACGTCGGGCCATCCGTGCTTTAGGTCAAAGATAAAGCACTCGGGGTCCTGCAGGTAGACGGCGATACATACCAGCGAGTCAACATCCTAACAGGGAGGAATGGGAAGGCGGTCGGGATCCAGGCTTAGTCCCTGTCAGGTGCTGAGGGAAGCCCCAAATGAGCATCTCAGGCTTGTAATCCTGCAAATGTCTGGGACAGGAGTGAGTTAGTATGGCTGGCCTGATGTTCCACCATAGTACTGTGAGAAACTGATCACACTAATGGACGCATCAAAGTTATTCTAAGGGAGCAATATAGCTTTTCCACTTTGGCCTTTGAGTGTTCTTTACTAAATAGTAAAATTTTATAAAATTTGAGACTTCTTCACTTTCCTTGTAATCCTTCATGTATAATCATATTTTTACATTTAAGATACAGGAAATACAAAAACTCAGAAAGGGTAAATATGTTTTCATGTTGGTATTTGTGCGAGTGCGTGCATGCGAGTGTTGTATCTGCACAGCCAGTTCATATAAACACTGCAGAACAACTTTAAACAACTAACACGTTCACCATTTAAAACGTGCACGGGTGTTTGCTTGCACGTCACGTGCTCCCAGACATCCACCGTTTGTCTTCAGATGTTAAAATACTCGGCAATGGAGAGAAATGGCACATACTATGGCGCGTGCTCGGACAGCCGTGTGCGCGAGGCCGCGCGCCCCCGCAATCGTCACTGAAGCGCAGCTGGTAAAGTTACTGCGCACCAGGTGGGAGCCGCAGCCTCGCGCGCTGCGTCAGCACATAGCCCCGGCAACATGACACCGTTTAACCAAACACATATGCGCATATGTGCATGCACACACACGGAGGAGCTCCTTTCTAAGTACAAGCAGCCGTGCATCTTTCAAAAAACGAATGATAAGCAATGTCTACTCTTCCGCAAGACGGCATTTTCTCCAAGAAATAATTCCATGTAGAGTTCCTCGCTCTCTGCTTTGAATTTCTGTAGTGAGTCGTAGTTTATTTACGTCTTTACCTGAATTAAGCTTTGAGATCGACCTCTACTCAACGAGAAGCAGGAAAACAGTTCAGCTTCAGCTGTAAAGAAAACCGCCTGATGTGTAGCATTCGGAGAGTGATGGGGGGGCAATACGAACTGCATTTGGCTGCCATCTGTTTACGTGGCTTTATAGCAAACGGCCTGTCTCTTGCTCACATTGTCGACACCATGAACGCATTTTTCACAACCATGTGCTTTTTTGCAACCACTGAAAACTTTCTTTTCAAGGGGCGTATCCGCTACGATGCTAAATTCACTTTCTTTACCCCAGAAGTGCGATTTGCATTATTATTTCTATGCTCGATTTAAGGCCTCGCTGTTTAGCAGCAAGTTTTGGAAATTATCACAATTGTGTTTCATTTTTATACAAACATTTTACACAAATTCATGTTAGGGGGGCTTTTACCCCCTGCTTGCCGGACACTAATTATTTTAAACTCTGTTGTCGTTTCCATCAGACTCCCCATGCAGTAAAGGCGTAGCTCCTCTTTTCATAAACCTCCAGTGAGGATCCTGCGAACCTCCTGCTAGTTTTCAGCTTTTCAGACCGTAAAGCGGCGCAGAGAAGAGCCCGTGTGCTGAAACCATTACTCTCCGGTCTCATTTCCAGATGTTTTACCTAAAAACATGAAATTGGCGAATTAAATACAAATCTGTCAGGAAACAGCGAAGTGTAGCTAATAAAGACGCGTCTTATGGCAGTTCATATTGTGCTTTCCTAAATGTAGGAACAACTACAAATAAAATATTTGTAAAATTATAAAGATAACATATTTAGCTTGTATACTATATGATCGATATGGGAGTAGAGTATAACTACACCGGTTAGAAGCGGGTAGTTATTTTTAGTTGTCGCTGATTGTGAGTAGTAATTCTTATTACGAAATATACTATAAATTACGTGAATGTCTGCAGGTTATTTAAGCCATTGACATATCATTGACAAATAGCAGATTTTACTACAGTTGTCAGCCATGATTCATAACGTGCTGTTATGAATTTTGCCAGGCTAGCCATTTGGGGAATTCATCGTAATTACGCACAGAAATCTCCACGGTGGCTTTTAAAAGTAAACCCCTCCAGCTATTTCCTTTTGCATTACTGCAGAAAATTCGTATATGATGTAGAAGGCAGATACAAATTGGTTGGATTAGTGGGCATACATAACGAAAACATAAGAATAGGAAGGCTTCTTTGGGAATCTCCGGGAATCCCCTAAAATCCAACATATTAATGCCAAGAGGCTGAAAACCCAGAACGATCAAGCAGCGCGGCAGTACAAATCCGGGCCGTGTTGAACAAGTGCAGATAGTGTCTAAAAAAGAGAATCGTTGCTGTATCCACCCTAACCAGCACTCTGTCTTACTGGCTGCAATCCATAGTGAGACAAGGCAACCACTTTTTCCAATTACTCGTTAACAGTAAGTACTTTATTGAACCACGATAATCTGCAGAATGAATCTCTTTTTATAAGGAAAACAGGCCATGGTGATAGAAGGCAGCGCTGACAGATGCAGTAAGACACCAGCGGCTCTCACATGGAGCCCCAGCACTGATTTCCCAATCGTCTCCGAGTTCACATAATCCCGGCAGGAGGATTTAAGGGTTATGGTCAGCGCGGTGCTTCTGCTGTATTCTTTGTTTTGAGGTCAATCGCCAAGTATGGGGTAATTTAGAAGTGAAAATTGAAAAGATGTACGGAGCTTGGAAATATAGAGTGATTACGGTATTTTTTTGAAAGGAGCGACCCCTTTCTGTGACACCTCCTTGCGGGTTTATGAAGAGGCTCCTCATGGTGAAATGTTATTGATATTCCTGAGCCGGCACATCGTGAGTTATGAAGGCGTAACGTCTGAAGTGTACTGCTTGCATTTCAACAAGGCACTAAGCGACGAAAATTGCAATGGAAGATAGTATAGCCGTTTGTGTTTAAAAGGTCATAAGCAACACTTGTGCAATTTTAAAGAGGCGGCCTGTGCTCTTGCATTTATATATATATCTTTATTTCTTTTCTCAAAATGAAGGTGAAATGAAGTACAGCACTATATTTAAGATGCCGAAACACACAGCCCTAGATATTTTAATTATGTAGTTGCTTGTTTATGAATGTTTTATTATTATTATTGTTATTATTATTATTATGTTTGTGGGCTGGTTCGCTTTTTAAATAGGCCTACATCTGCAAATATCAGTGAAATGTGAAATTAGTCATTTAAAAATTAACTAGCAAATGTAAACGGAGGAAGCACGCCCCCTAGTGCCGCCCAGCTTACAGCAGCTTTCAGTACAAATTCGCGGCGATTTATTATTCTCATGCATTCTTCTTCTTATTGTACTTTTTCCATGAAATATGAAACGGAACACTCATGTGTATCGAAACTTAGTATCTTTGGGTGGAACAGCAAACATTTTCATTAGACTATTCCAACAATTATCCTGGTTTGTAGGGTGCAATGCGGTTATATAAATGGCAAATGTTAAATAAATCGAATAATAAAAAGAAAATTCAGATCTAATTTCAATTCTTGCGGCATTACAATACGCAGAATCGTTAATATTCTGTTTAAATATATTTAATTTCCTGCACGCGTTAACAAGCGTCTGCCTGCACGGTCTATGATAAACAGCCTAAAGGCGGGATTGCTTTGCAAGTGCACAGAGAAAGAAGAAAGAAAGAAAAAAACCCGCCCCCGCCCCTTCTTTATTACTTCTTGTTTCTCAGCTGAGTTGTCGGCAACCCAGGCGTGAAACAGCGACTTGTTCGGCCGGGCCGCGTCGCAGATGTGCGGTGACTTGCGTGGTCTGACCGCTTCAGCATGCTAAAGCACTTACATGCCCGGTTAAACATGCATTTCATCCGGATTTGTTAACCAGAAAGTGCGGCGTGTGCTTAACGTTTGTTTCGAGGGGCACGCCGACAATTTTCAAAGAGATGATACCATTCTACGACATAACGCTGTTCCTCCTTAGATTACACAAAATTACTCCTTAATTCCTCATCACTTGTCAGCTATGGGAAGTGGTGAAAACCCATATTCGGTGACGATTATTTTACTTTGATTTCACTCAGCGCGAGCTTTGTAATCTTTAAATAAGCCAAGAACATGCGCCGTAATAACTTCATTGCAGCCTGAATTCAGGCTGAACTAAAAAGCTGGACCAGCCTGACCAGAAATCGTGTCATTTAAGCCTTTATAATGTAGCACCTTGCCTTTTATGTTTATGAAAAAAAGATATAGATAAGATCAACATCGCTTTGTTTGTTAAACTTGAAATTCACGTAGGTTTGTTTCTTTTGCTGGTTACATTCATCCCATGCATAATTAAAGTAGTAATTCATATTTATTGTTTTAAAATTACAGCCCTTAAAACATTAAAATTAAAACCTATTAAATGGAGCAGCATGCTCACGCCTTTAGGGTTATGAGTTTGACTCCTACCCCTGTGTGTGTATGTTCTCTCCAAATTTACATGGCTTTCCTCTGCGGTCTCTGGTTCCTTCCCACAGCCCAAAAACATGTGGTTCACTGAACTGCTCTCTCTAAATGCTCCACAGGGTGTGAATCCAGGTCCTGTGATGGCCTGGTGTCCCATCTAGGGTGTCCCCTCTGCTACCTGGTCTCTGTATGCAATCATGCACAATAGATAGATATGTCTTACAAGTTTACACATGTAAACTAGACACATGTATACATTTTGTTCCGCTGAGCTATTTAATCAGCTTCTCCTAAATCAGTATTTACTACCTGTATTCTTAAACCTTATATCTACATCTATATCTATATTTTTTTGTTTATCAGTTCCTGGTAACTGTGGTAATCTGTGCCTGGCCACTCTGTCACCTGCTACTATGTGTCATTTGTAGGAATGTGGCTATAGAATACGGGTTTACTCTGCTCTCACAGAGGCCTGTCACCCTGGGGCGGGAACCCAGCGGCATCCTGCCATCTCCATATTGTCCCCCCCCAGAACACCGTCACACATGGTCCACATACTTCCAGATGTGTGTAACCCCCCCAGAGTGGCAGCCATCACACAAGCATTCCGACGGGCCCACGCTCTGATGTCAGCAACCCATTTCTTGCTGGTGAAGTCAGTCTTGTACGTGGGCCAGGGGGGGTCGCGGGGGAACGTTTACTGTACTGGTGACAGCTGCTTGGGCTGATTTTCGGGTCCTGACACCGACTGGCCATTGCAGATTCTCTGGCTGGAAATGGAGCTAAGGATTGTGGGATAATGAAAACTCAGACCCTCTGTGGTAACTACCCATGTGCCCTTGTGCAGGAGATGATGTATCTAGGTCAGAAGGTGAGGCTGCACTCTCGCTGTGTGTGTAAAGCTAACCAGATGTTTCCCGTCACACGTCTGCTGCATTTGCACAAAGGAGCTCCTTAGCCTGTTGCTAGATGCGCTGTCAGACTTTAGCAGACATCTTCCATGAAGCCATGGTATCTCTGTTGCCAGTCATTCAGGCCCATATAAAATGTGAATGTAAGATTGTGAGTCTTGTTTTGAGAGCTGGGATAGCTCAGTTTGTAGAGCATCAGACTTTTAATCTGAGGGTTGACGGTTCCTTTTTGGAAAGTCACCAGTTCAGGTCCCGTGGTTGAGGTTCTTGCACAAGGCCCTTAACCCCAATAGCTCCAGGGACTGTCTTAGTGTTAAAGGAAGTTACTCTGTGGGTAGTACTAAAGTCTCACTCCTCCAGAGTTGTGTGATCGACTCCCTTGCCTGGCTCTGTGTGTCTATGTGGAATTTACACTTTTTTCCTAAGTGTTGTTCCAGTTTCCTCTGTGTTCTCCAGTTCCCTTCTGCAGTCCAAACATGCAGTTATGTGAATTTCTCTCTCTAAATTGCCCGTAGTGTGTTTGTGGCCCCCGGTGGACTAGTGTCCTGTCCAAGGAGTTTCTCTGCGTGTTTCTTGCTGGGATGCCATTCTTCCAAACTCGTCGTGACCCTGTACTTGGACAAGCGGACATGGAAGATGGATACATGTGCCAGCAGTATGGGAACACTGGCCATGTCATTTTCCCTTTTATTAAACCATGAAGGAGCCATTTGTCTGGAGCATGGATTACTGCTAACGGGCAGTCTCTGCAATCAGTGGATAAGCAAGGTGATTAATCAGGGTCACCCTGCCTGCCTTCACCTGGACAGTGGCCCTGCAAACTAGCCTGAGACGTGTAATTAATTACTCTAATGAAGAGATTATTACTGCGAATAAAGATATTGATCAATGCTGAGACCTTTGGTGAAGAACAGCAAAGCACTCAGTGGAATGAGCTAGATCATGAAAAGCAAGTGCTGTCTACATGCAGACTGCGGGGTCCTGGTGCCGTCTACAAGCAGACTGAGGGGTCCTGGTGCCGTCTACAAGCAGACTGCGGGGTCCTGGTGCCATCTACAAGCAGACTGCGGGGTCCTGGTGCCGTCTACAAGCAGACTGCGGAGTCCTGGTGCCATCCGCAAGCAGACTGCGGGGTGCTGACCATGAGCAGACTGCCGGGTCTTGGTGCTGTCCTGGAAATGTGCATGTGGTCTGGTGACAGACACAATGCATATATGGCTCCCCTCTTGCAGGCTTTGCATAATAATAGTATCGTAGCATTACAGAGGAAGACTTTCTATGTTTTCCAGTTGACATTTCAGCCCTCCCATTAATGGGTTTAATGAAATGTCATTCAGTCCCTTGCCAATATATACAAAGCTCAGTGCTATATGCCGTTCTATGGATCTGCTGCACTTTAACAAGAACGCTTAACATTAGTCTGTCAGATTGACGTTACACTCCATTGACTGTTTATTGTTTGTAGGACTGTGCTTTAATGGGCACTTATTCACTTAGCGTATCATTTGTTGCTGGACATATTCAGTTCTGCCATGTCAGGTTCTCTGCTCCTAGCTGAGGAGATGCAAGGTGAGTTTGGGAATTTTAATTGCATGTTACTCATGCTTTCTTCAAACAGGTGATTAGCGATACTGAAATTGTGGCTGAAATTAGGGAAACCACATTAGGCAGCTAGTTAACTGGGCACTTCAACAACCTTTAGAAATGGTTTTAAGGGCCTCATTTTTGATAGCGGACTATATACATGGAGATTTAGAGTGTTCATACTGTCTGTCTGTCTAAAATGATTTTTACTACATCCGTTTCCCATACTTAATTATCTAGTACAGTGTTAGTTTGGAGCCTTGGACACAAAGTAAGGGGGCAGCCTGGACAGGGTGGGAAGCCAGCGCCCCATAGACTTAAAGCATAATGCTTTTGGACTTGCAGGGGAAGTCCAGGGACACATGAAAAGGCCACAGACACAGAGAGCAGGACAGGAATCCCACAGCCCAGGAGACTGCAGTCCCCTGTCTGCTGGCTGTCTTTGCATGGTTTTCTCTGGCCTCCCCAGTTTGTGTGCACACCCTGGGTTTCTGGGAAGAGGATACAGTCCCCCCCCACAGTGGCTGAAACATGGATTCATAGATGTATATTCTTCACATTTTTTTTTAAGTTTTGTTCAGAAGTCATGACAAAGCGGAGCTGACTAGTGATGACAATAATATGTCCAGTAAGAAAATGGGAAAGTGCGGTATCCTGCCAGTCATGATGCGTACTCCCAGAGACACACGCGCTGTCGTTTTAGCACAGGGCTGTCAAACTCAATTTCTCGAAGCTGTACGTTTGCTAGTTCTCATTCAAAGCCAGTCTTCTGGTAAATCGGCCCAATTACTGGCTAATCTTCTGTAAGATACTATTCATTGCTGTTAATTTCCCTGAAAATCGGCATTAAAATAGCCCTCATAAAGTAATAACTAAAGTAATATTAAAGTACTAAAAAGTAATAAATAATTATAATAATAATCACAGTAACCACCGATGGATCTTTGCAATATGTCAGTGTTGCATTTGGTGCATAAGCAGAAGAACAAGTTGAGCTTATATTTAATTAAAAGATAATTACACACATAGGCTCATGCAGAGGGTCCTGTGTGTCTTTACTGCCTCTGAAACTATGACTATTATTAATGAATGAAAATTTTTTCTGGGATAATATATGGATTTGTTTTAGGAATTATGACATACACCACTGTTTGGCGCCCCCTACCTGTTGTCCGGAGTTCACATTTTGTTTTGTTGGACTTAAAAAGAACAGGGCAGTTGTGAAGAACTATTTGGCTGAAATTAATATTGCTTAGTATCCAATAGATTATTGTTAAATTCCAAGAATGGCCAAGGTACTGCATCCTAAGATAAAACTACATGAAACTGTTCATGGCACTGATTCATTATTTTACTGATTTTTACTGTGCAATTGTCTTTTTTTATACGGAGCACAAATAGCACAGCTATCAGTCAAAGTATGACTGATGCAGGGGTGACACTGAGCAGTTCTAGAAAATTCTCCTGGGACATTTTGTGTCTTGGCAGGGCAGCGTGGGTAGCGCTGTGCTGTCCCTGCACCTGACTGGGCTGCCGCGTTGGGGTGTGAACCTTCAAAACCACCATAACCAAGGTATTAGTCATGGGTGGCGAGACTTTGACTCAGCTCCTGGTCACATCCAGCTGAGCTGGTCGCCACGGTTACCCCAGTGCCACACCCAATGGCTGGCTGAGCGGCTGTGGTGAGTAGGGGGGGTGGACGTCTTCCTTTCTGCCCTGCGACCTGCATGACGCTTGGCAGAGAGGAGAGACTCCCACCACGTCCATCTTTAAGTCCCAATGATAGCAAAGCAGAACCAACGATACAAGAGCGGTGCTGGTTATTCTCCCCCGGCTGCGTGTCAGGGGTGGGGTGTGTCTGGGAGTGCCTCAGTGAAAGATAACAAGGAGTGACACACAATGTCACACATGTAGAGGCTCCATTCATACTGGTGACAGCTTCTGTTTTTCTAAAGTCCTCATGTAGAACGGGAAACGCACGCAAAAATATCTTCCGTAAAAACAGATGCCTGATAACCAATAGCCACCGATTTAAATCAATCGCAAGCATTTTTCTGAACGATCGGGTTCTTGTTGGAAGGTAAGTTCTGAGGTGCCATAAATCTTTGGGTGAAGGAGACTCCTATGAACTGGAGAGTAAAAGGGGATACTGTACATGCAGAAATCACAGTGTTTCGCAACTGAAAACATTGTGCACACTCCCCTCGAG
The DNA here is from genome assembly GCA_026770805.1 of Boulengeromyrus knoepffleri. Lineage (NCBI taxonomy): Eukaryota > Metazoa > Chordata > Actinopteri > Osteoglossiformes > Mormyridae > Boulengeromyrus > Boulengeromyrus knoepffleri. The sequence goes on from JABJVO010000126.1 coordinate 15,795,841, forward strand.
AGATTGCCTAACAGTGGCACAAAAGAACATTCACAATGTAATCTTGTAACATCACAGTCAGAATGCAGAATTTTGAGAGGGGGGGACACCGATCTGTCACTTGTGGGACTACATAACGACAGTACATTTTTTTCCAAAATGCCCAATTTGTCTCACAGCTTCCATTGAGTGAATCTGACTTCTTCACACGTGACACTTAGTGGGTTAATAAAAATAAGCAACACCAATTAATACGAATACAGCATCGTCTATGACCAATATATGTATAACTGAGGTTGATGTGATACTAAGCCTAGCTAAACTCAAAATAAATAAATCGCAGGGGCCTGATGGCATCTTACCTATAGTCTTAAAAGAGATGAGGGATATTATTAGCCAACCTTTAAGTTTAATATTCCAGAAATCGTTATCTGCGGGTGTGGTACCATCAGATTGGAAGCATGCTAATATAACACCCATATTCAAAAAAGGGGATAGAAGTAAT
>JABJVO010000126.1:15811610-15822752 GCA_026770805.1 Boulengeromyrus knoepffleri
GATGGGTTAATTGCGTTAAAAATTTTAATCAGATTAATCATGATGATGGATTAATCCGCGTTAACCCGTTAATTTTGGCAGCCCTAGAAAAAAGTAATGAGCTTTATGTGAGAGGATATAGAGTTTGATGTGTATATGTATGTATTGTAGGGCTCCATGATATTCCAAAACAATCACATTGTGATATTTGAGATTTTTGCAGTAAATATTGTGATATTTATAAAAACAAAAAATGAATTGAAAATTTACCCCAGAATAAACTAGCCAAGTGGAACTAACTTACCAATTTAGTGCCAGATAAGTTGATGGTCTTGCTGCAGGTTATCCCAGCAGACATACCGCACTGCCGACAGATCACTCGCTTTTGCTCAATATTGTCTCTACGGAGTTCAAAATATTTCCAGTCAGTGGAAGACAAATGTCTTCTGGTGACCAATTCTTGTTCACTGTTCTCCACTTTAATCTCCATTTTTGTTTACATTTCTCACAAACCCACCACACTGTTTATAAGTGAGTTCAACACCAAGAATGAGGAGCTCCTGTAAAAGCAGCGACAGCAGCAACAGTAACTTTTTTTTTTTTTTTTTTTAAATGACTTCCTCTAGAAGATTATCTAATCATTAAAAGTAGACCTTGCTCAATTTTGTTTACAGTAAAAATGTTTTAGTGTAACATCCCTATGTAGTACATGGTTGACATATATCAATTTTCATCAACTCGTTATTCAGAAAAGAACCACAACAAAACTAATTGATGGAAGAAAAAGGACATGTCTTAAGGTAGTCAAGCTATTGGTATTTTTAAGTTGCAGGATAGTTGTATTTCAAGATCAGGATATCATAACAAGAAATAAAGTATTTTGTATAATATGCCATGACAGCACGGTACTGGAAATTTTTCAAATATTGTGATGTGATTTTTAATGTAATAAATATTGGGTTATTTATGAACCAAAAAAGGAGTTCACCATAAATTTCTCATGAACCCGTATAGGAGAGATTTAAATGGCAAGGATGAAGATGGTTATGATTGTCTCAGAGAACACATGCAGAACTGATTCAAAAGCAGTGGAGGTAAATTTTAAACTGATTTTCAAACATGAACTAGATAATCTTGCAAATGAATAATCATTAAATTTGCAAAGCTTGCTTGGTTTTTTTCCCTGTGTGGAGGAGGTAAGGAGCCTGCACTGCTACAGTGTGTAAGGAGCCTGCACTGCTACAGTGTGTAAGGAGCCTGCACTGCTACAGTGTGTAAGGAGCCTGCACTGCTACAATGCGTTGTCGCACCCATCACATGACAAACCACCTCAGGGATGAGAACCTGAGTGCAGCCATGTGGCAGGCGATACCTCAGCACCACACCAGTCTGAATGGACCAGTGGGGGGGTTTTTTTTTCCAGTGACTGGAGTTCCAATCCTGACACCAACCCCCAAGTTTTTCCCTGAAGGTTGGAGGAGCTCCTTATAGGGCTGGATGTAGATTAACATCATACCCAGGACAAAGCAATTGCAGGTTAAGGGCCTTGCTCTAGGGACTAGTGGAATAGAACTACTCTGGGCATTCATGGGATTTGAACCAGCAACCTTCCAGTTGTGGACACCGATCCCTAGCCTCAGAGCCACCCCTTCCTATGACTGAATCAAAATGTTTTAGTGAGACTTAAACTCCCTGCGCTATAATATCCGTACCAAATTGAAGTAAGAAAAGGCCTGATCTTAATCAAGCTGACTAGCAATATAAGAATTGGATCTGCATATCATGCGATGTTGGTATTGATATTGTACATTGTTTACTCCTACTGAAGCCATTTTTTGAATTCAGTACAAAATACTCCACCTTGCATTGTGTTGTCATTCGGCATTGGTACCAGTTTTTACGCCAGTGGGAAATCAACACCTAGAACCAACACGTTCTTGAAGTACCAAAAGAAGTATGGTACCTGGTGTGGTTAGTTGAGCAATGAATTGGACAGCTTTACAGCACTGTACATCTCGGTATTCACGATACTCCTTGTGCCTGTGGTGTTATTCGAAGGCAGATGTATGGTGCAGGAGAGCGCCAACAACGTGACCTCTCCTGTGTTCCAAGCTGCTTCTGTTTCTACCGGGTCAAAGCCCAGTAAGGAAACTGTGGAGCATGTGCAGAGCGCCTAGGCCGGTTCGAGTCCAATTGAACGTATACATTCAGAACTAAATTGACTCCCATTCGCATGATCTTGGTGTCAGTCTGACTTTGAGAAATTTGATTTAGTACGATTTCAGTCGGATTAACATGTTTACATGTACTTTAAAAGGTTTTAGTCGGACTGAGAAAATTTGATTTTCTATGGTTTGGTATACTTCAGTGTGATATGCACTGTAGCGGGGCACACCACATAATACTGTTCTGGTATACTATGGTTTGGTATACTTCGGGGCGCTATGCACTGTAGCGGGGCACACCACATAATACTGTTCTGGTATACTATGGTTTGGTATACTTCAGTGCGATATGCACTGTAGTAGGGCACACCACATAATACTGTTCTGGTATACTGTGGTTTAGTATACTTCAGTGCGATACATACATACAATGAAATGAATGGATGCATTTGGAATGGAATTCAAAATCACAAGTAAATTTCCAACATGGAGAACATGCAAATTGTGACGGCGAGTTTATGGGTCATGATAGTTAGTCATAATTGGAGGACTGGGAACATTTTGGCTTCCCAATTAATTACATCAGTACTGCTGAGGGACTGAGCCTGTCTGCCTCCTCTGTTAGATTGAACTCTGATATGTTGTGGGAAACACATCCAACGTGCGAACTCATTCACTCACGACATCTTTGTGTACGCCTGAAGTGCAGCGGAAACGGCCGCAGAACGTTAGTCTCCTGGTAGCATTTACGCTGCTTTTGGTAGGAAATTCAGACTAGGCTAAAAAACAATAATTATGGCTATAGGGGTGTTTATCGCTTCAGATATGCGACCATACACAATAGTAGGGAACATGGGATTCAAGTGGGATTTATTTCATTATAATCATGTTTGATGTTTGAATTTATTTTAAATATTTATTTTTCCAATGTGCAAATAAACATCTTAGGTTTTGTAATTCACACGTCAGCAGATGCCTTTCGTTTACACCTATTCCTAATTGTATTCGCAGTTTTTAAAAACAGTTTTGGAACATATTTTCTCTGCTGTGCCGAAATTGCATTGAATCATGAACCCGAACCTGAAACAGAGGTTTGTACCAAAATGTGAATTCCGTGCACCATTACATTCATGGTTAGAAAATGTGTAAAATAGGTTATTGCTGATTTCAGCTGGTTCCAGCTGACTGTCATGATCCTTGTGACACGACTGCGTGTGCATTACATGAGATGTCGATATTAATAATATCATACAGGCCTGACAAGGTCATCAGTGAAGCATAGTGAATCTGGGCTGTACAGCCACAGTGTAAACAGTAGAAGAGCACTCTGAAATGTTTTGGCAGGTCTATGTTCACCAGTGGCCTTACGGAGAGCAGCCAGAGGGAGGTACGCATCGTCGGGGTGGAGTCTGAGTCCATGCGCCTCGTGCTCGATTACGCCTACACCTCCCGTGTCATGCTGTCGGAGTCCAATGTCCAGGCTCTGTTCACGGCGGCGAGCATCTTCCAGATCCCTGCCCTGCAGGATCAGTGTGCCCAGTTTATGGTGAGTCGCTTGGACCCCCAGAACTGCATCGGGGTTTTCATGTTCGCCGACTACTACGGCCACCAGGAGCTGAAGGAGAGGTCGCAGGACTATGTCCGCAAGAAGTTCCTGTGCGTGGCTAAGGAGCAGGAGTTCCTGCAAATGACCGCTGAGCAGCTGGTCAGCATCCTGAGTAGTGATGACCTGAATGTGGAGAAGGAAGAGCACGTCTACGAGAGCATCATCCGCTGGCTGGAGCACGATCTCACCCACCGGGAGCCCCACCTACCACGGGTGCTGGCCCAATGTATCCGGTTGCCCCTACTGGATGAGGCCTTCCTGAAAAAGATCCCACCCACCTTTAATCAAGCCCTAGCTAAGGATTGGCTGGAAAAGGGCAAGACTAGTACCTGTCCTCGACGGCTGGGCATGACTGCATCTGCAATGGTCATATGCTTTGATGCTGCCCACAAGCACTCGGCGAAGAAGCAAACTGTGCCGTGCCTGGACATTGCCACCGGGAAGGTGTTCAAGCTCTGTAAGCCGCCCAACGACCTGAGGGAGGTCGGAATCCTGGTTTCTCCAGAGAACGACATCTACATCGCTGGCGGCTACCGGCCGAGCAGCAGCGAGGTGTGTATCGACCACCGCGCCGAGAGCGACTTCTGGCTCTACGAGCATGCCGGCAACCGCTGGCTTCCGCGGGCACCTATGCTGCGCGCTAGGATCGGCTGCAGGCTGGTGCACTGCTGCAGCAAGCTCTACGCCTTGGGCGGCCGTGTCTACGAAGGTGATGGGCGCAACGCCCTCAAGTCGGTGGAGTGCTACGACGCTAGGGACAACCGCTGGACAGCCGTCAGTCCCATGCCTGTCGCCATGGAGTTCCACAGTGCCATAGAGTACAAGGAGCGCATCTATGTGCTGCAAGGTGGGCAATCCGCTTCCTCGCTCTGCTTTTCGGCGCGAGGCGTGCTGTTTTTGACGATAATGCTCCGTACTGTAAATCGGGTCTTTGACCCTGCATGTGTGTGTCCATGTAAGCGAGGTAATTCTCTGTGCCAGTACCAAGATAATTAGTGGCTTGATATTGATGCCAGACAACTTTCCTATGATGGGTCACACTGAGTTATGACCAGCACAACTAGTCCTATAAAGAGCATTTGAATTGTCTGTGTTAATGTGTCTCTATTAGTCACATCGCTTGTCCTATTGGATGGCACCGTTTAACAGAGCCAGTTAAATGTCCCTCCCCCCTCCATCCGCAGGTGAGCACTTTTTTTTCTTCGAACCTCACAAAGACTACTGGGGCCACCTGTCCCCCATGAGTGTACCAAGAAGCCAAGGGCTTGCTACCCTGTACAAGAACTGCATCTACTACATCGCAGGGACCTGCCGGAACCACCAGCGCACGTTCGTGGTAGAGGCCTACGACATGGAGAAGAACACGTGGACTCGGAAGCGGGACCTTCCGTTTGATCAGGCGGCCAGCCCCTACATCAAGGCTCTCCGCCTGCACGGCCAGATGCACCTCTTTGTCAGGGCCACTCAGGTCACCGTGGAGGAGCACGTCTTCCGGACCAGCCGCAAGAACTCGCTGTATCGCTACGACGACGAGACCGATGAGTGGAAGAAGGTCTACGAGACACCTGACCGCCTGTGGGACCTCGGGCGCCATTTTGAGTGCGTTGTTGCCAAGCTCTACCCCCAGTGTCTCCAGAAGGTGCTCTAACAGTGAAGGGAACAGTGTCCAGAGTAGCTGAATCTGTCAGGGAGCCTAGTTCTGCCCTGCTCTTGGTGCTGTCCATGCTGGCAATATGAGGGATGGAGAGCCGTGAAAAGCATTAAGCGTCTGCCCCCTACGAGACGGGCTCTCTGAAGCTTGCGGAGTCGAATTTTCGAGCTCCACCCCCACCTTCCCTGTTACAGATGCCTTCCAGTGGTACTAGATTGAAAAGTGCAATTATCACTGTGCCTGTTCAGTGTGTCTGGGTGCTCTGCTGGGAGACAGCGGGCAGGTAGATTCGCAGAGAGGGAGGGAGGGAGGAAGAGAGATGTAGATATAGAGAGATATAGAAAGATATAGAAAAGAGGTCACGTTGTGGAAATGTATACTGCGTATATACGGGTATGATCGACAGTGCTGCTTGTTAAGTTCATTTTGTTATATTAATTTTCCTAAGTTGAACTATGCCTCATTTGTGTTTAGTAGTTATCTTTTAAGTTGATGCTCCAATAGTGAAGATTTGGTGCAAGGGCAGTTTTATCAGTTTTATTTATTTATTTTTTTTATGAACATGTCCCTTTAGGTAAGTAGTTCTGGGGAGTGCCTGTTCTTTATATACATGTATATCAATAAGCATAATACATTTTTAAAGAGCCAGCAAGTCATTCTGGGCAAATTGAGCATTTCCGTTATACAGTCATTGAATCTAATTCATTTGTCATATTGCTGTTCAATATTTAGTCGTGTAGCTATGGAAGCTATAATTCTGGATGTAAATGTGAAGGGTACGCTTTTAAAAAGGCTAAAATGAATGCATCAGCGCGTTTATCAGTGTGACTTGAGCCGATTTCAGAATACGCAATAAATGAGGATTTGAGGCGTATATTGATTGTGTGGATTGACTAGCTTTGGCAAGATGTCGTCTGCTTTCTGTAGCATGTTTCCAAGTCTGTTACCAGTTTCTCGTAATCTCACCTCGTTGTCTAATATCAAACTATGATTAACAGGTTTCAGAAATGCATTTCAAATACCTCTTCGTAGCATCCGTTTGGTGTCCGGAAGCAATAATGAACAGAATGGTGATGGGGTGTTCAGGCATAGACACCGTGCCTCCCGTTACGATGGCGATGTCGGCCGTGATCACTGGCGTGTCGCTGTCCCCGCTGGCTGGGTGCTCCATTTTCTGCTCTGGGATGGAAAGTGTGACCACAGGCTTTGTGGAGCACCCTGCTTCTCCTCGAGCGCGAGACCGAAAGGTGCACACCTGTAAATGTCCACCTTGGTTATACGTGCTGCAGGACATGTTGCTGATTTAATACAAGCTGAACTGTCGGTGCTGCTTTTTTTTTGACAATCTTGTACAGTGTAGAGAAATCACATCTAAGCATCGTCCTTTTGTTTTCACCATTTAAACTACTTGTCAGGAATTTAAGGTGTTTCCATTAATATTACATATTTGCACTACGTTTCAGAATTTCTTGCTCGGAGGTAGATGTTGCTAAACTCGAACTGCAAACAGTCTTAAAGCCAGTCACGATGTGCTGTGTGCTTTGTAACACACTGTGTCTCTGTGTCAAACCCGTGTTCAGAAGCACCAGAGGGGGGTGTGTTTCATGAAGCCTGCCACCTGTCACCCCCATCCTGTGGAAGCGCAGCGCGTGATTAAATACCCATGGGGGGTCCCTGGTGTCTTCTCTTAATGAACATGTCTGTGTTTAGGGAGTTCAGGCATTCTGCTGCGAGATTAGGGGAACTGAAATGGACAATTCTCAGGATTATATCAATACACAGTACTGTAACTCTGCTAAATGTGTATCATACTGTACAATACGTTTGCTCTACTTGCACAGATTAAGTAGGTTTTGGAACCTGAAGAATAGGTGTGATTCCTCCACCCCCCACCCCCAATATATTTTAATTAGTGGTGTGTGTTTTTTATTTTATATATTTACTATTTACTTGGTTTGATTAGTTAGATGGATAATTAGCTACAGAAAGTGTATACAACGTGACATCAAGATCAGAAATGGTTGCTTTCTCCCAATGTATAAAATTCCTGCAGATTGCATATGAAGTTTGGTTTAAAGAACTGAACAACTCAAATTTTGCATGCGAGATTATTTCAAAGGGTTGTTTTTGTTTTTTAATTTTATGTAAAAGCTCTGGGTTTTCAACATGACCTGTACGGCACTAAGTACCAGTGAGAATGATATACCACCATTTTTTTTTTTTTTTTACATGATTGTTTGCTATGCGAGTTTTCTATCATGGAAAAAGTTGTGATGTACTGTGAAATTCATTCCGTACATACTTTGAGAATAAAAATGAATAAAACAAACTGCATTCTCACTTTTTAAATAATGTGGTATTCCTGGGAATTTCATTTTTACTTTTGTTCTGGTCCCGTATGGGATTTACATGGGAGAAAATAAATAAGTTAAACGAGTTTGTCGCGTGGCTCCTATTTAAGATAAAGTGAACGGTAATTGAACCCTGAGGTCTAATATTTACTGTACTTTTTAGTACGAGAAATGCAGAGATGTTAAGCCATTAGGTCGCCTACTTATCTGTGTGGGCCTAAGTATGAATGTGGAGTTCTGGGTGAAAAGCCCTTGGCTCTGGGTTAACACTAGGGGTTAACACTAGGGGCAGGGTCAGCACTTGCGATCGAAGGAAGTCACATTTGTCACTAGAAGTATTTTAAGTTGGGTTCAGCGCCAGTTAGGAGGCACCACGGCATAACATCAACGATAGGTAAGACGCTATATTTTATTTCCGATGTTTTCGCTTTGTGTGCGGCGCACGTGGGGAGGGATGGGCGAACCTTAATCCGGATCCCCCACGTGTGTGACGTTATCCGCCGACGGCCAGCTAATGCCCTATAACTTACAAACTCTACCACGAGTTAGTCTGTCCCGGTACAAGTGGACCCAGGCATTGCGATTTTCTACCCTTAAAAGGTTAAGAACTTTGAAATACGTTTTAAAGATTTGGTAAGTTTGCGTTTTTAAGCAAGCCTACCAAGTTGTAATTTATACGGCAAATACCTCTCCGGCAGCCTACTGAAATTAATATTTTGTCTCTCTCACGTTGCGATGATTGAGAGAAGTAAATGTATTATAAAATACTCACTTCTCAAAATAAGGCGCGAAACATGCAAATAAAATCACAAACGATTCCACGCGAATGATTTTAATTTGTAATGCAGTCTAAACGATTAAACATCAACCTTAAATTTAAGTTAGTAGTCGGAGTCCACGCTTTGATTAAGATGTTTTAAAGCTGAACTTATTTAAAGGAATTTTATCTTTGAAACATATGTAATGGATACATTTATCATCGTACAACTTAGTAACAATACAGTAAGGCATTCCTTTGCTTTGGAAAATAAAACGGTTGTCAATCTCAAAATGAATATCAAAGAATTCATACTTATTCCCCACGAAAGACCACTCAATCATAAATGTATTACAAACTATATCAGCCATGATTTGTTCCGCGTAATAAACGTGGATAACGTACTGGAAACATTCGCATCTGAAAACCAGCCTGATCATCTTAACACATCTTCCCAAGGTAACAGTAATAAAGAAATAAAAAGGTTTAATGATTTCTTTTGGCCACAAACATAACCGTTTCCCCCCTGTTGCTCCAGACTGATAATGTCCGCAGCAGCATCTCCGGCTAGCACGCCTCCGGACGGCGGGTGGGGCTGGGCCGTGGTGCTCGGCGCCTTCATCTCCATAGGCTTCTCCTACGCCTTTCCCAAAGCCCTGACCATCTACTTCAAGGAGATCCAGGAGTACTTCTCAGTGTCCTACAGCGAGATTGCCTGGGTGTCCTCTATCATGCTGGCTACCATGTATGCGGGAGGTAGGTGTTATGAACAGTACAGCCACAAGGAGGCGCCATCAAGTTGAAACAGGACGTCAGTGTGGTTTTATTTGTCCACAACCCGTCCATCTTTCAGCCATTTAATTTGGCTAGGGTCGCAGCACAGTCGTGAGTCTTGATTGTAAAATTACCAACCCTTTATCTAATTTATACCTTTAGGTATTGTAGTAAAATTCATAAAAGGTCTTTGAATCCTAATTTGAATTTTTCAGAACAGCTATCGATTACAGGTTTGTCTAGAAAGCTTGTGGTGAGTTGAGGCAGAATTTTGATACCTAAAGAATGCCTTGCTAAGGAAACACAGGTTCTCATGCAGACGATTGCTGGCTTCCTTGTCTGCCACACAAAACTTTTCATAGTCAAATGAGCCATGGGATTGGGTACTACTACATTTCATTAATGTCATCATTACAGTAGCTGTATCAGGGGACATCTTACAGTGGACAGGCCTGGTGTCTCTGCTCTAAAATCAGATGCTTGGGTGTCTGACATGAATTTTGAGTTGAGTGACGTTTTTTCTCCACAGTGGAGGAGGGAAGGAGGTCATGCAGATACTCATTGCCTCTTTATTTGTGCAAACAGCCACGACTGACTGATGTTTTTTTTCCTCAAGGCTATTTTCTGTAAGACCTGCCTCCCAGTTCCATCACCAACAGTTCATTTTTAAACAGAGTTCCGTGAGAAATGGCCAGCTTGAAAATTTTCTGATGTAAAAAAGGAAATTATAGTCTTTCAGAAATCTGACACAGTTTTTTTTTGTGCAAATGTTTAATTCTCCTCGTCAGTTTGTGAGATACTGTCTTCCGAAAGCTATTTATTGGGCCCGGATTGCTTATTATAGCACTGTGCAAGGTTACCGGCCAATGATGTCTCGCTCCCTCATTCTCTCTCACTCGCTCACAATAGCAGCGGAGAAAATGCAGGTGAAATACTCCCATGTACAAACGCGGAGGCACGAAGCTTCATCATTTTGCCCTTGGCTCCATTTTGCAGTGTCATCCAGTGGCAGAAGGGACACGAGTGCCAGGTCTAAAGGTGACGCCGTAGGTCAGCAGTGGCGGGATCGTAGCAGTAGACATGAGGAGCTGTGACATCCTCAGCGGCAGGTTCTCCAATACATGGTTCAGACTAATAACCCACAAGATGCCCTTTTATTCCCATATATTGAGAGAGATACTTCTCTCCAACCTTCAGATGCTGAAAGGTAGCTAAACATTCAGGAAGTACAATAAGCATTTAGCATTGGAAGCCCAGTAATCCTGAGCAATATGTAATGTTTCAGTACACAAGTTACACCTGTGTCCGAAGTATTTAATCTTTTTAATGCAGCAAAGAGTGGAGTTCATCTCGGGATCATAGTGACACAGAAATAGACATTCCTCTGCCCACACAGCCTTTAAGGATGTGCTCATTTAATATTTAACGCCATTTCAAAGAACTGCTGTGGTTTCATTTTAACTATATTTAAAAAAAAAAAAAAACATTTGATAATATTTGTTAAATTGCCTTAACTCAAGCCCATCTGTAAAATGTGCAATTTGTAATAGACGCAATGTCTATGTGAGTAATATGTAACAGACTAGGAGGTGGGGGGGTCCCAACCCCCAGTCCAGTACGCCACTGGGCTGCACATTGGGGGTCCTGCAGAGGTTAATTTCCAAAAATAAACCATGTATTTTTAAATATTTTTATCTATTAAACTTATGAAATTGCTGATCGACCCTCCGGTAACACCCCCCCCCCCCCCCCCCCCCCCATTTTTTTTCCCCGACTTAAAACCGGGCGGGAAACCCCAAAAGGCCAGGGAAAAGGCTTTTGGAACCGGCAGGATAAAAAAGGGGAGGTTGAGGACAGGG
>JABJVO010000126.1:15889531-15901695 GCA_026770805.1 Boulengeromyrus knoepffleri
GCACGTATCGCCATTAGCTTTATAAGACGGTAACGGCCCGCAAGCCGCCGCACGTATCGCCATTAGCTTTATAAGACGGTAACGGCCCGCAAGCCGCCGCACGTATCGCCATTAGCTTTATAAGACAGTAACGGCCCATTGAAAAGCAAACAGCTAATAGCTCCAAAACAGGGTGGAACTGCACCCTATGACATGAAACGTCAGGCATTCAAACGACAAGGGGTGGAAGTCTTTCTGGACCAAGAAAGCAGAGGTGAGGGATCACAGCATCTGTCAGGGGGGATAAATGAATAAATATGCTAATGAAAGGGCACTAAATTAAAAACTGGTTCAGAGAGAGATGAAATACAGAAAGTGCTGTGGGCCTTCAGAGGAGGGGAAGAAACAGGGAGAGAGCAGAGGAGGAAATGGAGGGAGAGAGCAGAGGGAGAGACAAATATCAAGCAATAGCATAGGAGCTGCTGTTCTGATGACTACAGAGTTTCTTCCCACTTCCACGGGCTTCACTAATGCAGTAAAACCCTCTCACTCACCAAGGGTGCAAATCTTACACAGTCCCAGATGCTGGAGGAAATTTTCCATTTTCTTATTCACACTCATTAACTACACATAGCTCTTTCATAAGTTGTTTCTTACAAAAATACTTCAGAAATGGTCAAATACACAACTTCTTACTGAGGTATGGTTCCTGCAGGCCTAAAACATCATGGACCTGAAAAGCATCCTTAATATTTCTGAATGTACATGTTGGTCTGCGCATGAATTTCCACCATCGTGTGCTGGGTTTCATTTGTTAACAGGAAAGCTGCTGTTTAGTATGATGTTAGCATTAGTCCAGAATGCATCATGCTGTACGGTGCCCGATAGTGAAATCACAAATCACACTGCTGACAATGTGACGATGGACACGGCGTTCCAGCGTCCTGAACCGCATGGCAACGATGTCGTAAATGAAAGTGGAACGTGGTCTCTGGAGCAAGACGACGGAGGAGGAATCCAGCCACGTGGCCATACGGCCCAGCCGGTACCCTCTCCAGGTACCTGCGACAGCATTCCAACACTAGCTTGATATTTAGAACTGCAGATACCAAAGACAAGCCATGGACATTTTACAACGAAATGTCCCGCTCTGCTTCTATGGCAGGCCTTCCTGAGCACGAACGCAGCCCCGAAGATCTCAACACATCCATCTCAGATCTGCAGGACATGCCAGTTGGGCCCTGTACAGAGTACAAAGCTACCATTCGCATGAAACGATCAACCGTGTGATTGAGGCGTACGGGCTTCAAGGCCGCGTCTTCCGGCGACGCGTTTAGATACCTTCACAGCTGTTCATTTTCCCAAGGTGCCCCTCGTTTTAGACTTAATACAATATCTCAATTATGGAATGGTGCCAGGACAAATTCATTTAGTGCAGATGGGATTATATCGGCGTCATCTGTGCTGGGCCAAAACAGAAAGAGCTGAGTGATGATTATTTCACAAACGGGAAGGCACATCAAAAGGAGAGGGCTCTTCTTCCCTGCCTGCGAGTTAGAGGAGGGATTTAAAGCTCCCAGAGCTGAGGTAACACCTGCCACATCACCGCCATGACCATCACCGTCGTCCTTGTTCTGACTGTTCACCATGAGTCAGGGCTTCATGCACGGCTCTGTCTCGCATGCTCTCGTGCAGACACGCCTACAGGCCAGCTGTGCACCTCGATCTCTCTCTCTCACACACACACACACACACACACACACACATCCAGACCATTTCACGGCCAGATATCCCGAGATTTCAGTTCCAATGGCACCTTCCCGCACCTGCAGCGTGAAAGCTGATCGCTCCTGCATTTTCTGGCCTGGGACAGGTCACAGGGAGAATGGCCGCATGGTGGAATTTGGTGAAAGCTTCAGAGAGAAATGGAAACTGGCGTTCCATCCATGGAAGGTCGGGCCAAAACCCCAAAACTTCCCAACATTCCAGAGGAATGGCTCAAATTATTCATGTGTGGATGACAAGGACAGACGGATTAAGTCACATATAGGAAAACTGTTGGCAGCGCTCATCAACGACCCCCCTCCAAACCAAACTTATTTCCAATTAATGGATGTAAACAAGCTGGGGGCTTATTTACTAATGACAGCGGGGAGCGTCATGTTATTACAGCAACATCGATGTTCATCTTGTTTGCAGCATGCTCACAAAAACAACAACAATCCGGGACGCAGCCAGAGGCTAGTAGCGGCGCGTTAGCGCTAGCTGGTATTTAATTAAAAAAAGTAATAACGCAACAGCAACACAGAAAAAAAACAACAGATTAGTTTAATTACTTTAAACACAAAATGACATCCCCTAGTGGTTCTCCATTTACAGAAACGGATACGTTACTGAGACAAGGTTATTGGTTTGCATCACTTTTTTAAAAGGTAATCGTAATTAAACATCTTATAATTCTTAAAAAGTAACAGCAAAGCATTAGAAGTCACAAAAATAAAATTAAGTTTGCACCTTTTGTATCTAGGAAACCCAGAGTTCGGCCCCCTACACTTGTGTACGAAGTGTCATATTTATTAAAATACCATTGTAGAGGGGGGTGAGTGAGAGTGGATCAGGGCCAGATCTAATGATACCATCTCATCAGAGAGCCGGGGGCCGCGTGATAAAGCGATCTGAGCGCGGGCAGACACGGTGTCACAGCCAAGCAGACAGGTGTGTCCTTTGTCAGACTCGTCCCGGAAGTTGCGGGGACAATCGGTGATAATGCTTTCTCATGGGGTCTCTTTGGCAATGGTGTGTAAGACAGCAATGTCACATTCCGTGACTGTTTTTTAACAAGCTGGCTTGCATCCAGGGTGTGAAATGGTTGGTAAACCAGCCGCTATGACAGCTGGACACGATACCCTATGCACTGCTTGAGGAAACTGTCTTGTGTATTTTTTTTTATTTTGTCTTTGACAACAATTAGCATACCCATAAACATGAACGTGTGATTGTGATCGGATGTCCAGCTTCACTTGAGACAATTTAATTTGCCCCAGACAGCCTGTAGGTGGCTCCAGCTCGGAAAGCGTGCCAAAACATTTAGTCCTGCGGTCTCACATGGCAAGCGGCGCTTCGCGAGCAGGGGCACTGGGCACCAGTGCCGGCTGACACCAGCTGCCGGCCGATTCATCTTCCCACAGGCAGCGCAGATTGATGGCCAGTGGGGGGGGGGGGGGGCAGCTGGCTTCCCCACAGGCGGTCAGGAGCAGTGACTTTGGGCCTCCTTGTCAAGCGGCACATTACTGGAGCTGCAAAATGCCCAGTGCTGCTGGATATGATGCACTGGGAACAGGGATGTCAGCATTTCGTGAAACCAGCTTCACACAGCGATCAGCTTGCTTATTTTAGCCCACAACAACCGGCCAGGCAGACAGACACACAACAGGAGCGGAGAGAGGCAGAATGGTCTAACCGGAACAATCTGGGCACCATGATTGCGTTCCCGGATGGGTCCAGGAGGAGACACGGTATAGTGTAGGATCCATTACTGCAGGCCACAAAATGATAGGAGAGTGTGATTGATGAGACAGAGTGAGTCCCAGGCTCCACAGCTTGATAAGGTACTACAGCAGCTAATAAAGGCACAGTGTTTAGAAAATAAGAGCGTCGACCAAGTGCACATCATTACCCATCATGCTGGGCGCCATGACAGGAGGCAGCCATGATACCCGGGAGCTGCACGGCTCACGCTTAGGCCTCCAGGAAGTCAGTCCTGTCACAAGCACGTGCAGCAATGGTGGCCAATAGCTACAGGTAAGCATTGGACGAGACATCACATTCCACGTGTCACGCATAAGAAGTGTCGAAGAGTCAATATCTGTTGCTAAGAAATGCAGTTCCCCATAGTGCTGCCACATGCCTCGTTTCCACTGACATGGAGCTGGTGTTGGTGCTGGGCTGGTTCTCGCTTGGTGCTTGAGAACCTGCCCGCGTTTCCACTGGTCAAAAAAGTTTTTAGAAGCTGCTGAACTGAGACAAAAAAAATGTTTTCAGAGTATGACTCGTAGTGCTCCGTCTCTCTTGACTGTATCCACTTTTGTCTCTGTAAAGGCTCCCCCGTCTGTGTGTGTGAGTGAGTTTATTCTCACTCGCTGTTTGATGACCGCTTCATGATCTTTTCACCACTTGAACGCCACAATATTTTTATTCGACCTGCAACATATTTTATACCTTATTATGAAATCTGGTGAGCAGATCGATCTTTCATTTTTCACAGAATGAAAAAAATGATGTAAGGTTACTCTGCTAATAGAGTTGGCTGAGTTGTTTCACTGCAGGCACCAGCGATATCAGACAAAACTCTAGCAGCTATGGACTGAATTTTCCGGGTATGTGGAAGGTTTGTGGAAGATTTGGACGCGGCAGCCCGTCCCACGTTCACTGACGTTCGGTGCCTAATTCTGAGACCAGCTTTTCTGTGGTGCCATGCTGGAGCCGTTTTTTCTGGCCCACAGCCAGATTTTTTGCGGTAGAAATGCACAGAACTAGTTCTGAATTTGGAAAAAGTCCGGCACAGGCACTGCCCGAAAAGACAACACAGTGAGTTAATTTAGAAAACTTTATAATGAACAGTGAAATAAAATGCAGATGAAGGTGTCACATTCTTCAGTTAAAGTACCCCCCAGACTCCCCCCCCCAAGCAGAACAGGAACACTTTCCACACTTGCAGTATGACATCATTACTACACAGCGAACCGGCCCCTGACAAGGGATCCGGATGATTCACTGGCCGAGTTGTGGGGAAAAACACAGGCAGTCTATCAGGCCGTTAGCGAGAGCTGTTAGCGCGCGGTAGCGGCAGACGGCCGCGGCTGCGCAAGACGCACCCGGGAAGCCAGAGCCGTCTGCCGGCATCTTGGTGATGGCAGCCGCCACACCTGACCTTTATATAAAAAACCCTCCTCATTCATTGTGTCTTTAAAAAGAACTTGGGAATAAATGTGGAGAGCAACAACACTCAGGAATCCATTCAGGTCGTAATTCACTGAGGGGGGGGTGCACTCAGAGGGTGTAATGACCTTCGGGGTGGGGGGGGGGGCGGAAGAATCAAAATAGACGTGAGCAAAGAGCACAGCTCCCTGCAAACCGCGTCGGGGGGCCCAACATGCATCCATCCTCAGGTGCGTTCTCCACATGCTAATTCTGACGTGGGGGGTTTTGTGGGAACGACCCCCCACCATTCAGAAGTACAGCTCTGTGCCACCGGGCGAGCGTGCGGCATACAAACAGGCCTGGCTACCACGTGGGAGCCGTCAGTGTGCTGTAGACAATGGGGTCTGTAGATGAGCCATAAAAGTCCCTAATGAAGCATCCAAGCTCAATGGAGGACATGGCTGCACCCCCCAAGTCAGGCCTCCTGAACAGTCCTGATCAGAGGACAGACCACACGACGTTGGGGGGACGCACAGGCATGCTAGACGGCCCTGAATACGCATTCCAGGGACGTGGGTGGGGTCACAAGGAGGACGGCAGAGCAAGTGGCAGGACGCCTCATAATGTCAGGTGACACCAGGGGACATGAGGCACACCCAATCAGCATCGTGCATATCTATCACCAGCCATCCTGGGAAGGAGGATAGACCCATCACTATCACAGCATTCTGAAATCTGCAGCTGAAGAGGGGGTGGGCAGAGGTGATGGGGAGGGGGGTGTCGACCTCTGAGGACTGTTACCGGAAACACAGCATCGCAATCTGTGACAGCAGACCGCATCAAACTAATCCAAAGCGTGTGTCTGAAGGGTGGAGGCAGCTCTTCACCAGGCTTCCTCCGAGACTCCGCTGAAGGTCACACAGCGGCACTACCCTGGTCTGCAGCGGCCATCATCGCCCTGAACACAGGCCTGACTCTCCGGCACAAAGCCTTAGCTAAGCAGGATAACAGCAGGCCTGAAGGCATGACGGTAAGAGATCACTGTTAACCGAGGTGGGCGAGTATTTGTTTAATGTGAGACAGACGGTGGGGATTGAGAGGGAAATGTCCCAAGCGAAAATCCATAGGCTGGCGGACGAGGGGGGGGGGAGCGGAATGACTAAGGGTCAGACTGCAGACTGAAGCGAGGCGCTGAACCGCACCAGGCAGTAATTAAAGCATCTCAGTGGTTTCTGTCGCTCCCTCATGTGGCTCCTCAGGCTCGGAGATCTGGGCCGGCGTGTCGCCATCTGGAAAAAGCTGAGCGGAGAAAGGCCAAAACGAAAGACACTGGCAAAGATCACTCAGCCTGTCCGGAAGACCCCGCATCAACCTCTCTGTGAACGGGGAGACAGAAGGGGCCGGTGAAACGCATGTCCCGTCACTGCAAGACCACACATCAACCTCGCTGTGAACGGGGACACAGAAGGGGCCAGTGAAACGCATGTCCCGTCACTGCAAGACCCCGCATCAACCTCTCTGTGAACGGGGACACAGAAGGGGCCAGTGAAACGCATGTCCCGTCACTGCAAGACCCCGCATCAACCTCTCTGTGAATGGGGACACAGAAGGGGCCAGTGAAACGCATGTCCCGTCACTGCAAGACCCCGCTTCAACCTCTCTGTGAACGGGGAGACAGAAGGGGCCAGTGAAACGCATGTCCCGTCACTGCAAGACCCCGCATCAACCTCTCTGTGAACGGGGAGACAGAAGGGGCCAGTGAAACGCATGTCCCGTCACTGCAAGACCACACATCAACCTCGCTGTGAACGGGGACACAGAAGGGGCCAGTGAAATGCATGTCCCGTCACTGCAATACAGGTCTGTGAGGTCCAACTGCCCTACACTAATGAAATTCAAATGTTTAAAATATTTACGTGACAGCCACCACGATCACTCCACTACATCTGATTACTCTATTAAACAGCATCAGTTAAAATTTTACTTCCTGATTATTCGGCAATACGGCGGGAGGAAGACGGCGCATATAAAGAGCAAAAACCATTAGTTGTGTGGAAAAGCGAAAGTGATTAGTTGTCATTGATGACCGCAAAATGAGTCCTCTGCATTTAACCCACGTGTGACGTTGTGACTTAACACGGGCAGCTAATTCAGGGCCCAGGGAGCAGTAACACGCACAGGGTACCTCAGGGGTACTTTGCTGGTCGGGGATTCGAGCCTCACTAACCATTAAGCCACCACTGCCCCTGAATTAGAGGGCATATCACATTAAAAGTGAATGAAAATGCAGTCATCTGTCAGATCTGTAAAGCAGGACTTAAATATCACCACAGCATGACTGCAATGAAAATACAATGGAGAGAGGTGGGGGGCACACTGATTACAGCACATGGCCATAACCACCACACAACGAACCCCCTCAGGGATGAGAAGCTGAGTGCAGTGGGTGGTGCCTCAGCACCACACGAGTCCAAACAGACCAGTGAGAGTTTTTACCCAGTGGCTGGAGTGCCAATCCTGCCAGCAACCCTCAAATTTCCCAGTAAGTTGAAGGGCTGGATGCGGATTAACATCATACCCAGGACGACGCAATTGCAGGTTAAGGGCTTTGCTCAAGGGCCCAGCAGAGTAGGATCACTACTGACATTCACAGGATTTGAAACAACAACCTTCCGGTTACTGGCACAGAGCCCTAGGCTCAGTGCCACCATTCCACCCAAAACACCATAAAGGAGATGAAATGACCTGAAATAACCTAAAGCAAAACAGAACTTATCTACCAGCTGAGTCAAACAAGCTAGTGGGGCTGCCACTGTGTCAAAGACAATGCAGTGTCGACAAATGCGATGCGATTACTGCACATCTGCACTTTGCAATGCTGAAACAATATATCGTGCAGATCTAAAATATATTGTGCAACCCTATATTATACATAGAATTATATAATATATAAATATACAATCATAATATATAAATGATTACTTGATGAATCATCAGATTAAATCAGTAGATTATTACTAATATAATTGATAGTGACAGTCCTAATTTACATAATCAAAGGCAAAAATCCATATTTGAATTTTTGAATATTTATGTAGACTACTATTAGTTATCAAATAATATTGTAAATTGGCCCTTCTCGCTTACCGTAGAATAAGTAATGTACCACTAGGGGCAGACTTATTTATGACAGTAAATGATCCTTTATTTACCATTTGAAAAAGTACATTGGAATGCTTCCCGTCGCCGACCCATCTTGGTCTCCATGAGACACACAGACACATACAGGTCAGAGCAAGCTGGGGGGGTCACGGCACAGGGTCAGCCATCGTGCAGCACCCCTGTAGCTGGGGATTAAGGGCCTTGCTCAAGGGCCCACAGACATCTGATTATTCCGCTGAGGCTCGAACCGGCGACCTTCTGATAACAGCTACAGAGGCTGAGCCCGCTGAGTCACTTCCATAAAATTATTAAGCTCATCAGAATGGCTGAAATTAGAGCCCAGTGAAATAATGCATGAATCACAAACCCTGAAAAGTGAGGTCTGGTTTCTGCTGGCAACTTTTATGGTGTTTTATCTGGGAATTTTATTGCCAAGATTTCAAGATACTGGAATACCACATACATGTACGTCAAGATACCGTACACTGCAGTATAATGTCAGAATGAAAAATGGTATGAAAAACTACATGGCGCACAAGAATATTTTGATGTAGCCTAAACCAAAGGCACTAGATTGCTTGATGTCGTTTAAGTTTTTCTTCACTTAAGCTAGTTAATGCACATAAGCCTATGTTACCTGTCTAATGCCAGTCATTTGGTTTCTTAACGTTATACCACAATTTAGAGGACTTTGTTATTGCTGCGGGCGTTTCTATCCTGTGGGTAGCTAAATAACTAAAATGTGTTGTTATATATTATTGTCTCCTCGTCGTTTTGCTCACTTAAGACAGGAGCGGGCTGATGCTGCAGGTTTCACCCTCGCGGTCAGTCACACATAACAGACTTGGGCTGCTGTGCGACCGTGACCTGGGAACGCATCTGCATCATTTATTATCTATTTTCTTCAAAATGATAAATCTATTATCTTATAAAAATTTGAATACCTTTTTAAAATGAGTTTCCAAAGCCCTACTGTGGAACCACTGGAAGATTTTAGTAAAGACTCCCCTGACACGTTTTCATCACTAACGGACACAAACGAACGTAAAAAATGCCAATTAAAGCGACTGGTCTGACGGTCACAGACCCGTGGCGGGATGCAGCTCTGTGAATAAGTCGTTGTGTCCATCTCCGGCGTCATGGTCCTCATTTACATTTACAGCATTTAGAAGACACTCTTATCCAGAGCGACTTCCTTTTTTTTTTTTTTTTTTTTTTAATTCAGTCCCCCTGGAACAAGTTGGGGTTAAGGGCCTTGCTCAGAGACCCAATGATAGGAGTGCCAGAGGTGGGACTCGAACCCATGATCGCTTGGTCTAGAGGCAAGCATCCTAACCACTAGACCACCAACACCCAAGATCCTCCTGATCTTCAGAGCTGCTGCAGGGTGAATATTGTAAGCGAGTGAATGCGCTGTGATGGACTAGCATTCCACCAAAGGAGCTTAGTGTCCAGTCTCCTGTGTGTCCTGGGATAGGTCCCCGGCTCTGCATCACATAAGCGTTTGAAAGACGAATGAATGAACAGTATACAAGCACCACAAAACAAAGATAGCTGTGGAAGACAGAGGCAAATTAATTCCAACTCACAACAACAGTCAGTTCCTGGGTGCATGAAGCACGTGTCAGTGCTGCATTAATGAGGGAACATATGCCAGTATAGGGATGCACACTTCAAAGAGACAAAAAGCTGCTGAAGCAGGCAAAAACCACGGCCAGGTCCGCCTCAGTCCAGATGTGGAGGAAACTTTCATTTGCGTCGTATGATAGACACCAAAAATATGCCTCTCAGTTTGATGGGGGAAAATAACACCAAAAATGGAGCACTTGGAACAATACAGAAGTACATTCATTGTTATTTCAAGTGTCAGGGCCTTCAAAGGCCAGTTTATGAGGAGGGAGGAGATGAAAGGGGCTTCATAGGGCCTGAAGTGTATGAGAATCTACTGCTAGCAGAGAGAGAGGGAGAATGAGAGAGAGAGAGAGAGAAGGTCGCAGAGAGAGGAGTGAGAATGAGTGACAGGGAGATGGGAAGCAGAGAGAGGGAGAGAGAGAGAGAGAGAGAGAGAAAGTGGCAGAAAGAAGCAGTGAGGGAGAATGAGAGAGAGTGAGACAGGGAAGGAGTAAAAGGGAAAAGGAGAGAGGGGAAGAAGTACGAGAGGAATGAGAGACGAAGATTAAGAGGGAGGGAGAAGGAGGCAAGAAAGAGAATGAGCCTGGGGAAATAAGGAGTGAGAGAAGGAGTGAGAGAGAGAAGGGGAGAAGGAGTGAGAGGGAGGAGGAGTGAGAATGAGTGAGGAGGAGGCAGAGAGGGAAGGAGTGAGAGAGAGAGGGATGTGTGGCCGAGGAGGCACCTGAGCCCCACGCCGACGGGTCTCTCCTGGAGCTGCAGCCCATTTCTCAGTACGCCATTACCATTCTACCATCCAATTTCCTGCCAGAATTATCTAGTGAAACTACAGCACAAAAAGCTGATAAACACAGTTACCCCTCACACACAAACTCACATAAAAGTCATGAATCGCTAAGACTTACCATCCATGTTCTAGCCAAACGACCTTAACCGCTCATCACAGCCTAACCGCAGAGAGAACGTCCCACAGGCTGCGGGCAGGCAGAGCCTTACCCAGACGGAGCCTTACCCAGACGGAGCCTTACCCAGACGGCGCCTTACCCAGACGGAGCCTTACCCGGCGGCGCCTTACCCAGGCGGCGCCTTACCCAGACGGCGCCTTACCCGAGGGCGCCTTAGACGACGGCGCCTTACCCGAGGGCGTCTTACCCGGCGGAGCCTTACCCGGCGGAGCCTTACCCGAGGGCGCCTTACCCGACGGAGCCTTACCCAGACGGAGCCTTACCCGGCGGAGCCTTACCCGGCGGCGCCTTACCCGGCGGCGCCTTACCCGGCGGAGCCTTACCCGGCGGAGCCTTACCCAGACGGCGCCTTACCCCGGCGGAGCCTTAGCCGAGGGAGCCTTAGCCGAGGGAGCCTTACCCGAGGGAGCCTTACCCAGACGGCGCCTTACCCAGACGGCGCCTTACCCGGCGGAGCCTTACCCGGCGGCGCCTTACCCGGCGGAGCCTTACCCAGACGGCGCCTTACCCGGCGGAGCCTTACCCTTACCCGGCGGAGCCTTCGCCTTACCCGGCAGAGCCTTACCCGGCGGAGCCTTACCCGGCGGAGCCTTACCCAGACGGCGCCTTACCCGGCGGAGCCTTAACCAGACGGCGCCTTACCCGGCGGAGCCTTACCCAGACGGCGCCTTACCCGGCGGAGCCTTACCCGAGGGCGCCTTACCCGGCGGAGCCTTACCCGGCGGAGCCTTACCCGACGCCGCCTTACCCGAGGGAGCCTTACCCGACGGCCCCTTTGTCTGGAGCCTCGGCGGAGCTTCACAGTCCTTCCAAACTGAAATGAGCCAAACCCAAAGGGGGCCTCCACACTGCAGCACGTTAACAGGTTATCCCCAGATTACCGCCGCAGACACACACACGGCTTCGTGGGACCCTGCAGGTCTGCCTCTCTCACTAGGGCCTGTCCACAGTCCTAAATCCTCTTAGCCGTCAGAATAGGAGGCTTTGAGGAGGCTGTTCCTGCAAGCGGGTGACACGTCCTTCTCCTCCATCAGTCTCACCCAATCCTTCTAGATATGCACTTAGTGTTCATTTGTGATGATGGTCATATGAATCTGCCACCCAAACAGGACCGAGGTGGAGGAGGTGCAGGGTTCAAGCAGACGCCAAACCCCAGTGCCCTGGCGCCAGGCTAATTTCACTTTTCCCAAAGCAAAGCCTTCACAGCAATTTTCCTGCGCACTTCACACGCCTCGCCCCACAGGACTCTGCCGGCAAACCTCAATTTAATACCATTTTAAAAGGGTGAAGGCATCTCGGAGCCTTTGACACGCATGTGAAGGCCTCGTCTGTGGCTTCAATGCTGCAAATTTTCTTTCCTTGTTATTTCACTCAAAAGTGGACTTAGCCCCCGACCTTGATTTCATCCTCCCGCAGTCTGCCCCCCCCCCCCCCCCCCCCCCCCCCCCCGCCCCCCCCCTTCTTTGGTGGGGGGGAGCCCCCCCTGCGCCGCCGTACACTCGGGCCCCC
>JABJVO010000126.1:15920717-15934739 GCA_026770805.1 Boulengeromyrus knoepffleri
TTAGCGTTAGCATTTTTCCCATTGAAATGAATGAGCGGTCCCCATAAGGATATGTATACCCTACATGTGCGTGCGTGGGGGGGGGGGGTCCAATCCCTGCTCATTAGTGTGTCAGTCATCAGTTCCACACATTGAGAAGCCCCTGACACACAGAGCAGCGACCCCCCCCCCCAAGCAGGAGCACAGAGCCGATTCACACCATGGCGCTGAATGGACCTCTTAACCATTGACCAGTTGGGGGTGGGACATTTTATATGCACATATATATTTACACACAAACACAAAGGCAAACTTTTGTAAACATAAAGATGTAAAAGGTTAAAATGTATTTGTCTTCTAGGGGATTTTTTTTTTGTCCTGCAGCATCACAAAATTACAAAATACTGCAAAATCCATTTTTTGTTGCTGTGAACATTCAGCCTCTGTGCTAAATGTAATATTAAGTTACCTACAGTATAGTACACTTTCTATTGACTGGCTGGGAGAAAGAACACAAATGCCAACGGGACTTTACATGTTGTGTGCAAACAAAACGCTGGGATGTGGTTTTGGGTCTTGTACCGCATGACCCGAGTCCAATGTTTGAAAAAGCAGGGGAGGAAGGCTTATCGGGATGCAGTTTTTAAGTATAAAGGTCAATCAATGGAACTAATCATTAAACTATCGTCGCCTTAACAGTGACTGGTAAACTTGTACCTTTCAACGTGCCCAGCTGGGTAGACTTTAACCTCTACCTAACTTCATGGAAGGCAAGTTCTGTTGTAGAGTTTAAAAAATATATTAAACGGCAAGGTAAATTAACCTTAAAGGTAACTGAAGCGTTTTAACAAGTCACAAAAAGTTTTAGTTTGTGCTGAAAAATCGACGAAGTATATTAGGTATAATACAGTGTAGGCACAACAACCTAGGTTCAAGCACTTTATTGTCAATGCGCATCTAGCAATACATACAGAAAGGACAATTGTAAAAGATTATGGTTCGCAAAAGAATGCATTTAAGTTTGACTGCATATTATGCGCCCTGGAGTATGCTGTACGTTGTGAAAGGTGCAGCTGGAATTTAGTAAGTGAGTAAAGCAGGCAGTCATTCATGACAAACAGCATACAGCTGTCCGCCGTACAGCAACCGATTACGGCTATGTATACGAGTAAGGCGAAACGTCTGACAGCTGTCTGTACCTTGCTTTTATCCAGAAACAAGTGCCTGCCACTGGCTCCACGCAGTCCCCTCAAGACCGCCCGAGATGCCATGGGTGCCGCCATCATGGACCGGAAGCGCGAACTGAGGCAAAGTGCGCGTCAGCTGACTACTAATACGCGAGAAGCCCTCCAAATATCGCGAGAAGTGGCGATCGGTGGCACCTGCACGGCCACGTGGGCGTCGGTCCAGCGCGTCTTCAAATGCACTGCAATGTTAACAATACAAGAAAATACAAGAAATTAGAGAAACATTGTAATCAAACTATAATATTCATCGGATCTTCAGTATCTTTGTACAATAGTTGTTACATTTAGTGATCTTTGAAATGAATAGGACCTGTTTATTTTGTTTTGAATACATAAGTAGAGAGCTATGTTTTATGTAATAATACCGGTTTATAAATTATGGAGTCATTAGAATTATAGTATTTGTTTTCATGTAAAAAAAGACAATGTTTGTTTTAAGAACAGAATAGAACAGAATACAATACAGTACAACATATTTATTGTTATTGTACACGTCCAACGAAACAGTATAAGCTTTCTCCAGTTCCAGTAGGAATTATATTACAAATTAGATACTGTCTTAGAGCGAATTTCTGTGGTGAAATGTAATAAATGTCTCTTAAGAATCAACAACAAACAAAACAGAAGTATGAAGTATGGACTCTGCACACAATACTTGTCCTTTAAATATCAATGACAAAATGACCTTGTCATGCAGAGCAACCCAATGCGTAAATACTTACAGGGATAATCAGTAGCACTCAGCACATTCCAGTGATAAAATGACTTGACACAAATGTTTGATCTTTATTTAGTTTGTTTAGAGAAACTACAGCAGATAGAAAGGTCCCTCGTAAATGCAAACAAAATTGACTAAAAGATTTCAATATCAAGTACTAGAATTGAGATAATAATGAAACGTGCAGGAATTGTTACCTGGCCCTCCCACCTGGTCTGTGACCGATCTAAAGTGTCGTGATTTTCTGGGTTTGATTATCAGTCACTCAGGCCTTACGACAGCTTCACCTTAATGCTTGAGATGATTAGTGTATATAATACTCATAGTGATCAAGGTAGAGTGACCAGATCTCCTGGTTTGACTGGGACAGTCTTAATTTCAGGCTATTTCAGGATATGTCTCAAGAAATACCTGAAACATAACAATAAATATAAATATCCTGGTTTTAACATCCAAGCCATCTACAAAAAGTTTTAATGTGCATCAAACTCAGCTCAGACCACACACACATCAAACCACTAATCACACAAGGGAAAAACTGGTCATTTACAGTCCTGGGCTGTGTGGACGTGGCTTTAAGGTGTTTCCATCTGCCAAGAAAGAATGTTCAGCACACAAAGGAATCTTTATGCACCCTTAAATGAAGAGAGATGTTTAAAGGAACATCAGAAATGTTCACGAAGTATAAAAATCAATTTCACGAAATAAATAGTGATTTCATGTAGAAGCGTGTGGGTTTATTTACGGTCCTCTGATCCCTGTTATGATGGTTAGACTAAGCAATCATAACCCCCCCGGTGGGTGAAATTTACCAAGGGTGACCAATGCCGGACACACCAAGACATTTATTTCTGGCACATACACACATGACTACAGATAATTTCCTGAGACATACACACGACTCAGATAATTTCCTAACACATACACACATGACTCAGATAATTTCCTGACACATACACACATTACTCAGATAATTTCCTGACACACACACACACACACGTTACACAAATGTCCAGGTTTGGAACTTGAATTTCTGGTCTGCCTCTGTAATGGGTCTGTAAATGGATAATATCTGTGTGTGTTTTATTTGCACACAGCATACTATACAAAGAGCTTTAGAAGTTGTTCATTTTTTTAGGATTTGTGTCCTTCTTAGCCTTGTGGTTAATCCTCTTGTGAAAATTAACCAATAGGGGCATTAAAATGTCACAGACTGTGTTTTTATTGGCCACTTGATTTTGCAGTTGAGTAATTACAGTGTGTTGTTGTGGTGCTTTAGTCCTTAGCTAAAAAGAGCACCATGTTGGGCTTCCACTTCTCTGGCTCTGCAGGAGATTACGATATGAGCTTTTTAAAACAAACGCACACATTCCACATTCCTCTAAAACCCTTCTTCATAACACATCTTAAAAGTACAATTAGAGAGAGGCAGTCATTAAAAACAGAAATTATGACAAAGTGAGTGACATTTGCATATAAATGATGTGTGAAAGTGCATACTGCAGCATTTTAAATAAACGTTATAGTGTTTGTAGGGTTTTTTTAAATGTTATTTTCTTTTATTCTTCCATGTACACAGGCCAGCTGTTTTTCATATGGGGGGAGCTCAGTGGGCAACACAGGGGCCCCGCAGCCCCTTGGCTGTGTGTCCAAGTCCCACCCCAGGGGGTTTCCTCCTACTGCTCCAGATTCCAGTAACATCTTACATTAACTGCACCTTAATGCATTCATAGAAAATTCAGTGCACATTCATCATGCATTCATAACTATTTTTAAGTAGCATTTAAGTATACCATAGCATCCTGACATACCTTCACGGTTTTAGTATACATTAATAGCAAATATTATAATTATATAAACATACAATGTGTGTTATAATATATTTTAAAGCTGTTACGGTATGTTAGGATGTTACGGTTTAATTACATGCCGCTTATGAATGTATAATGTAAGTGCAGTTAACGTAAAACATTACCCAAATTCCTCTTGCAGTTAGCCTGACTGAGATGCCTCTCAAACCTTCCTTTGCTGTGGAATATCATTCACAGTCACTCAGAAAGAATTTCATGACTGACATGCCCTCAAATGTCTTGTTGCTACCCATCTGCAAACATATTTTAATCAAAATCGGAGAAGATATTAACGCCCTGACTTGTGATTATATGTAAAAAGAAGGATAACGAGTCGGGTGATGTTACTTAGTGAAATGAGTGTCTCCTGATTGGTGGGGGGGAGGGGGGGTCTCGCAGTGTGAATGTCTCCCCATTAGAGTGACACAGCACCTCTGCTCTCCTTCTGAACATGTAATCATCATAAAAGCTGGATTTTCACTTTAAGGGAGAAACACTGCATACTGTATGTCGTTTGTTGTTTGAAGAATTCATCATAATGTTTCTGTTGTGAATAATTAACAGCTTAAATATGAGTAAATCAGTGACATCAAACGTCAAAGAGTAGGGAATGTGTACTAAGATATACTATAAAGTTGGCAAAAAGAACAACTGATATCTTTTAGTGGTCTTCTGATGATCTCATTTCTTTCCTTATCTGAGTAACCTTAAGGGAGGGTCAGCAATGATGTCCCCTGGAGATCTCTGACTTTTAGACCCACCATGCTGGAGAAATTATTGAGAAATTTGAGGCAAAGCAGCTTGTATATTGCATCAAAGTAGGATCTTGGTGATGTAGGAATCTAATTTTTATTCCCCTGTTTTCCCTAAGCTTCTCTCTGATGCAATGTAGTGATGACCTCATTTTTATTTTAGAGTAATTGTATGCTATATCATGTGTTCCCAGCCCACAACCCCCCAAAAAGTAACAATGACAGAGACTCAAAACTCTTGTTTTGCCAACTGGGGGTGGGGGGTCACCCTCGGTAGAGTTCACTGATTTAGAGGGAGGGGGTCACCCTCTGTAAATTTCATCGACCCCCGACTCCACTGTAGATTTATCTGTCGACTGGTTGCGATTATGATTACAATGGATTTTTTTCACATTTAAAATTTTTTATTAACATACTCTGGAAATCATCCCTTACCCCCCAGTGGTGTCTCCAGACCCCCACATTGGGAACCACTGTGCTAAATAAATAAAATTGCAAATAATAATGTCTATTTTTATTTATATCCTCCATTTCTCCCATTTTTAACAGCTTAAGTTAAATCAAAATGTTGCTATTATATGCTTCAATAAATGACTTTTATTTCTCTCATTATTTTTCTCATTAGATGAGTAAATATTGTGGGAGTGTGCACAGCAAATGAATGCAGGAATCCACTCAGATGCATACACTCAGGGGTATTTATATTCTGATAAATCTCATCATGATGCGAGTGTGAAAATTGGGTGAAGTGTGAAAACCTATACATATGAAATGATGTAAATTTAGCTGTGATGCATCCTAAAAAATTATGAAAAGTCTAATGCCTGGCAATTTTTTCCCTCTGTCAGCATCAGTGGGGCTCATTTCAGACTCTGCCCGTACTTATTAAAAACGATTGTTGTTTGGAGTATTAATTTAATGCATGATGATATATTAAATCCATCCATTTTCTAACCACTTGTCTTAGTCAGGGTCATCTAGGGTCTATCCCCTTGACAGCACAGATGGGGTTCACCCTGGATGGGATGCCTGGCAACATATCCACCCACCCAAGCACTCTCTATGGGCTTTGAATGCATATCCACGCACCAAAGCACTCTCTATGGGCTTTGATCACATACCCACCCACCTAAGCACTCTCTATGGGCTTTGAACGCATATCCACGCACCAAAGCACTCTATGGGCTTTGATCACATACCCACCCACCTAAGCACTCTCTATGGGCTTTGATCATATATCCACCCACTAAGCACTCTCTATGGGCTTTGATCACATATCCACCCACCTAAGCACTCTCTATGGGCTTTGATCATATATCCACCCACCAAGCACTCTCTATAGGCTTTGATCACATATCCACCCACCTAAGCACTCTTTATGGGCTTTGATCACATACCCACCCACCTAAGCACTCTCTATGGGCTTTGATCACATATCCACCCACCAAAGTACTCTCTATGGGCTCCAATCATATATCCACCCAAGCACTCTCTATGGGCTCCAATCATATATCCATCCAAGCACTCTCTATGGGCTCTGATCATATATCCACCCACCTAAGCATTCTCTATGGGCTCTGATCATATATCCACCCACCCAAGCACTCACTATGGTTCTGGTCATATATCAATGTTTTTAGAATGTTGATGGAACACGAAGAGACACCCACAGAGCAGGGGGTGGGGCTGAAACCTCTTAATTTCAGTAAATTGGGTAAATTACCTTGCGTTAGTAAATTTTACTGCATTCTCAGCTGGTCACCATGTCTGCTCTGCAGTAACCGTTCTCGGCTGGTCACCGTGTCGGCTCTGCAGTAACCGTTCTCGGCTGGTCACCGTGTCGGCTCTGCAGTAACCGTTCTCGGCTGGTCACTGTGTCGGCTCTGCAGTAACCGTTCTCAGCTGGTCGCCTTGTTGGCCATAACTAGGCTCAGCTGCCCGTCAGATCTCTGTGAAACAGAGCCACTTGTCTAACTAGTACCTGTGGCTGGAAGTGTCACACAAACACATTCCCTTATCAAGCTGTCCTCCTTACGGCGGTGTTAAAGGCCAGGGCTTAGGCTCCCAGACACAGCTCCTGCATTCCCAGCTCACTCTGAAGCCTGTTCTCAGCACATTAAAGGCACATTACAGAAGATGACATGAACAGCATTTTTTTCAACATGCTGTTCCTCAACTCTTCTCCAGCCTTCATCCCTAATTATCCCTTTAATATAGACAATTCTCTTTAAATCAACTAAGACCCGAAATGGGCTCAGCTTTCCCTCCTTCTATTTAATGACTTTTAAGGCTAAAACCATTTTAAGTCTCATTACTGTAGACTCATACCGCAGAAGTATCTGGTTCACATTCACTCCTGGCGTCTGTCGACTGACAGGTTTACCCAGCACCAAAAAGCCATAGGCCAGCCATCTTCTGTTTGTGAGGAACCTGAGTGATGTTGGGAGAGAGAATACCTGCGATTACCTGCAGAGTCAGTGGGGCTTTAGTCAAACGCATGACGTGGAGAGAAAATTAAAACCGGAGCATGGCTTCCGAAAAGGATTCAAAGCTTATTCTTAAATTGCAGACATTTTATCCTGAAAATACAACTGCGTTTGAATGCCGTGAGAGCCTGGTGAGATGTGGAGTGGTCAGGCGCGCCATCGCTGCACATCCTGCACATCGCTGCACATCCATGAACATCCCTGCACATCCTGCAGTGCTCCTGTCGCATACGGAGTAGCGGCCTAACAAGGCTCCTCAGGAGGACTGGCTGCCCCTGGCCTCACATATAGCTGCCCCCACCTGAGGAGCCCGTTTTAGCACAGAATAATCCATCCGGGCCCAACAGAAGCCGGGCAAGCTGGGGTCGCGCCAGGGGTCGCGCCATTAGGGCGCCACTGGGATCGTGTTAGACGGAGGCTCTCAAAAAGACCATTCATAAAAAAACAACAACAATTGCAATACTGATAACAATAACAATAATAATAATAATAATGTGTCTTTGTATTGTATGAAACTGGGATAGCTACAATAATTAAGGCAGATTTGTATATTTGTACCTTTAATCAGAGCACCGATTAATGTCTTTATGCTGATTTTTAGTGGGTTTTTGTTTTTTATGACTTCTTTTGTTTTCATGACTTCATGAGTGATTTACATGATTATTCAGTGGTAGCACCGGGGTCCTGTGCTGCCCAAGCCAGTGTGCGAGGAATCTCTGTGACCTCACACATGGCGTGAAATTCCTGTAATCCGCCAAGCAGTGACCTGAAGCGGCGAGAGGGCCCAGCTATTGAGGTGGAGCCGCATGTCCAACGTAAACTGAAGGCCAAGTAACACAGGCATCTGGGATTGTGTGCCGTCGGTTCCTATCTGCTGTCATGGAGGAAGGCACTGGAAATGTCAATCCTGGTAGCACAGCAATCATGAAGCTGTTGGGAGGAATACTGAGGCCAATAATCGCAGGGAGCCGATTGCGTGTTCCAGGTTTACGTTCACGCAGCGATCACAAATATCACACCAAGGAACGGTTTTATTGTACGTGATCGCAAGATTTAAATAATGACATTACAAAGAATTACCGTTATCACAGTTGTGTGGCATTACAAGACAAATTTAGTATCACTAATTAAAAGAATTAAATAATACATTTCACACCAAGGATGAATCTGAATCCTACTTTGAAGGAATAATTCATGAATGTAATACGATTTAGATAATTGTGCAAAGGAAATGAGCAATTAGTCTAATTCCTTAGAAGCTGTGGCACTATACACCTTCCAGCTGACATTTCATGATGATGTTTATAGTATATTGAGGCTGTGTAGAGTCTAAATGCTTTTAATATTATATAGACCCCAACACAGCAGAATTGTGCTTTAACACAACATAGATTTTTTATTTTAAAATCTATGTATGTTTTTATGGCACAATTTCAGGAAGGGTGTAGATATGTTTCACTCCTTGTCCAGCCTGTGAATTGGGTGTCTTGCTACCCTGCGGAGCTCATTTACATTTAATTGATTTAGTAGATGCTTTTATAAGAAGTGATGGACATATTTGAGAAAGCAGGATGAGACAGTCCCTGGAGCAACTGGGGATCAGTGACCTTGTTCAAAGGTCCAACGGTTACATCTCTCAGCTGGGCTTTGAACCAGCAACCTTCTGATCACAGGCATGGAGTCCTAACCCACTGAGGGACTCTATCCCCACTACTGGGCCGGGACGCCCTGATTGGCTAAAGCCTGTGATATAATTCTGCAGGTCACATGGTCTCATAAGTCTGTCTGTGGTCTCTGGTGTTCGTATTTGGAATGTTCTGGAAATGGAATGTCTGAGAAACAATATGGTGACACGTCAACCTTGTGCAGAATGTTGCTTGTGGTAGTTTTGTGTGGGGTTGGGTTGGGGTCCGCGGCCTCGTCTTTGGCCCCCAGCCCAGGATAAAGCTGTCTGTCCGGTGATGCCGTGCTTCAGGCTGTTCCACACGCCGGCCCACTACATCGCTCACTAATGACACGCTTATCGAGAGGCGAGTGCAGGCAAAGATAAAGCGGGGAGATGAGATGCATAAGGCACATTAACCTTGTTGGAGGGACCTTGTGAGGAACCTTCCTTTCAGTATCTCAGGCAGACATCGGTTCCCAAACCACAGGAGATCTCCAACTAATTAACCTTGTGAAGGCACCCTCTGTTGGAGGAGGCCAGCGGGAGAATATTAAGGGGCTCCTCGCCAGCCAGAGCCTGGCGATTAACATATCAAACCTCCAAGTGGCTTTTTCGACACAAAACCAATATTTGCTTGAACCCATCCTGCTCCCTGTGCTCTGGCCCAGAATTCCAAGCGACACTCTTGTCCGCTGCCGGAAAAAAAAAAAATGGCGAAAATGTTCAGAAGCACCTGAACTGGTTCCCTCATCCCCAGAAACGGAGCCCATTCAGCCGATTCCTGCAACTGTTTGTGACCCTGAGGGACAGACGGAAGTCCCCCCCCTGGGCTGATGCGGTAACTCTGCACCACGCCGGAGCTGATTATGGAGGCGGGTGATCTGATTATAACCTGGCGTGGGCATCCTCATTTCCCGGTCACTGCAGCATGGCGGTGTGCGATCTTCAAGTCTGCCGTGTAATTGAATGGCATCCAGTACGGCGGCCTGATCCTACGGAGGAGAGCGCTCCGAAGGCGGGCCGGTCCTGGTTTCCTGCTTCCCGTAGGTGAGCCCCACTTCTGTTTCGCCGGTAGCTGCATTAGCATGTCACAACACACCACTAAGGCCAGAGGCCTCCACACAATGGCAGGGCTGCCGACTGTCACGCATCTGGCGTGACACTCACGCGTTCCTACCTCATGCTCACGCAAGGCGTCTTACGGCAAATCTATACCCTTTTGGGCAGCTTGTGGCTCAGGGGGCTACACGTCTGTACATGTGAGCAGACAGAAGGTCATCGGTTCGAGCCCAGTCCCACCACATCTGCGGGTCCTTGAGCAAGGCCCTTAACCCCCAGCTCCTTGGGCACCCCAAGGGGTGGCTGCCCTTCATGGCCAGCTTGTTTTCACCTGTAGTGTGCAAGTTGGGGGACGCATAAAGGGAATTTCCCTGCAGGGATCAGTAAAATATCCATTATTATTATATTACTCCACTATAAACTTAAAATCAGCTACATCAAAAGAGTTGGGATAGTTTGTAAACTGTAAACTCTACAGACGATTTACAATGTAATAAAACTTTTACATACATGTATATCTGTGTGCATCTGTGTGCAGACGTGTCTCAAATTGAAAATCCCACTACAGCCAGCTGAGCAAAGTTGGCAATGCTGCAATCAGAATCAGTTTGTTGATCAATGTGGGCCACAGATATGTACGGTGGGGGGGGGGACAAAACATGAATCCTTCTGAGATTTACTCCAGAACGTAGGTTCAGAAGGTCCAGGATTCGCACAAGCTACTTTTGAGGTTTCGATGTTCTCAAGAAAGGCAGCCCACCGTCCTTCAGGTTACGGCCGTTTCTGCCATGATGTCATCGGCCCACTCACGTAGTGGGGGCTGCTTTATCCCGATCGAATCCCAGCATATTAAAGCACAAGTGTGTTACGCCAAAGTTGGACCGTCAGCACTAATTACAGTACTGCACCATTCCCCATAACGTTTCCGGTAGCGACGTAGTGGCTGTTAAATCCATGGCCCCTAATTAAACAAGAGATCTAGGGACTAGAGAGCACTGCGCTCAAACCACCTTTTTAAATTGACATCAGTGACTGATCTAAGGGATACTAACCACAGGGCTACCAGCTCACACACATCTGGCGTGACCTCATGCTTTCAGACTCTCACACATCTGGCATGACCTCATGCTTTCAGACTCACACACATCTGGCGTGACCTCATGCTTTCAGACGCTCACGCTCATGCAAGAAATCTTACGGCGAATCTGTATTTTTCCATTATAAACCTGAAATTAGCTGCATCAAAAGGGTTCGGATAGTTTGCAAAACCTACAAACTATTTACAAGGTAATAAATCTGTTACATACATGTAAATGTGTGTGCATGTGTCTGCAGACTTGTCTCGAATTGAAGATGTCACTCCAGTTAGCTGACCAAAGTTGACCACCATGTAACTGGCAGTAACAGGGTGACAGTGCATGGGCTGCTATCCGTCTGAACCTAATGAATAAAGCCCTTCTGTGTTTCCCTGAAGGAGGCTACCAATGGAAGGCTTTCAGGCTGACAAAGGGACCACAGCAGCGTGTCACAACACAATGCTTGGGGACCCCCAGACAGTTCACATATTTGCTCCCTCCCAGCTCCCAGTGCACCCATAACAGGTATTCAGTGTCCTTGATTGGCTAGGAGCTGGGAAGGATCCCGAGAGGTGAGGTCAGGTGACCACTGTCCTTTGTCCGCATTTCCCCTTTGCTTTCTGCATGCGACTCTGCTTATCCAGCAGTGAGTATTACTGTATACAGGTGCATTAGTGCGTATTTTTGTACCAATAAATACAGCACAGACACTGTTGCCCCTTATATGAAGTGCTATGGTATTATCATCAAAGTAATGGCATAGTACTGCCCATATGGTGAAACATTGTATTTTGGCTACATAGTACACTACATAGTATTACAATGTATCTTAAGTTAAAATACAATGGTAATCAGTTAAGGTTTTTGTATTGTACCATGGAAATAACAATCTTAAATATGTTATAATATGGTAATATAGGCTTATTTTCAATAGTATTTTACATAATGTTTACCACAGTATTGTAATGATACAGCACTGAATTTAGATGTTATAATAATTACATTAAATGTACCATGCATGAAATGCATCTGTTTTTGTGAAGAAAACACTTCAACAGTTTAATAGCCGCATATATCAAAACCAATTAACCACTGAGCAATATAAGTGTTTCAATGGCAAAAAACGAAGGAAACATTTTTATCAAAACACACGTACAAAAAAACAGAAATAAAACACACACATAAATGTGTGAAAATAAAATGCTACATCATAATTACTGATTTCTGTGAGTTGCTTAGGTGAAAATCCCAGATTCCGTCACCAAACCCAGTACAATTGAAATGATCACACTCCAGTGTTTACAATGCAGGTACTTTGTCAAGGAGCTGCATCATATGTGCTTCTTGGCAGTACCATGAATATTAAATACTATAGTACTGATATTGCTTCGAAATTAATACCGTAGGACATACCAGAACACTGTGGTGCCATAGTATAAAACAAAATATTGTTGAAATACTGAGGGAGGCCAGCTGTGTCCAGATCATCACTGAGGTCCGTCCTGTCACTGCTACCCTCTGTGACGAGGTTTTCTTTGCGTGCTAAACACTCAGTGATTAAAAGGGCCAGATACCCACCTTGGAAACACAAGCACTGCGGGAGAAACACATACAGCAAGAAGGCAGATGACGGACACCATTTTGAAGAGGAAGCAGAAGGCGCCAAGGGCCCCGATTCTTCACAGAGGGCGTTCCCGACGATGCAGAGGGCGTTCCGGACGATGCAGAGGGAGTTCCCGACGATGCAGAGGGCGTTCCCGACGATACAGAGGGCGTTCCCGACGATGCAGAGGGAGTTCCCGACGATGGAGAGGGCGTTCCCGACGATGCAGAGGGAGTTCCGGACGATGCAGAGGGCATTCCCGACGATGCAGAGGGCGTTCCCGACGATACAGAGGGCGTTCCCGACGATGCAGAGGGCGTTCCCGACGATACAGAGGGCGTTCCCGACGATGCAGAGGGCGTTCCCGACGATGCAGAGGGAGTTCCCGACGATGGAGAGGGAGTTCCTGACGATGCAGAGGGCGTTCCTGACGATGCAGAGGGCGTTCTCGATGATGCAGAGGGCGTTCCCGATGATGCAGAGGGCGTTCCTGACGATGCAGAGGGCGTTCCCGACGATACAGAGGGCGTTCCCGACGATACAGAGGGCGTTCCGGACGATACAGAGGGCGATCCCGACGATTCGGTCATTCCGGCCTGTGCTTAACCTTCCTCTCATCGCTGGGACCAACTTCGGCTG
The DNA here is from genome assembly GCA_026770805.1 of Boulengeromyrus knoepffleri. NCBI lineage: Eukaryota > Metazoa > Chordata > Actinopteri > Osteoglossiformes > Mormyridae > Boulengeromyrus > Boulengeromyrus knoepffleri. Next base: position 15,933,793 of record JABJVO010000126.1, read on the forward strand.
TAATCCGCGGAAACGCAATGAAAAAATGAAAGTGTGATAGGCTGCTAGAGGAGTTTTTGGGAGAAGCCACAGCGTGGGTAATCAGCTGAAGTGCGTTTAATGAGAGCAATCGGGGGGGGGGCGTGCTGTTTGTACACACCTGTCAGTCAAACAGCGTCCACGAAGGAGTGAGGTTTTTAATGAAGGACTAGAGCTGGTGTGACGCAGCAGGTAACCAGCCAGCGAGCCTCCGACAGCGAACACAGCGATTTACTGTCACGCCGTTCATGTCTCATCACACCACTTTCTCACATATACTAAATATGATACAATGACACGTGAAGCTTCCTCACGATGTTTTTCAAATTCTGTGTATCCATACTTCTGAATGTGTCTGCATTTCGGTGTCTGGGTACAGTGTCCCCTCTCTTCCCCAGCATATCTGTTTGGGGGGGGGGAGGACGGGGGGGCTCTGAGGCAGCCATGCCGTCACTTCGCCAGTCACATGGTACACCAGATAAAATGCGTCAGTTATATTCCGTTGCTCAGTCCCTCTTTTGCTTCTGTGACACATAGGAAGGTGACCACTGGGACCTTTTGTCCGTCTTTATGCTTTGCAGCGTCCTGGAAATGAAATATCAGATCTGTGGAGCAGATCCTTCAGCTGTATTATGGTGCATGAACATTGTACAGGATGCAATAGCTGCCCATTGTCGTGTTTGAGTAATGATATCTAACATATACATGAGGCAGTGGACAGTTACACACACACACACATACATTTGTATTCATATCTTTGTGGGGACTCTCCATTCATTTTCTATTGGAAAACTTTTTCTATATTAACCACCATGGCCCTAACCATGGTAACCTGACCCCCTACCCTGCCCTAACCATGGTAACCTGACCCCCTACCCAGCCCTAACCATGGTAACCTGACCCCCTACCCTGCCCTAACCATGGCAACC
>JABJVO010000126.1:15961878-15981448 GCA_026770805.1 Boulengeromyrus knoepffleri
GTAGGGGTTAAGGTTGTCATAGTTAGCGTTAGCATTTTTCCCATTGAATTGAATGAGCGGTCCCCATAAGGATATGTTTACCCTACATGTGTGTGTGTGTGTGTGTGTGCCCTGCGATGGGTTGGTGCCCCATCCTGGGTTGTTCCAGACCCCCTTCAAGTTTGAATAGGGCAAGTGGTTACTGAAGATGGATGGATTTAACACAAAGAAATACTTTGGTATCATTTGAGGGAAAACTTGTATGTATTGAATGCATATGGTGTATTCAGTGCATATTGTGCAATGAGTTACACTGCATTTGATTTTAATATATTCTTGAGGAGGTATCACAATGAAATTTGGTCCATTTTGGTTATTTGGTTACATAAATGTCATAATATGAATAAGAACAATGTTTTTTTCAGAGGAATTTGAGATGTATTTAGTCTGTCAGTGCTTTTTGCACGCAGAACACCTTTGACAGCTTAACTCAGTGTTTACTGCACGCAGATGTGTGGCTAAACTTGTGGACATTATGGTGTTTTTTGCCCTCGTCTCCCTCTTCAGCTACACTGCGTTTCTCCTGTGCAGTTACGTCACAGCAGAGCTAAAGGTGTCCTATATTGGCAGTAGAATGATGGGCTTCACATCACTGACCTGCTCTACAGAGAACATCTCATGGTGCTGCAGCTCTGCACCATGAGATGTTCCAGGAACGTCATTCGGTCTTCCAATCCGCCGCTCTGCGTGACAGATCCATGAAAACTCTCAGCACCATGCAGAACACCTGAGAGCCTCCAGCAGATCTCCCCAATCTTCAGATGTTAAAGCCTTCAGTCCTCCTGATTTCCATTGTTCCCTCCATAAATTCATTTTGGTCAGAACTGGCGTTTCAGTAGAACAAGACGTGCAGAGAACAATGTGGACATGATTCAGGTCTGAGAAGCATTTATCTTACTATATAATAGCCAAAGAATGATAGTTTCAATTGTAAAAATCTTACAACACGCAGGATTTCAAAAGGAAAAGACTTTGAAATAAAACCTGCAAATCTGTTTATTTATGGACATTAAGGCTGTTTGTTATTGATACATTGATATTTAATATTTATTTGCACAGTGCACATCCTTCTGCAGAATGACCTTTAAAAGCGTACTTTATCTTTTTTTTAATTGGAGACAAAGTCAATGTGATGTAATTTGCCTGGGGGCCCAATAGCAGCATGTTCCTTGGGTCACATGACCAGACCTTCGCTTACAGTGCCATCCTCTTTCCACACATAGGGCAGAGAAGCATGAAATAACACACAACGTATGTGAAACAATGAGAGCTGTTTTGCGGGGGATGTTGATGTAATTCCTGTTGGCTTCAATGCTTTTAATTTGTGTTTGTTGGTGAAATCTGACAATAAAAATACACATTATGATCTAATCATACAGGACAGGCACAGAGACCTCACATGATTCGAACATAAACTACATACAGTAGTCAAAGGAGAAAGAAAATACATCGTCTTTAATTGGAAAGAACAGACTTCCGAGAGGCATCGCCATGCATTTACTGGGCTCCTTCAAATCAAGTGAAGCAAGGAAAGTTTGAGGTGGAGACAATGCAATTAATTAAAAGGATGTTAATTCACTGGCATTGACAAAGGCTACAGTGAAATCCTGAGTGGTATGGGACGTTAGTGTGGGCTTCCTGTTGAGCTTAAATGGTGAAAACTCAATGTTCAATCTTTGCTGGGTCCAACTCATTATGGCCTTAGAGTCAATTAAGCACATGCTTTTAATGGATGATTCAGGAAATGGGACGCAATGGAAGATTGGAAGTGATGTGTCTCATTTTTGTGGACATTTGCACAAAGCCAACTTAATTGACTTCACAAGAGAGATGCATGGACACTAATAGACTGAACAGCAACTCCCCCCCCCCTGCCCCCACCCCACCCTGTAGCCCCCAGAGAAAATTCATGAGCCCCACAATGGGAGTGATGCAACAGAGTACTAATCTCTTATGTAAGTGGCATCATTATGCTTCAGTGTTGCTGAAGGAAAACTCTCCACCTGTACGTGTGTCGGAGCTGATGCACCGTGAAATCTAGCTGCTTCAATAAGTTTGCCTACTGGAACTGAGCCGGCAATGTGTATCTTGGCAAGTTCTCCATGATTCTAATGTATAAGAGCAGCCGGTTCCCACAACGCATCAGAAAAGAGGAGTCTTCTGATATTCATAAAACCACAGAGGAAAAAACATCAGACTTTGCAGTGCAGTTTCTTGGGGAAAACACACATACATATGTAAACAGACAAGTTAACATTTCACATTGTTTTTATTAATCCAAATAAATCAAGTCCCTACTAGCAAATCAAGAGCTTCTAGTGTCATGAGCCCCCCGACAAAGACCTGCGGAGTAAAATGCCCCCCTCAAACTGAGCACAGTCTGGTTAGCGTTCCCTCCAGCCTGACTAACCTGTCATCCGGAGACGTTGCCACATGCGGAGAGCTCCAGCAAAGCGGAATCGGACAGCTGTACAGGGGGCCTTACGCAGGTCAAGCTCATTTCCAGAAGTGCTCACAGCTGGAGTGGAAGCCGCCAATGAAATATTCAAGCACCTTATTAATGCTTATGATTGGCTTTCTTATTAACTACCCTAATGAGAAGAAATGTGCATCTCTTCCCTTTTTTGTGGTTCAAGCCACGATTGAGCCATTAAATGTGCATTAGCGAGTGCCAGGGGGCGTATCATGGCCAGCCCGGCCTTTTAGGGGACTGAAACGCTCGCGCATTAGGTCTGCTTGAAAACTATAACCTTACGGCACAAAAGTTCTAAGATTTCAAGGCACTCGGCTGTAATTGGGTCGTTCATAATGTGGCCGTCCTGCACGAGAACATGATCTGCGGATCGGCTCGATTTTAAGGTCATGTTGGCAGAGAATTGAAGAAACAAATAGTGACGTGACAGGAGAGCATGATGGGATATCCACATCTGACCCCCCCCACTCAGTGTGGCTCTGTTCTCCCTCCCAGATTTATACGTCATGTTCCCAAAATTATCCTTCATTGTGCTCTGAAGTGCAGTGCTTGAGCCCTCTCATGCAGGATGGAAGACCATGAGGCACTGCATCCTAAACATACTGTAGATCCTGTGAATTTTTTAACTATAAATGACATTAAGCAAAAATGAGCATGGAGAAAAAAAACAAATGAATGAATTCATTTCAATGGTGCATTTAAAAGCTCTGTGTGAGTTTGCAATGATGTTGTATTTATGCAACAGAGCATTAGACGGACATAAATAATGACAACGATGCATGTTCGCTCAACAAAGTATATTTACAATTTGTTGTCATGGAGATGAAGACCCTATTGCGTTGCCAGGCAGAAGCACTTTATCATTGCAGGCCAATAGGGGCTTTCTGCGACAGCCCTCCCCCCGGGCCTGGAACATGCTGAGACACTCGTAACCCTGTCACCGTCCTCGATATTTACCCCAGACTCCCTTGGAGTGCAGCATTGCACACTCATCCAGCCTCGAGGGCCTCGATTAGCCGCAGCGCCATGCGCGGGCTGCATGTCTGCGCCGGGCTCTCCAGTACTGCTGGCCGCAGGCGCGCCCTGTGTCCCCGCGATAAACCCAAAGGCCGTCCGCCAGTCCGCCGCTGAACTAAATTTAACGGCCCCTTCGGTTTCCCTTTCAGCCGTCTGCATGCACTGGCGGACCTCTCCAGTCTCCCATTTTGGCCAGCGCCTCTGGCTCTCCAGGGGAAAGGAGTATATCCCCGGTGGAGCAGAGTGACAGGGTGACCCAGCCTGGCTCCATCCCCTCTGCTCTGGATGAGGGCCATGAGCTGGCGGTCTGCTCAGCACACAGACGCTGTGCCCTGCTGGCAGGGAAGATTATCACAGCGAGAGAGCAAAGTGTAGCTTAACCTATCTCAACATGGTAAACAGCAGCAGAGGAAGAATGACAGGCTTGAAATGTGGCCTTAATGGCTAACATTTAAAACTCTTTCAATTGTTTTTCCTAATGACACAAGTTTATTATGATTTTTCTCTCTTGTCTTAATTCTAGGATCGCTCTGCATTCAGGTATATTATGAAATTAGCATCGAGAAAGCTGTCATTGCCAATTCAATAAAAACAAACAAAAAAAAAAACGTAATGAAACCAAAATGAACACTGCTGCACAGAAGTGGTCACCTTAACCAATCTTTGACTTCCTTCTCTGAATCACAAAAATAGCATGTAGTAGTTGGCCCAGTTCTCAATTTTAATGTGAATGTTGTACCTTTTTGGCACCGAAAGAGATCAAATCTTAAGCCAATACCAAATATTAGATGATATAGGATTTTTACACTTATGTAATATATTTAGTAAAGCATGTTTGTGGTGTTTTTAGGTACGGAAATTTCAGCCAATGGCTTCCTGTGTTTATTGATCATAGCGTCATGGAGGAATTATGGCTCTCTCCTCCATACAGCTTAGCCAATGAAACTCTTCAGTAATTGTAGGTTTACAGACCATGAACTGCACATTCCGGGTCTCAACCCTTCAGTGAGGTTCCCATTTGAACCTTTTGATTGGACCAGTTTGAAGGCCTTGTGTTCCTTTGTACTGGAACTGGGCAGAAAATCTTAGACTGTGGTGGGTCAGATCGTCAGAGCATCATAAGCTGGTCTGTCAGCAGCCTCAGACTGACAGGCCGCTTTCTGGAGGTCTTCAGGAATTAGCTGAGATCTTGTGGTTGACGCCAATACCTTCACTCTGATGGAAAAGGTTGAAGTTCATCATGGGAAGGGATGCAGTAACTTCTTGTTCCTGGAGATGTGACTATCCCTGCACACAGAATGCATGAAGGAAGCAGTAAACATGCTTTCATTTTCTCCCCTCAGACTCCATATGTTGCACAAATATAACACAATACAACAAATTCGGTGTGAATATTTAGCAGAAATTGTGAAATCAAACCGAGAAAATATTTACACAATACTGTAAGCATGTAAACATGCTCTGTGAATCCGATTCAGAGATACAAAGCTCTCTGCCCGCCATAAAAGGGTTTTTTTTTTCGGCATTGAGCAAGGTGAGACCAATAGGTGGCGTAATGGTTAAGGGCATAGCCTTAAGGCTGCTAGCCTAAGCTCTGAGAAGGGAGCTTGAGCAAAAAACCTAACCTGAGGGATTTCAGCATTCAACATTCAGCGGAATCAATAGATAAAATTCAGTGCTTTTTATGAAAGCATCACCAAAGTGATTAAATGTAAATGTAATTTTACTTGTCCGACAAATACAAGCAAGCTGAGTCTTAGCGACATATTATGTCACAGTAAGCGGTGCTGTTTGCATAATGCTGGTGCTTTGAGAAAGGGGCCATCCCACAACAAGCTAATGCATTTACTGTCCACCCCCCCCATCCCCCATCTAACGAGCCGTTATCCGTCCGGTTGTGTGTTATCGTGAATAACCTTGCAGTCCTGGACAAAGAGGAAGGGATTAACATTCCTGTCCAACACATCGGCTGAATTAACGGCATTATTCATATAAGCACAGCTTAAGGTGCCACTGTTAGGGTGTTAAACTAATACGTTCTGCAATTCAGGGCCCATATGTGGTCAGTATGTTTAGTATTGTCATACAGATGACTTTAGCGATAACTGCAATACTATTATACGTTCAGAACCTCAACATTCCCTCATCACCCTTTGTAGATTTGAGGATTTAGAGGAATTATGGATGGTGGAGGTGTAGTGCAGTACGCTGTATGAATGCACGTCTATGCAGCCCAGCGTTGCAGGTTCTGGTCCGTGATCAATCTAAAAACAGATGAAGAAAGGTCGTGCCTCCAATATGTAACGCTCTTTCTGCATATTCCAGCAGCGGTGGAGAATGATGACCCCCCCCTTTCTAAAAGGCTTTCTTTCCTTCCTCCCTTTTCCTCTATTTAAAATATTCAAAAGGCAGATAGTGATGTACCGATCGATTGCTGTGTCATGCGCAGCAATTACGCGTGATGAATAGGCGGCCTGCCGGATTGATCGTAAATAATTAATTTAAAAAAAAAAAAAAAAGGAAAAACACGAGACGGACACATCGGGATCTCGAGCTGTTCGCGTCGATGGGAGTCATATCACAGAGCAGTTGTGAGTCCATCTCCCCCAATGTCCCGGGGAGAGCCGTCCGGGTGGGTGGGGTGAGGAGCAGGGGGGCGCTCTGGGGAGACCCGCGTCTCCTTCTCCGCTATAGTGGTTCTGCCGTCCCCAGGTGCCGGACCGGCCCCCTGCCCTCGTGTGCCATCATTCCCGTCACTCTGCGTCTGGTGACGGTCAAACCCGCCGCGTCTACCGAACGTCATTGGGCCCTGCCCTGCCATTTGGGGACTCTCACAGGGGCAATGAAGCTCAGCAAGCACTAGGTGCAGGAAAAGCCCGAGGGGGGGGGAGGCTTAAACCAAGGAAGAGGGGGGTTGGAAAAAGAAGGGGGGGGGGGGGGGGGGGCGGATGGGGGGGCGGGGGTCCAATCTGAGCACTCATCCTGCAGCGGCTGCAAATAGACACGTCTGGGCTCCTGAAAAATTCTACTGAATCACCCCCCCCAAACTAAAGCTACCATCTTCCACGCCCAGACACTCATGCCCCCCCCAAGTTTCTGAGCCATCGAAAGTCTCCCCCTTTCTCCACGCTTACGGCTGGTCCTGAGCCACCCCAGCAGGTAGAAGCCGCCACACCAGCAAAGACACCCATGTGCGCCTGCTTCCCCCTCTGTCCTCCAACCAGGACACCATTCCTCACCCAGGCTGGGTTCGAATCCCTCATCCGCTGTCTCCCCATAGCTCTGGTGAAGGCCAGCAGAGAGGGGCAGAAGTGACCAGGGGCCTGTGCGCTGCTGGTGGCCTTTTGCTAATACGTCCCAACCCCCCAGCAGTCATTACACAGAAGCCCCCCCAAATAACTGTTTCGGAGGAGTGAGTCCATCCTCCCCCGTCACACAGGCTACAGGAGCACAGCTCTGAGCCACGGAGGCTCTGCAGGCGCGGAGGGCAGCGAGTGAAACGCCAGGCCATTGATCACTGGGGGGTGGAGCATCGCACTCACACCCCTGCCGAAAGATCAGCCAGTCGTCAATGAGGTTCTCAACACAAGACAAATGAAGGAAATGAAGATCTTGGTCTCTCAGGTACCCCAGCAGGTCTCCTGTGGCGGGTCCACCTGCACCGAGCTGATGGGGGGCCTGTGACAGCATCACCACCTGGGCTGATGCCACCCTCCCCCCCCGCCACACACACTCTGCTCACACCTCACAATCAGCAAATGAAGCAGCGGCAACTTGTAACGGATGCTTGTGACAGTTTTCTGAAAATACACATAATTCAGAGTCTCATCTGTCTTTTCCCAGCTGCCGGTGGTCGGTACAGAGTCACAGTGAAATACACGGCACTTCACCAAATAATGAAATTACGGTGATACTTAATGTAATGGACAAGCATATCCAAGAAGGTCTAATTTATTATTAAAAATACACAGAAAGTCAGCAGAAATGGTTTCATGAGCATATATGTCAAATGCAAAAATATATAACTCGAGCCGTTATAGAGGAAACTCCAATCAGGCTCTTTTAATTTATATCAATTAATACTATTAATAATTGCCACCAGGGGTGGTTGTGGTTAGTGCCGTCCCCTCACCCCTCTGGGACCAGGGTTCGAGTGTCTGCCATGGCTTCATGTGTGTGGAGATGGCATGTTCTCCCCGTGTCGTCATGGGGACTCCTCTGGGAACTCTGGTTTCCCCCCACAGTCCAAACACTCACTGGAGTAGCCAAATTGCCACTTGGTGTGCATGCATGGCTGAGTGACTGGTGTGTGAGGATAAGCCCTGAAGAGGATAAGCAGTTTCGGAAAACCGATGGATGGATGGATGGATGGATGGATAATTGAAGCTCACACCTATTATTAATTAGTAAAATTGTCCAATTGTTCCAAACAGCACATACTCATATTTATTTATATGTGGCCCAGTAGTAAATAACCATTTAAAAATGTTTATTTAGCTGGAACCAAAAGAAGAGTGACATTTGAGGTGGTTTCAGGGATATATGGGTATATTCCAGTGACGGGAGGGACTCTGGGATGGCAGCATTTCAGACCCTCTGTGTTTTTTGGGGGTTGAGCAGTGACGTCACTGGGGGGCGAGTTGGCCGGCCGGAGTGAGATGGAGTATGGGGGTCGTGGCCCCCGGAAAACACGCACCTCTTGCTGAATCCTCTCAGTGAGAGAGAGGGTCCGTCTTCATGGCAATCAGCGCGGATTGTGAGCCCCCCCCCCCCCTTTGTGCTGGGGGATTGGATCGTCCTCCTTCCCTTTGAGTTCCAGAATGACCTGGCTGAATGGTGGCTTTCCATGACGACGACACGCTTAGGATCTACTCTATTGCCACACTCATTGTCCACCTGACATTTGTGCTCACCTACCATATTATTTCCTCAACAATTTAACTAGATTCAATAGTTATTCTATTGATCCCTGTAAGACTCTATACAACATATAGTATCTCTTTTCTCCTCTTTTCACATTCTTAAAGGGTCCATCTCTCTTCCTCTCATCCCTGCAGCTAAACATCAAAGTTGGGGGAAGTTGTTCAAAGTGATGCAGTGGCAAATGTCATATTTCAAACTATCAAAAATACACAAATATTACCGCTATTCTGAAACAGAATACAATGTTATCCACTTTCATCAGTATGTCCCTTGCATGTGTTTTAATGTGTTTATAGGTGTGGTCTGGGTTCGAATTACACAGTGGCTTTCGGGGGGGGCCTATATATACACGCACATAGATAAAAGTGCGCGGCAGTGTGGCCAATAACAAGGTTACTGCAAAAACCATTCTACTCTTACTAATGCAGGCGGTTAAGTCCGTCAGTAGCATTTCATATAGGCACAATAACAACAATTTAATCATACAAGTTTAATGGAATGTAATCAGCGAATAAACACACAACACTCACATCTTTATATTATTTTTTTTTCAGGAAACTCAATGTATGGACAATAATACTGTATATAACCTATAACACAAAAGTGGACAATTGTTTAGAGCGCCCCCTACAGGTCTTTCAGGGGAGCTCCCCTTAGCTCCCCCGTAATTCGAACCATTTTATCTTCCCGATTGGCACTGAAATACAATATAAACATGCATCATATCTCTTAAAGTGAAAGAATATAAAAAGCTGACAGCGTAAAATAAATCATTCACGTTTCGTCATAATGCTACATCCCGATGAGATATGGAGGAGGGTCCCTGCCCATGATACAACTGGGGCCGCCACACCGAAAATTGGCAAACAGCCCCCCTGCACTTACGCGGCAGTGGGTCCCAGTATACCGACTCATACGATGCCGCTACCAGTGTGTACTGAAGCGGCACAGCCACTCGCTACTGATTCAGTTTCCTCACGCAACTTGGGTGACTGTGTTGCTCCACCATCTGTCGTCACAGTCAGACCAAACCGTGCAGACAATCTGGAGTTAGTGCAACACATCATTCAAACGTTAAATATGCTTTAGAATGGAAATGAACTGTTTCACATGAATATTCAGTCATTGCAGATGTGTTCACTGGTAAACGGTGATTTTGAAACAGTGATACAGTGTTTCTGATTCATGTTCTAATAAAACTGTACAACCTTTTGGATGAAAAATAAATCAAACTGCTACCTTAGATCACTTTGAAAAACCTGGCTTTTTTGACGACAAAGGGATCGGAGGGGAGATTTTATTTTTGTACCCTTGTGCTCTGACAGGTAGGTGAACAGACATAAATATGTCTGTTATTTAAACAATCAAAACAGCACGAAACCAGAGAGCCAATCCCCACCCCCCCAGAACACATAGCACTTACATTAAGCAATTTCCAGTGAATCGCAGGTCAGCAGGGGGTCTTCTCCCAAGCTACCACCACCCCAAAAGCCCATCCCCTTTCATAATCAAATATCATTTACCTCCAGCTCTCCCTCTTGTGATTTTCTTACGTGAAGCCGCATTACACACTATTCCTGCTCATGTTTAATCACTGCACTGAGATTGTGCCGCCGCGGGTCGTTCTTCAAAGCCTAATCTGTGCATCCTTAAAAGCCCCCCCCCCCCCCCCGCGTGGCTTCAGAGGTGTGGTAACTGTCAGCCTTTGGCTTTGCAGGAGATGGACACCCCTGTTATTGGAGTACAAGATTAATTGTTTCAGTGGCTCCTCGTGTGACCGGAGGCCTCTCCCACTCCAGCGTGCTGTCTGGCCACTTCGACCCCCCAGTCTAATTAATGCTTGCAGGACAGAAAGCTTTATTTATCTGTCTGGAACCTTCCTTCCCCACGTCTGACTTCTCCAGGGCATGGTGTACCTCTCTCTGGTCCGGGGCCTACCAGCACAGCGATTCTGACCTACTTCTACCAAAAAGAAAAACACAGAATGCTTTCCCAGAATGCACTGCTGCAGTGATTGGCCATTGGGAGATTTTAGCCACACAAGAGCTCTTGTAACCCCCTCTGGTGTCACAGAATTATGGGGAACAGCCCTGTGAGCTCTCCCAAATACCCCGGGGACACCGGTGCCCGTTAGCGCCATCTGCAATGAAGAGATAATTAGCAAAAGCCGTCAGCCTGCAACATCCATTGGTAAATAACGTCTCAGATCACTGCCAGTGATATCCAGCAATTACCTGCTACCTGTAGCTTCTGTAAATATTGATTTATCTGCCAGAAATCATATTTGCATGCACATAAGGAAACCTCACATTGTGGCTTAGAGTATATTACAGTAACAGTTCATTTTAATTCCTGCTACTGCACTCCATGAGCTTAGGAATACAAGGTGTAATTGGAGGTAAGAGAGCGTTATATGCGGGCAGATCCGAACAGGAGAATTGCTTTCCTCTGTGTGATCGCTCTGCTAATTAAAAAGCCGGCCGCAGCTGAATCACAGTCTCTCCACGCACATTGTCCAACCTCGATTCCAAGAAACCCTTTATGGAGATCTCTGTCATGGAAGCAGTTTCCATTTTGTTCTAACAGATAACACCTCCTACAGAATCTGCTCCACTGCGTTTCCAGTGCAGTCCCCTCCATTAACAAGCCAACACAGAGCAAAGCCCGAGTCCTCTGGCACAGGCCGGCTTGCTGAGATACGCGCCAGCTTCGCGCTTTAAAAATGAACCCATTATTGATTCAGTGATCAAACGAGGCAGCCATCTGGACGCGAGCAGAGGCAGCGGCGCGCAGGGCCGCGAGAGGGGCCCTCCAGCAGGCCACGCTGACCCCAGGCATGTCAACACGCTGGAAGGTCACGGCGGGCCCTTGCGCTGGGCACGCACTCCCCAGCCGATCGCCAGACTGGGCGGGCTGCCGATTAGCGGGACGGCGAAGCGCTAGAGCATCCCGCTGGTGATCCTGCCTCTCTGACTCATTCTGGCACGGATGGTGGCAGCAGCTGTTTGGAAAAGGAAGAGGCCCAAGAGATGTGGAGAGGAAAAAGAGTGTGTGTGTGTGTGAGAGAGAGAGAGAGAGAGAGAGAGAAGGAAGAATGAAAGAGAAAGAGAGAGACAAAAAGGCAGAAAAAATATAAAAGACAGAGAGAGATAAAGGAAGAATGAAAGAGAGAGAGAAAGGCAGAACAAAGAGAATAAAAGACAGAGTGAGAAAGGCAGAAAGGAAGAATGAAAAACAGAGAAAGACCGAAAGGAGGAGTGAGAAATAGAGAAAGCAGAAAGGAAGACTGAAAGCGAGAAAGGAGTGAAAGTCTGACAGAAAGCGATAGAAAACAGAAAGGAAGAATGAAAGGCAAACAAAGAGAGAGGGGATGGAGCAAAAACAGAATATTTCCGTGAAAATCTAGGAGAGAATCGACTCTCACTGTTAGCTGGAGCCCAGAAGGCCAGTAAATGTATGTTTTAAAAAGCTCAAAGCTGGTGCAGAAGCTTCCGAACGGCGTGGCGAGCAGCAGAAGAGGAGCAATGGACGGCATCAAACGGCAGATACCCATGAGGCAACATGGATCTCACAGACCTCGCTGGATATTCAGCGCTTCTGCCAGGGGAAATGCTGGAAAGCAAAGTTACCATAGGCTGCATCTTCTTTATTTCTCTTACTGTAAAGGGAATTGATTGTAAAGGGATCCGTTAGCCTTTGTGGTGTGTTCAGTTTAATACACCCGTACAACATGCTGCAAAATGGCAAACACAGACATACCAGAGTCTGATGAGATGGAACCATACAGCTTTAACCTAACAGGTCAACGTCACGGTTTTAACATGTATGTACTAATAAGACAGGCAATTCATCAATAATAACAGTGTAAATATACAAAAAAAAGAATTAGACTCAAGCTCACTACCAGACATTAAATCCAGCCAGTCACTTTGATTAATACCACGTTGGTATTTTACGGGGCAGAGTAACACAGAAGGCTAATCATTAAGACTCAGCAGACTTATTAATTTATCTTCTGAACTTTTCAGCATGCTCTGTTTTTTCCAAATTGGTTGACTGTTATTTAAGGCAGCTTTTAGACTTGCACATAGGAATTCCTTTATGCCACTACTCTCAAGCCCAAGAGCACAGTGGGATTCTAAATGCACTCTTTGAAGGCCTTATTAACAGCTGTGGCTTGATGGTGACCTTTGCTGTTCCAGACACCCAAGGCTTCCTATAATCCAGCAGAGAGAGTGACACACAGACCCCTCTCAGTAGGTCATAGCTTGGATATTTGTGTTTGACAAAGAAAATAAAAATAAAAACTTCACCAGTAAAACAAAAAAGGTGATTAGAGTCTCAGCGCTGGTCCTGCCACTGCACTCAACATCCGTGTTTGACAGGAAACCTCTGTCTGACATTGATTATTCTTTTCATGTTGCTGTAGTCAAAGAAATAACCAATCAATAATCAAACAACCAAGGAAAAGATGTGATTCTTTTAGCAGGGACACCGGTCTGCTTGGGCTTCAGCCCCCCAGCTTGTGAAGGTGTCACCCAGAGGCCAGCATGCACCAGTCTCAGCTGTTCCACTGGCTACCCAGCAGCAAGACTTTCCAGCTTCCCCCGACACCCCCCCCTTGCCTGCTATTATTCTTAACCTCAAAATCCTGATAGCAAACGCAAGGAAGCATTCTTTAATTTTACACTTTAAGGGTTCTGGATTGAATATGTCATTAAACATTGAAGAAATGTTTGCCTCCGTCACCAGCTGTGACCAAGAACTTTTCTCTCCGAAAAACGCAGCCGGGTGGCACCGACGCTGACTGTAAAAGGATCAATCAATATAGTTGTTCTCCATATTATGCTTATTTAACCCCCACCCCCTATATAAAAAAAGATACAACTAAAGAAACTAGTTATTTCACGTCCTTCCTCCGCAGAACCGTCGCCGCAAATAAAAGGGTGCGTTAAGAGGCGACTCCCGCCGTCCCGTGACATGCGCTCCGTCTGATTCGCTGCATCATTTCAGCTGATAGGGTGGATGGGGTTTAATAACCGTGCATCATTATAGTAGCGGGCAGTCTAGCTTTAAGACATGCCATACCTCTCTGGCACTGCTTCTTTTTTTGCAATACATGTACTACTTAGTTCGTTTTAAAGAAGCCGGAGCGCAAATCTGCTGTTGAAGTGGAGGACGGGAGGGAGCGCGGAGGGAGCTGTCATCGCCGGGGAGCCGATCCGCCTCTTTAGCTTAAGTGTGGTGGGGAATTAACTCCGCGGCAACACAAGGATCCCCTACAGAGCGGAAAGGTGACGCCGCGACATGATTTAAAGGTGAAATGACACGTTTGCACCCTTTAAAGCCCGGACGGTGTCTGACACAGCCTCTCAGCCGGGAGAGTTAAGCGCTGCGCCTGGACGTTTGGAGCGATCGCTGGGCACAGGACAGCCCCGCATCCGCAGTTTCGCAAACCTTAAGCGGGAACTTGTGGGAAGCCCAACGGCGATATGGATGGATTTAAGACAGCGTGATGATTTCTTTGGATGAGCACTAGTAAGGTTTCTTTTCTGCTGGCCGGATTAAGCAGGTAAGAGCCTGAAAGCGGCTATGGTCTTTGGAGCTCAGTCACTGCGCGAATATTTCGAGATGCAAGTGAGGAGATGAAGCATTATTCTCTGACCTGTATTTAATACACAGGTCTGTATTCTACATAGGAACGAGAGAGGATACCAATAGGTAACGAAGATGACTTCATGATTTCCCATCCAAAAGTGGAGGATGTGGAGAACTGCGCGTTTTACATGTCTAACCCGCTATAATCAGAAGGAAACTGAACTTCATCAGCAGTCAATGTGGTGCGTTTGGTTGTCTGACTATATTTTGTCTTTCACCATCCGCGTTACTTGTAATACAGTCATGGCCGATATGAGCAAAGACATTCAGCCGGTCGCTTTTCCGTCCCTGTCACCAGCGCTTCTTAAAATACGGTCAGCTCCGAAAATAAATAATGCATGCACGCAGAGTCAATTTTTGACAAAAATGAAACGCTCTTTTGAATGTTTTCAAAATTGGGAAAGCATCGGGATATTCATTTCTATTAAAAATTAATTGCACATTGACCATGCAAATAATTTTGAGATAATTTTGACAAATATGCAAAAAAAAAGAAGCAATAAAGTGTACAGGGACGAACTAAGGGGCATCTTGTGCACATCTTACAATGTCCTATTTAATATAAGGGAAAGAGTGCATTGAATTACTTATGAAAGTGTGGATTATAGAGGCGAAGGCGGGTATTGAAGAAGCGAGCGAGATCGGTTACTTTCTGGAGTAGTAATGTGGCATGGTGACGCGCGCCTAGACGGCCGTCAAAAAGCGCGTCCGTGTGAGGTGATAAATCAATGTGCCAATTAGATGGCAGAGCAGAAGAAAAGAGGCCCATTAAACAGATTTGTAAATTGCCAATGTGGCACGAAACGTGCATTTAACCTTAATTTATTGAAGGAATCAAGAAAATGTGCAGCTTATATTTGCTTCCCCTATTTTTGATGGGGTAAAACATGGTAGTAGGGCAAGAGATTGTTAGCTGAAACAGCCGGTATAGCAAGTTAAGAAATAATTTGGCGCTTTTCTGGTGAAACAAGTATTTGTGACTCCTCAGGTTATGTGCCTGGGGTGCCCTTAATTATAATTTGCTTTGTGGTCCGGTAGTGCGCTCCTTTCTGCCAGCTTGGCGCAATGTCAGTCACAAACGATGCTTCCCTCATCTGACATAAATACACAGAGACAGTCTCAATACCCAGAGCAGACCAGCTGAGAACATTTTTTTCCTGTTTGGAGGCAGGATCCACTGTGTGTGTGTGTGTGTGGATTATGCTTATATTAAATTGTGGGTATCAAATGTCCCCCTCGATGTAATAAAAACCTGTTATTTTGACGTTGTGGGGACCATTTTTCAATTCCCCACAGTGATCCGTGAATACAATCAAAGAAGTAAAAATGCCAAAAGTCTCGTATTTTGTTTGGTTACTTATGGTTAAGGTTAGGGCTGGGTAGGGGTTAGGGTGGTCATGTTGGGATTAGAGTTTTCCCCATAGGAATGACTGGAGAGTCCCCACAAAGATATAATGACAAACCTGTGTGTGTGTGTGTGTGTGTGCGTGCGTGCGTTTGTGTCTGTGTGTGCGCGAGTATGAATTTTCAAGGTTTAAGGCATCCTGTCAATAACATACCGTGTGATGAAAATCCTTCCTCGGGGAATAGTTTGCATTTCTCTAAAACTGGATCTTAAATTAGCGCAGGAAAGGGGATTGCAATGAGCCGCTAATGCTTGTATACTTTATTTTACTTAGCGAATATTCAGTGGTTGTCTCTACGTCAGTTGGGGGTAGAGGGAGACCCAGCGACATACTTTAAGCTCCATTAAAAGGAGTAATGTGTCCATTAGTAACCCTGAGTGGATCAGACAGCTTTTCCCCGTGCTTTAATCATCATATTTTAAGATCAGTACACTTGTTGGAAGAATTGTTCAGTCCAAAAGTACAATACATACTCAACGAAATACATCTCTAAGCGTTTTTGAAGAGGTTTTATATCTCCTGCACACCGTGGTAGTGAGTGACGTGGTATTGTCATACCGTGGTATCAGTAATGTAAGCCTTAAAGGTTACGAACACTAAATTGGAATAAAATTGCAGTACTGTTAAATACTATTTCCATTGTAACCCATTGTTAAGTTCTGGCGTCAGCGTTATATTTATATTTAATACAGTCAAAACTAACAGAAATTAAGATTCAGCATGTAGTCTTGCGGGAGATAAATATTTGGTAAAGCTTTTCATTAGCTGGATCATCATAATGCGTTTATAATGCATCGAAAGAACATTAATAAGCAGCATGTAAGTATACATTAACATTCTAACATAGCGTTACAGCTTTAATATACATTAATAACAAACATTATATCATTATATGATTCTAATGTTTGTTATTATCATGTAATGTTTATTATTAATCTATATTAAAGCTGTTAAGGTATGATAGGATGTTAGGGTATACTTACATGCTACTTATGAATGTTCTATGAAGGCATTATGACGGCGCATTTAATGTGAAGCGCTACCAGACATTTAAACAGGAAAACATTACGAATTTTGAATAATATATATATTTAAAAACGTTTTGCCATTAAAATAACTATGTAGGCTTCATCTAACGTACCATTGCAACTTTACAGCAATTATATGCTGTACATGGTAAAAGGACACGACGTGGCGTGATTTCCAAAATGAATGTACATTCATGGAAGGATTCACGTTCTTGATTCACCGTTGAAGAGGTAAACAGACGCATATATTTGCAGTGAATTAGAAGCACTTTAACAGACGGAGATACGTCTGGAGTGCCTTTATATAAGGGTCCTTGCTGCTGCGGAGACCGCGTGATAACAGCGATACAGGCGAGGGGAGAAAAGTAACTCGGCGAAGAGGAAGCAGAGCCGTTACCGATGGCGGCCCGGTCAGGTCCGCAGCCGAGGACCGGCTGGGGTCAGCTACACCTGCGAGGGAAACTACACAGACTGACGAAACAACGCTTTTCCAAGTGTCATGGACAGAAGGTTTTAATCAGATATGGCAAAAAGAGGTCGCACTTTGACAATAGTGCTATATTACCAGGAGTGACGCCTGTTTTTCTGTATTTTATGGACAGAAGGACTTTAAAATGATCGTTTCAAGTAACGAGCAAACGCTCAGTGTTTATTTGCAGCACAGCCAAAAGCACACAGCCGCACAGCAAAAAAACATACACCACATCAGATAGTCACATCTATGAAGAAATGCCACTTAAAATACATACTTTACTGGTCTTAAAATTGTATTTCACGCTAACGTCAATCTCCATCAGTTATTCCAGACAGATCTTAGTTCAGAAATTGATGTATTGCTGCTGGAATTTGTACTGAACTTGCTGCTGGACGTATCGCTTTTCAGCCTCTGCTCTGATGGGAGCTGGATTCCACCAGTTGATGCGCTGTCACGGTGTCCCCTTCCGTCTTACACATCCCAAAAGATGCCCTCTGCTTTGCAGATCCTGCTGATTCGCCTCAGGACATTTCTCCGTCGGCCCCTGTCCTGCCAGCCCCCTTTTGCAGGTGCAGCTCGTTGAATCCCCCACCCCCTCGACTCTGCGTGGTTCTCTCTGAGTCGTGCTCGCTATTGCTTGCCCGTGCTCCTCTGGCCTCGCTATCTGAGCTGCCTCTGTGTTGATGTAGGTGTTTAGACTCTCTGCCGTCTTGCGTGTAGGCTTCCATTCTCTCTCTCCTGTGAATAATCTCCACATGGACAACCTTGGTTTGCCTCCACCCCCAACCCCCACTCCCTTCTGTCCGGATGCGTGTGAGAAGCAAACAGACACTTGTCTCTGACCCCAGATGACTTTTTATACATTTATCACCCACATATCCACATTGTATATATCAGCTTTGTCTTGTCTTACCTGTGTATGTATCTACTGTATGTATCCGAGCCTCTGACTCTGGGAGACAGACTCCCTGCTTGTGTGCGAACACACTTGCCCAGTAAAGCTGATTCGGTCTCCCTGTTACACCCCACAGCTGCACCCCACCATGTCCTGGTTCTGGTGCTTGTGGATTAGCACCAGCGCCGTCATGCTTTGCCGGGCCACTCTCTACAACACCATCCAGCAGCACCACCTGCCCAGGCCTGGCCGCAACGCCATCCAGATCCTTGGTGAGTCTCTGCTTTCCTTCCTCCAGGCCAGCATCCGGCTAGCATCTGGCTAGCAATCAGCTAGCATCAGGCGAGCATCTGGCTAGCATCCGGCTAGCATTCAGCTAGCATCAGGCTAGCATTCACCTAGCATCAGGCTAGCACCAAGAGTGGCTGGCGTGTTGGTTTGAGGTTCCAGGGAAATGACTCTGCTGTCTGAAATCTGCTGCAGTCACTGTCACTGAACTTTGATGACATCACAAGCATATACAATATGGTGATTGGAATACTAACTAATCAACGGAGAACCAGCCAGGGCTTTGGTTTCAGTCGCTCAGCTGTGCTGTTGATGATTCTCATCTTTAAATGTTTGACACCAGCATCCTAAATGGACAAGCCCTGGATTAATTGATTTCTGCGAGGCACCGTTCCTGTTCCCGTGGATCACAGACTGATAAAAGTCTGTAGGGTCAGCGTTGTCAGATCAGCAGTGCGTAAAGGACTCATAATGTGCTTTCCTGAAGCAGCTGAATGCAAGGTCATTGCGAAGTAGTCTACAGGGGCGCAAGCCCAACTGCTGTTTAAACATTAATGCCGTCTGTAGCAATGCTGTTCATATAAAGAGTATCTAAGACAAGAAATGTAGAGATGGCAATACATAGACAGGGTCTGACAGGTCTGATTGATACAAAATAGTATCTAAATAAATGCGATTTTCTTATTTTGAGACAAAACCAACTGCACTTGTCATGGTTTCCATGTAGGATACCTTGTCCTTTTGGGTTCAGCGCTGACACTGTGAGTGGGGTGGAGATCTCAGACGTGAGCGGTCAGAATTCAAACGGAGGGTAAAAGAAGCAGAGCGAATAGCAGAAAGGCCTGCGTTCATTTTTAAAAGTGTGCTGCCAGGTTCACCTGGCTTTGCCAAAGCCTGGCATCAGAGACGGGAGCCCTGCAGTAAGCGTCCTGTAAATTATAGAGGAGTTCAGCGAAAAACAGAATCCCGCCCCTAGCAGATGCAGCGGTAGGTTTACGGGTCACGGGTGAGAAATTCCGCTGCAGTTTATGAGCTGCCTGGCTGAGCTGCTTCGTTTTAGTGAGGCTCGCTCTTTCACGAACTTGGGCATGGGCACAGATACTAATATGGGCACAAACACAGGCATAGGCATGGGCATCGACACAGACCCGGCTATGGGCACGGACACGGGTACAGACACAATCACGGCTATGGGTACGGACACAGACACGGCTATGGGCACAGACACGGGTACGGGCACAGACACGGCTATGGGCACAGACACGGGTACGGGCACAGACACGGCTATGGGCACAGACACGGGTACGGACACAGACACGGCTAGGGGCACAGACACGGCTATGGGCACAGACACGGGTACGGACACAG
>JABJVO010000126.1:16010084-16023435 GCA_026770805.1 Boulengeromyrus knoepffleri
CCCACCAGCCCTCCGCCAGCCCCCTGCCGGTCTCTGCCCCATCGATTTCAGGGCTCGAGTCAGAGCTATAGCTCGTGGTCTGTTTGCGTGAACCCAAAGAGGTACCGACAGAGCAGCGCTCTGAGCTGGGCCACTGCAAGGTCGTGGAGGGCAGGGCGACTCAGACATTTTAACACGCTCCCCTCTGAAGTGCCGAGCGAGAAACAATGTGTCAGGACGTGTCAGTCGGCAGTGAGAGAAAGAAAAAAGCCAAACTCTCAGAACAAACCCGGAATCCTTTAGAACAAGTGTAAGAGTGTCAGGCCGCCTTGTAGCTGCTCAGGGATGGAGGCAAAGCCTTTGATGAACCCGCAGAGTCTCCTCGCGTTCCTCTGATTACATGTCCTCCCCAGCCCTTAAATCCCTCACTTGTTAAGGCAATTATTTATCCTGATTGGGCTCTGTGTTCTAACTGGCGTGTCTGAAATGTTCACACCAACACACACTGCACGTTTTTGGTAAAATAACCCCATAATGAAACTTTGTAAATAAATCCCAGCTTAGAAAATAATAATGACAATAATAATTATCATAATAAGCAGTCGTAGTGATTGTAGCTGAAAACAGCATAAATACCCGGTGTCAAACGTCTGCTCAAACTGCACATTCCTACCTGAGGTAGTGTAATTAATGCATCACATGCAGCAAACGCATTACAGCATTAACTGGGAGTGACACCTCAGCGTCGTGCTTAATGCGGGCACGCAGGAAATGCACTGCCTTACATAACAGGTCCGGGACAAATTACCAGCTCTTAAAAAAATCTGTCGAACCTGAGGCCAACGCTGATTGAAAAATGAAATCTGACAGATGGAAGGAATGAAGACTGATAAGATGGAGCTGTTAAGGTTTGGGGGATGAACCGTAATGGGAGATGCCAGGGTGCGAACAGCCCCTCGCCCCGGTACAGCCCCTCCCCCGCGTACAGCCCCTCGCCCCCGTACAGCCCCTAACCCTCGTACATCTGCCCGCCGCGTACAGCCACTTCTTCGTTAAAGAGCCACCCATGCTTCATCAGCACCTTTCCCCCACGTATTTCCTGTAATGATGCTCTCTTCCGTGCTGTTATATGGGATCACCAGTATTCACGCCTGTTTTTAGATGGACCATGGAACACACTGGAACAAGGAGGGGGGGGGGGCTTTATTTCATGGCAGTTGGGGGCATGTTCACCGAAACAGACGTATATAGCTGATGTGTGAAACACCGCAGACATCTACATCCAGGATGAACGCTTATGGATTGAAATAAACACACTCAGATTAACCCTTAGATCTGACACCGGTGTACAGAACATGAACCCACATTTGCTTCACCTAAAAATCACATTTTTGCTAAAAAAAAAAACCACACACGCACACATGGGTATAATATGTATCATCAGTTTGCATTAAAGCATTTATAGATCATTTTTTGTGATTTAGCATCTCTGCATTCTTAATGATGCTCCAAAAATTGCCCCCCAATGGTCCCAATGCCCCGTGCTTCTGCACCCCATGTGCCTGAATTGCTTGCCCCCAGCCAGACGCGCCCCCTGTTTGCTCGAACCTTCACCCCTCGCTGGGAGCCTGGCCCGCTCTGGGCGCTGTTTTTCTCCAGAAGAGCCTCTCTTCTTTGTTGCTGGCCATTTTCTTCCATCCTCTCCCTCCTGAGAGCAGGGAAGGTAAAAAGGTTAAAATGCTCTGCTTTGTCCCCCCCTCCATAGAGAGCAGCTCCAGGAACTAAATCCATCCATTGAGGGGCTTCATTCAGTCACATGATTGGCTCAAAATTTCACTATAAATTGTAGCTACAATTCAACAGCAGAACCTGGCTGGTCGTTGTATGTAGCCGAAAGCTTCCTGCTCGTTCCTGCTGTTCTGGCTGTGCCAGCCCGGCTGGCTGAGGTCGCTCTGGTGGGGTTATCGTCACAGAGAAGCACCATCGGCGTATCGTCCACTTCTGCTTTTGTATGGGGACTGCGGCCTGATGGGTCCTCACACGGCCTATTTAATAGCGTTTAATTACAATGATGCGCTGCCGTATGGAATCGTGCCTGGCCAACTGCCTTACTGCACCACGTAGATCCTGAGCTCGGTTCCTCCGTGTCGCTCATTGTCTCTGATTCAGGGGGAGCGTCGCAGGAGGCTGTGCTGCTGAAACGCACAAAAAGCCCTTTAAACACCGTCATCCTGCTCCTGCTGCCAGGATGACTTTTTCATATAGCAGCCAGGGCTATTTAACAATGAGACACACGCGCTGTTTCATTTCCTTCAGCTGCCTATTTCCTGTAGCGCCCGTCGGCGGCTGGCATGAGCGCTGGGAGCGCAGAGGCCGCCTGCAGCCTGATGCGTCATAACTCACCCCTGTGAACAATGGCACCGTGAAATCGGGCGGCCTTTAAGCGCCGTGCATGGATCGAGGCTGCGCCTCTGCAGACGTATCGGGTTTATTTAGCACTTGCCACTGGCCTGGAAACTGAAACAGCTCCGGATTACAAGTCAAATTAGGGTTTTTAGCGGCTTTGCATTTCATTTTGGGCCCTGTGAGCCACTGAAAATAGAGGCCTTTCACAGCCTTGCCGTTCATTGGCTGAGCCGCACCAATCATTTTCCCAACATCCACCAGATTTCATTGTTTGCAGTTCCCTAAAATGTTCCTGAATAGCGCCCTAAAATTTGGGCTATTTGGAATGGATGGAGGTGAAGGCTGGGGCGAGTGACAAGGCATGAATTTCATTTATTTTTCATGAATAAAATAAACTGGAAGTGATTTTCCTCATAATAATGCCACTCGGTAGTTCAAAGACCAGCTATCCATCCATCTTTCAATTTTTTCAAGTATTTCCAAGTCCATTGTATAAAATCCACAATCTTTCATATGTATATGATGCCTTATCTATGTATATACCCAATATATACAAACAAACACTGTGCTTTTTAGGTTCTCTCAGAGGGGGGGTAGGGATTAATTTGTTGGTTCACATAGTTTGCCGCCTTTGCTTTAAAATTTTCAGTGTTAGAAAACGGACAGCTGACAGCCCTGTGAGTCTTAATTCTTTGCATTTCCATTCTTCCCAATCATTGCGTTTGAGGAAATGATCTACGGGAGAGGAATGCAAACAAGCCTGGAATGCAATCCGTGTGACAACAAGGCCTTGGCACTCGATCCCCTGGTGAAATAACTGTGTTACAGAAAGGCTGGATAAGAAGCCACCATTTTAGGCAGATGCATTTTGCATCCGCATGCTGGACTGGCGTGGTGGCACAGTGGTTACCGCTGTCGCCTCGCCCCTCTAGGCTGGGGCTTCAAACCTATACCCTGCCTCCATGTATTAAATATATATACACACACTCACTACAATGAGCAGAACCACAAGGGACAGGGCCGCTTAGGCAATGGGCTCTTTATGCGGGGGGCAGCTTTCAAGCCGAAAGGGAGCAGGTCAGATCCGGACAGACCGCACACAGCAAACTTGCAATAGATACATGCCCATTTCAGGGAAAGTTCAGGGACAGGAGGGAGAGGAGAGCTTCTGAAGGCAGTGTGAGTCAGGCTCACATCAGGGCTTACGTCTGGGTTACTGGACTGGGAGAAAAAAACCAAATGCAGCCAATTAAAGCTCACAGCAGGGAATGAGGTGCCGGTGTCACGCTCTCAGACATATATACGCTGTTCTAATATGACATGTTTCCTGAAATGTGCTCACAAATACAATACAAATGGCCTCTCAAATCCCACAACTACATTCAAACACTTTTGAAATTGTTTTACTTAGAAAAAAGTTTGCATACCTTCTTCAGAAGTTTTTTCCTCATTAAAAAGCTGATTCAAACCCGAGTGAGAAAAACAGGCTTTTGGACTTGAATTTTAAGGTCCCCAATGTCTAAGCCGTGGTGAACACCGGAGCACAGGCGATGAACCGCAGGATGTGCCACGCCACCAAGCATTTACCACGTCACCAAGCATTTACCACGTCACCAAGCATTTACCACGCCACCAAGCATTTACCACGTCACCAAGCATTTACCACGCCAACGAACATTTACCACGTCACCAAGCATTTACCACGCCACCAAGCATTTACCACGCCACCGAACATTTACCACGTCACCAAGCATTTACCATGCCACCAAGCATTTACCACGCCACCGAGCATTTACCACGTCACCGAGCATTTACCATGCCACCGAGCATTTACCACGCCACCGAAAATGTACCACGTCACCAAGCATTTATCACGTCTCCAAGCATTTACCACACCACCAAGTATTTACCATGCCACCGAGCATTTACCACGCCACCGCACATTTACCACGCCACCGAACATTTACCACACCACCAAACATTTACCACGCCACCGAGCATTTACCACGTCACCGAGCATTTACCACGTCACCGAACATTTACCGCGCCACCGAACATTTACCACACTACCGAACGTTTACCACGTCACCAAGCATTTACCACGCCACCAAGCATTTACCACGCCACCAAGCATTTACCACGCCACCAAGCATTTGCAGGCTGCCTTCCCTGTCGCAATTACGAGACATTTACGATCGCCCTGTGATGCCAACCACAGGCTTGAAAAGATGACTTCCTAAGAAATTGCAAAGCACTCGTTTTATGCAGAAATACAAACTACCCAATATAAAGAAAAATTATTGTTTTAGTTTGCATGCAAAATGTAAACCGGCTTCTACAGAATGATGGGACCCATGTTGAAGGTACAGTTTTCCGTCTCCCACATGACTGAGCCATGAATCTGCGCTGAGTGCTTTGGCAGAGCAGGACTGCTTTGTTTAAAAGAACAGAAAATGCTTTCTGCTGATGGAGGTGCAGTCAGCTTAAAGGCACGTTTGACAGATACCTGCACATTTTGGTCGGGTGGCATGCGGGGCAAACCTTTCCATCCTGTGAGCTACACATCTGTTTGAATTCAGCTTAGCACATTCCCAACAGGAGACTGAAAGGCTCGCTACAGTCTGAACAGCCAGCCAAGCCGTATGACCAGTGGATGGACATGGAAAATTAGTTTTATTAGAGACAGAATCCCCTTTTCTAGACTAAAGGGCCAGGAAAGAGGTCAACAAAACAGGGCAAACTGTGAGGAAGGGAATAGTCATTTAAGTCAAAGTAATCTCAGAGGCTGAGTGTCAGGGGATGATGGGTAAATGGTCAATCAGGATGAGCGTCACGGGTCAGCTCAGGTTTTCCAGGCGAGGAAGAGCAGATCACAACAGTTTATCAGACAAATATATATCCAGGTGACAGACAGACAGAGCCTCAGTCATATGACTCACATCACTCTCCAAGAAGCTCTGAAGGTTTTATTGTTCTTTGTTTAATGTAAAAAAAAACACGTCCTGGCCGTTTCAGTCTAATCAGTCTAATCTATAAATCCGATGTAACAGAATGAACCAGACAAACAATAAAATATCAGATTGTCGTATCTTACACACTATACGCAAAATACCTGTCTTGTCCAAAGCATTCATATTTTCTAGCCGTAAGAGCAGATAATTTGCATAAGAACTGTACAATGAGTATATTTCATCTGTATTTATTAATATATAACTGTCAAACTATGTTTGAATGTACGAAAATATCAATAAATACGGACCAACAATGTATTTTGGCATGCATAAATATAATTCTAATTCTGTTTCTAGGTGAAGCATAAGACTTTCGTAAAATGCTCAGCATTTGGAATTTGAGGCTCACTCTTTTCTGGGAACGCTCTCTCACACCACAGATAATACATGTCACAGGTGTATTCAAGCAGGTCAACTGCAGGACAGTTCTGACCAAAAGAGGCGTCTCCACACAGCAGGGCTTTGGTAATGTGAGCGCTCTGTCCGTTACTGTCTCTACCGCACATGCATGCCTACATACATGCATACATACATGTCCGTTGCCAATTTATTTATTTATTTATTTATTGGGGGGGTCTACATTCCTGCATACATGCCAAGAAAGAGTTCCATTGGCTCAAAACTGGACAGGACTCTGGGCATTACGGGGGTTGGCAGGTTGGGAGAAGTTGTCTCATTTTGGGTCATTGGGGAGATCTTTGGGGATTAAATGTCAACTTCCACAACCCTGCTGCTAGAATATGGATGGATGGATGGATGGATGAAAAAACCTGAAAAATTATTTCTTCCCCTATAAACCACAGATAACATATAAGGTCAAATCATATGCAGAAACAAAAGATGTCTTCTCCCCAGGAGCTATGAAATGAATACTTTATGAATTATAAAATAAAGAAAAAAGAATCTTTTTTCAGAATGATAAAGAATTTC
Organism: Boulengeromyrus knoepffleri; assembly: GCA_026770805.1. Lineage (NCBI taxonomy): Eukaryota > Metazoa > Chordata > Actinopteri > Osteoglossiformes > Mormyridae > Boulengeromyrus > Boulengeromyrus knoepffleri. Next base: position 16,016,411 of record JABJVO010000126.1, read on the forward strand.
TTAATAAATAAAAATGAACATGCAAATGATTTAGTATCATCAAAATTAAGTTAAGCCCTCTCAGATTACTGAGGTAATTATGCATTGCTAATTTCTTAGGGGTCTTGCTGAAGTCATGAATTATCCAGCTCTCACTTGGAGATTCATGCTAATTACCAAACAAAGAATGATGTTGTGGTCCTCTACAGGCAGCGAATTCTCCTAGCAGGGAATTAATTTTAGCCCATAGCTCAGCTAAATAAATAAATAAAATAAATAGATAAAATACACCACCAACTTGGAGAGCTGCGCAGGTCTCTTCTTGGCGGCCCCAGTAAATACGGCGCAAGATGTGAACCCCACCAGCTGCAGCTTTTGGTCATGAACAGAAGTGACAAAAGCTGGACCTTGTTCCCAGACCCGGAGAATAATATCAAAATAATAATTATCCTCTGTCACTTTACTTCACTCCATCAACTCTGACAAGCTCCTACAATAATTATGTTTCTGTGAGACGTCGGGGGTCAGTTTCACCCCAGGGTAGGTGTGAGTTAAGATGAGTTTCCCTTGGCACAACGCAAACAGCATGCTGTATGGAGAGCATGTTTGTTGATTATTCTATCCATCCACCCATTTTCTGAAACCGATTATCCTGTTCAGGTTCGCGGTGGGAACCGGAGCCTATCCCAGAGGCTATAGGGAAGGCTACGGAAGGCAGGGAACAGCCCAGAATGGGGCGCCAACCCATTGCAGGCCACTATTGCTTATTCCATAGTATGAATTTTGTAGGCTATTATTTTGCCTACAGATATACCAGGCATCAGGTGTTGCTGAGTGTCAGGACCCCCACAAGCCCAGTGGCGTCCTGGGTGCTGCCAGACCAAAATTCCTGACTCAAGTTTAGTTCTATGGAGGTCATAAGAAAACTTTTTATAGTTTTGATAAAACAGAGCCTCTAGTTGATGTGTCACATTAAATTCTCATGATGTTAGTCAGCTCTCATCAGTGTTAAACTTTACTTGCCTACCAGATGCCATTCCAGGAGACACGAGAGTTCTGGCTCACATCGGCAAAGGCCATTGATGGAGGCTCCCACCTGTTCAAGGATTTCCATCACCAGGTGTACCCGACCGTGTTCAACACCGGCTGTCCCCGACGTGACAGGGTTCCGTTCCGACCGACAGCTCGTACATCGGAATGTCGGAATAAGATAGCCTTGCTGACGTTTAGGTGTGAGACTGAGACCAGTAGGTGTGAGACTGAGACCAGCAGATGCGTGTCAGGCAGGGAAGGTCATGGTAGCACACAGTACAGAGCGCCCCCTATTGTACAACGTGCAGCACACACTGGGTAGTGTATCGCTGCCGCCTCTACGGGCCCCTGACATGTATTTTTACATACATTTAGCTGATATATTAAGGCGACAGTCCGCATCGGGGAATGAAACACGAATGGATCTGCAGATCTTCCTGCTTCACACCCCCATGTGGACCGAGAGTGAGCAAGCCGCTGATCTCGCTCCCCTACCTCACGGTTCAGCGGCCGCCATGACAGGCGCTGCGATAAACGTTATGAGCGCAGACGAATGCTCAGATCCTACAGCAAGGAAACTCTGTTTTCCACTCTGCCAGATACACTAAAGAATTCCTGCATTGCACTTTGGAAAGTGAATTTGACTGAGTTCCCACTATCCGATGACTTGAGATCCGTATAACATCAGCACCTGCACATGAAAGCGTCTCAGAGCAACCCGGAGCAGCACATGACCTGGATCCTCTGCAGGGGCCGGATGATGTTTATTCCCCTTTAAGAGCAGGGAATCAGGCAGCTGTGGAGCATCAGTAAAGTCTGCAGGAAAATAGGGGAGCGTGTTTGGTGGAGGAAAAAATCAGAAGAAAAAAACAGTTTGCAGCCAGAGGTCCTGCCTGTGACATCAATACCGACGTCTGGGGTATTGGGGGGGGACAAAACACAGAGTGTCAGCCAGGGCACGATGCTGACGAGGGGCGGGTCGAAACAGTCGATGTCCCCCGGCCCGCCGAGAGATGATGCATTTGCGTGATTGGGATCGTTTGAATATTTTAGATATTGCCGTATTCTGACCGGCACATTCCTCTGTTTATTTTAAAGAAGTGGGCACCTACCGGCTGTGTGAATGCAGCCATCATCACACGCAGCATATTTAGGTCGTTTGATTTTCTGTGTGCGCTTCTCTGTGGCTTCCTGACTCTGTGGCAGTCTGCCTTTTTCCAAGGAAGAGAGTCAGGACCACATTTTTCATCTTGTCGTTCCTGTGTGACCTTTTCCTCTGTTTTATAACACACAATAAAGACCTTGGGCCAACACCACGAGTCATGATAAAAGAATCCAGCGACTTTGGGGGGTGGGGGGTGGTGGTTAGGAAGGTGCACTGCATATCTATCACTGCTGGCGTGACATCACTGGTGTGCGGTGACATCACATCAATGGTTAATAGAACCAGACACTAACCCACAGGACCCCTGCGCCTTCAACCGAACTCCAGCAGAAGCAGCCATTTATAAACACCTTTTATGAATTTTGCCTGTGCTAAGCTATTTCTATTGCAACGCTGACATCCTGCACACAGGGGAAAGACCTTGTATCCCATAGTCGGCCACCACCAAAGCCCTTTACTGTATTGCCTAAATGTCGCCAAACTGTGATCTGTGCTAATCCCTTACTTTGCAAACAGAAGGCAAAAAGACAGCGGTTCGTGACCAACGCTGCTTGAAATAATCTGGTGATGCACAGGTAGGCTGTAACAGCAGCCTGCTTCTACGTTACGTGCGAGTGTTACGTTTTCTGCAGGTGTTCTGTCACAAGTGAAACTTGCTAAATTGTTTCATTCTCCTGAGATAATTTTACAGTATTAAGACATAGGATTACCTCAAATAAAGCAGAAACATAATTCTGCTCATTTATACATATTTTATTTCACAATGCCATTTACACAGTTTTTTTCCCCTTGCATGTATTACACTGTAAATAAACGTTCTCCTTGGTATTTCCCATAATCCTACTGGGGTCAGGATGACCCATAAACTCTAATAATATTAAATCAGTTTCCACTCCTCTAACTGTCACAGGGGGCCAAATTGTTTACTGGAAAGTCTCCTCATTCTGATTTTCATATTCATAACCTAAATGGTTTTAAACATACTCTGGACCCCAGTAGGAAAAAAAAATATCCTAAAGTGTTTCTGGTTCTACTGCATCTCACAGATGTCAAAACATGCTCACAATTTAAATCAGAAATACATTTTTCTTCTGATAAGAGGGTCGCAACCATAGCAACTGACCGAGACACAAGAGCCCTGTCGAATGTCCGAATGTGAAGAGCATACTGCTTAGTAAATGCAGCATTTCCCATGACCGTGATGGTCTCCGCATAATAACAGAGAGACAGCAAAAAGATAAAAACCAGGAAAAAGAGTTTAGAGATTATTAGTCACTGGCTGGTGGCGAGTCAGTGAAACAGGCTGGGAATTTTACTGGAGAGGAGTATCTCTGTTTATGGTTAGAATAGGGCAGTAAGAGGATTAAACAGGGGCATCTTATTTAAGATAGTATCTTAGATATTATCTAAGACATTATGAACGACATTATCTGGTCCCTGTTTTCAGAATTGTTTTACATGTGTAAATATCACAGGGCTGAATTCCAGGGGGTGTGAAAATCCAATGTTAATGTTTATTAATGAGAATGACTAAGATTTCCCGGGGACCTCGACCTCCTCCAATCAATCTGATCAATCGGATCTCAGTTTTCAGCTGTTTGTAAGGTGGAACTGAAGATTTCCCGGAGGGAATCTGAAAAAATGGGGGAAATGCTATTAGTCAAAGTAAGAAAACTCAATCAGTCATTTTCCTTTTCTGGAAGAGGAAACATAGTGCTTTGGAAGAGTTGGTAGATTTATGGGAAAATGTCTTAAAAATGAACAGGAAAAAAGCTGTGTGATGTAAACATTTTGTCAGAATTTTATAATGCTTTGCTGGCCGTCTCGTGCTCCCTCGACCTCGAGCAAGGCCCCGAATCGGCCTGACCCCGTCTCTCCTTTAAAGTCGTCACATTCCCCCGGACTCACGAGATGAGGCAGCTGGGAAACGGCATTAATCACGCTTCATTACATAGGCGAAGGCTGTCGAGCTCCATAACTGGGTTCATGTGTAGCGTGCAAGATTCACATGTCAGCAAAGGAAAAGATGCTGGTTTCCATGCACCCAAGCAGGTCGCCTTTATGGTCCCTGGGTGGGTAATAAAGCCAGGCGTGTGTCGCCCCCTAGCGCTAGGTAGCGGAGCGCAGTGCCGCCTCTGTTGCTTTTTCTTGGTTTTTTCTGCCTAATGGTGCGAGCCACACCCGTGATTGGCCAGTCCTCATACCGCCTAGTGTGCTGGGCAAGACGCGGGCTGTGTGCCCCGAAATGCCACACATGGCGGTGACATACACGGCCTCCACGTAGCCACTTAACGGCACTGTCAGGGGCACCAAAAATGTCACCAGTAGTGCTGCCAGCCATCCAGGGTTTCCAGACCACCCCAGATTTTGGTTGCCGTGCTGGAAAAAATTGATTTCATTCCGGGACACGGAATCCGGTTCTATCAAACAGACCTAAACAGACCTTTGGAATGCCGTTGCTATATACAGTATTTTTGGTCAATAACTGGGTGTCCAGGATTTTACAGCACTGCGGTGGCCCCCCTAGGCACCAGATTCCCCAGTGTGGGAGTGGTTGGGGGGTATGACTGGTAATTAATCTCTTATGTGATGGTAGAGCAGGGACAGACAGGATTGTCAGTGTGAGCTTCCCGCAATTAAAGACCAAGCCACAGCATTCGTCTGAGATTCTGCTGTGGTCCAGTGCGTCTCCCTGCATGAAATGACATGATGTATCTCTGCTTTTGATGATTTACATTTACATTAATATTTATTTATCAGCCACTTTTGTGCATAGCTGCATACAAGCAAAGCAAATGATGGCAATTCTTACTCATCTAGATCTTGCTGATATCAGCAGTTTTCATCATCGTCATTATTATTATTTGCAGTAGCTGTAGTTGTAGTGTTGCTATGATCTTGGCTTGATCACAACATTCCATTAAAAAAAAATTGTCCCAAATCACCAGTGAAGCGGAAGCCAGCAGCTCTGCAGTCACACGTCCTGCTAACTCCCATAAGCCAGGCTTGGGCCCGTGGGTGAGGATCAGCACACAGAGGTCAGCCAGCCGAACAGCCACAGCAGGGAGAGCAGCTCTCACACTCCGTCCTGCCAGCCTGCTTTTTTCTCATTTGGAAAAGTCAGACTCTTTTCCCCCAAGATGTAGTGCAGCAGCAGCTCTTCTCAGCAATGGGGACGTTTAAATTGCACCCCTTAAATAACTCATCGCTCCTGATTTTCCCTTTTAAATCAGCGCTCATCGATATATTTCGCTGCATAATTTATAATTTATGTCCGGCCTTTTAGAGAGCCGGCCGGCCTAAATTAAATTTAAATTAGACAGACGCTGTCTGCGGGCTTACCTATATGTTTATTGATTGCAAGCTTGCAAAAAAGATTTTTTATTTTTTGCTCAGATGGTTTTTTACAAGGACGTCTGAAACACCTGTTGCAGGAATCAATCAATTTATTTCCCGAAGCCAGCCCCCCCCCCCCCAGCCAGCTCATCAGGATGCCATTCGTCAATACAGGCAAGATCCTAAAAATCTATCATTATAAGACCTATCTGAATGCTATGGTTTGCCCTGAGCCTTGATGCACACCTTCAAAATTGTGCACCTGCCTCTGAACCAAGTGCTCTGTGAAAACTACAGAGGATGCAATGATGAAGGATAAAGAAGTCGCTTCAGATGCCAGTCAGACTGCTTTCACCATCCGTCAGATCAAACCTGAGCAGCTCCACTACAATATCTAGGTGCTGAAAACTAGTGCCGACCCATTTGCCAATGAAGGGTCCCTGAACGGCTCCGGTGACAGAGTGCGCAGTCGTGGGGGTGTCACAGGGCTTGGATTAAGGGCCAGGCTGTCAGGCAAGATGAGAAGCCAGTCATGTCTGGATGCTGAATGACGGCGCCCCTGCGGGTGGCGTCCAGTATTACTTCAGAACCTGAGAAATCTCAATATTCCAGTAATGCCTTGTTTAATCTTCAGGATCTAGGAGAAAACATAGTAAGAGGAGCCACGATTCACTGAGGCTCACTCCCCTGTCACATGGCAGTTGGGTATCTCTGCTATTTTGCACTATGGCATCTTACTGTCAACACGGTCTCAGGAAATGGTGTTCCACGGCGTTCCACGGCACACAGCTAAGCAGTCTGAGCCTCCACATCTCTGATGGCATCGTCACTGGCAGACAAACAAAAAGGCGGATTAAAAACACTGCAAAGTCAAGACAGAGGCGGTCACGGAGGCAGGCCACACGACAGGTGCCCGATGGAGACGAACAGGAATATGGATGAATGCAAGCGGATCTTTAGGCGAGCGACACACGGCACCGGGGCTGGAGGGGGGTGGGGGGGCGATGTGCCACGGGGCATGTTGGTCACAGCTTCTGATCCCATGTGAGGGAGATGTGAGCTTTATCCAGTTCGGTCCAGTTATGGGTGACGGGCTTATGACAGGCCAATCAGGGAGAGCAACCTTCTCGCACATATTTACTGGCCCTCCAGAGAGTTTCAGACAGGCACCAATTTTGCTTTTCATTTTGTTCTACGGACAAAAGTGGCTCTTCCTGCTGGTGGCATTTCTGACATCAGACATGTATTAGCGAGTAGATGGCCAGTAAAATATGACTTTTGCCAATTGAAACTGATGGCCATACAAAATTATATATATTTGTGTGTGTGTGTGTGTGTGTGTGTGTGTCTGTGTGTGTGAGCAGGTATACCTATCCTTATGGGGACACAATGTCCCCATAACGTGATAAATATCTGTTTTTTTTCCCTTATGGGGACCAGGAAACCAGTCCCCATAAGGGAAAACTCTATTTTATAAAAATCGGTGACTGCTATGAAAAAACTAAAAATGCAA
>JABJVO010000126.1:16023535-16037357 GCA_026770805.1 Boulengeromyrus knoepffleri
GCATTTTTCCCATTGAAATGAATGAGCGGTCCCCATAAGGATATGTTTACCCTACGTGTGTGTGTGTGTGTGTGTGTTGCTGTCTTCCCAATAATATTGTTGGAGACTCTGAGCTGCTCACTTGCAGTACCGACAGATTGTTAGGACCTGTGAATCTCGCTCCCCCCAGCCGCGCGGGTGTTTGGGGCGTGTTGCTCCAGGAAAGGTGCTGTCAGTGTGCGGTTTGTTAGCCACTGAATACCTGCCCGCTGACAGAGTTATGCCCCCTAAAAGGCCAATATTTTATTATACATTGAAATATATATATTCTTATCAAAGTTCACCATTTGAAAAAGAATTTTTAAATTCATATTTCATAACCAGGGTCCAGCCAACCTCCTCCACTAACCCTGACCAGGATAGAACATGGATGGATGGATGGATATTTCTGACCATTGTGTTCTGTGCTTAGCACCATAAAAAACCTTGTTCATCCTTGAAATGTTTGCAGCGCCAGCAGCGATGTTCAGCAGCTATTAGGCATCAGCACAATGTGTGGCTTTCTGAACGGCTCACATTTTCATTCCTATTGAAAGGTCTTCCCCGAGATGGCCTCCCTCAAAGCTCCGCTTGTTGCGGGATTTCAGCTGTTGCATCACGTCTCGAGAACCAGACTCAGTGGAATGAGCCGTGTGCTGCTATCAGGCAGGAATGTAACAGGCAGCTGTCAGCCTCGCACCTTTCATCACCACCACCATCATCATCAGAATCATGGCCATTACTGCCTCATCTATATATCGACTGCATTGTTTCTGCTGCCTTTCCAATATTAAACTGCTCTTCTGTGAATTTTGCACAATGATTTGCTGCGAGACCTGGGGGCTCGCAGACGGGTTCTGAGGAAATGAGGGCCTGTCCCGTTCTTTCCAAGATGCCGCTGCATCGGATTCCCGTTCACTGTAGATTAAATCATTTAATTCTCAATGCTGATATGGAAACGTCACACAAAACACTTCAGTGGTCATGGGGGCCGGAGGAACAGAAACAGCACAGGCGGCGGACATGGTGCCCCCACCCCCCATGTTTCCCGGGGGTAGGAGACTCACAGCTGTTCTCATAGAACCTCAGAGGTGGCAAGGGGCTCATTGGGGGACGCACACCTCTGTAAAGAGGAGCGTCACGGCTGGGTAAAGTGAGCTTTGCGTCTCAAGATGTCCGTAAAATTACAGCCGATGCTACAGCATCTTACGGTAGAGATATGTGATTAACACTTTTTTCTAATGTTAAATTATAGATGTTACACAATTATGACATGTCACGCTATTCAATTGATATAAATCCCAGGAGAAAATGAAAAAATCAATGGTAATGTCATTTGCTGGAGCAGGAAACGATTAGCGATTTTCAGGCATGATCAATGCCTTTCAATATTACTGCAAGCCTGCATGTGTCACGCGTCTTACATACAAAATCGCTCAGGCCTCAGTACAATAAGGCCTCAGTACAGTAAGGCCTCAGTACAATAAGGCCTCAGTACAGTAAGGCCTCAGTACGGCCCCTATCATACACGTGCATGTTACACTTCAGCAAGCAGCTATACCACTGGGAGTTCAGACTAGGTAACCCGTGTGTAGCTAAGCAGGTTTGGCCAGTGCTTGGATGGGAGACCTAGGAAACTAGGAAAGCTGGTTTGCTGCTGGAAGAGGTGGTCTAATGGTGATTAGCTAATCCTGTGGTCTGTGTGGATCCCAATGCCCCAGTACAGTGACGGGGACACTGGGGCTAACAGGGAAGCGAGTTCTGTGGTCTGTGTGGGTCCCAATGCCCCAGTGCAGTGACATGGACACTGGGGCTAACAGGGAAGCCAATCCTGTGGTCTGTGTGGATCCCAATGCCCCAGTGCAGTGACATGGACACTGTGGCCAACAGGGAAGCCCATCCTGTGGTCTGTGTGGGTCCCAATGCCCCAGTGCAGTGACATGGACACTGTGGCCAACAGGGAAGCCCATCCTGTGGTCTGTGTGGGTCCCAATGCCCCAGTGCAGTGACGGGGACACTGTGGCCAACAGGGAAGCCCATCCTGTGGTCTGTATGGATCCCAGTGCCCCAGTGCCGTGACATGGACACTGGGGCTAACAGGGAAGCCCATCCTGTGGTCTGTATGGATCCCAGTGCCCCAGTGCAGTGACATGGACACTGGGGCTAACAGGGAAGCCCATCCTCTGGTCTGTGTGGGTCCCAATGCCCCAGTGCAGTGACGGGGACACTGTGGCCAACAGGGAAGCGAGTTCTGTGGTCTGTGTGGGTCCCAATGCCCCAGTGCAGTGACAGATGAGACATAAAACCGAGGTCCTGACTCTCTGAGGTCATAAAAGGACCCCTGGGCATCCTTTGAAAGAGTAGGAGTGGCACCCCGATGCCCAGAATAAAACTGCCCACTGTGGCCCTATCAGATCTGGCCTCCTCATCACCCCCTATATCTAACTGGTGAATTCTCTCCTGCCCCTTCACCACCTTATCTACTGTGTGGTGAGCGTACTGGTGTAGGTGGGGGCTGCATATTGGGGGTGGTGGTTGAAGCAGCTCCCCAATATTTTGGGTGTCTTGGAAAAGTGCTTTATAAATGTAAGTTTCATCCATTCATACATGCACACGCATCCAGGTGTTAGTATGTTAGTATGACCCCTAAGATGCACAGGTCACATGTCTAGGCCTTGCTACAACTGTAGGAGTGTAACGTTACATGTATTCCTACCAAAAATTTTCAGTACAGGTCTTTCGGTTCGGTGCACATATGTACCAAAGAAATACAGCAAATACGGACCCTTTGTGTGACTCGGAGCCGGTGAGAGGTCAGTGACGGCCTAGTGCGTATAATGAGCACCCTCTGACTGGCCAGTGATTTTGGGTGGTCTGTGTCTGCTCTGCCTATGGCCCACAGAGCCATCCTGGGCCTCCAGACTACAAAGCCATCTCATCGGCTGCTCGATGCTTCAGACGGCGCGGAGAGGCGGCTTTGAAGCCCAGCATGCAAATAGAAATCCGCCCCCCCCCCCGCCCGGTCCCTTCCCTCTTTGCATTTCATCTTAAAGTCATACCAGTTCGGGTGGCTTCAGTAAACCAGATGCAATCTCACACCCCTTTTCCAAAGCCTATGCCCCCCCCCCCCCCCGCCAGCTCTCAGGCGATCCATTTGTGTTGCGAGGACACCCTCTCCCTTTATTTCCTGCCAGTGCCTCGCTCCCCCAAGCTATTAATTTTCCCTTCATCTGTGTGTAAAGGGGGGGGATTGTGAGCCAGGGAGAGCGTTTCTGCTAGAAAGGGAGGGGCTTCAGACGGGGGCTGCATCTTAGTCCTGGCAGGGGGGCAGTCCTCCAAACGCCGGCTGCCAAAGGGAGCGGCTCTCCTCACGCACTTCAGAAGCAGACAGATGACCGCGGCGGCGGGATTTGGCTCCGCCGTGCACGTGCCCCCACCTCGAGAGGGATGACAGGAAGTCACACTCCGCAATCACAGGGCGTTTATTCGAGTCGGCATGGCAAGGCCTTCATTACTCAATCCTAAGAAATACTTCCTGTTTAATTAATCACGCTTCGGTTTTTCTGCGGGAACAGATTCTCCTTATGAGGAGTGGAAATAGAAGTGACCCTGCCGGATGACAGGGTTATCGTTATCTCCATTCCAGAGGCCGTGTCTTACGTCCCCTGCCCGTGCCTTGGGCTGTCTGCACATGGGTTTGATTGTGGTCATCAAGCAGAAGGGGATATGTTATGGTGTCATGGTGTGTGAGCGCGGCGGCGACTGACGGGTGAGTGCAGGCGCAGTGCCAGTTTTGGACGCGAAACTCACAGGAGGCATGTGATAGCTCACGCGTCACACAGAGTGACGTGGCACACCCAAACCTGTGCTCTGCAAAAGGGCCGTCATGTCCAGTTAAGCACGGATTTCGCTCCAGACAGCGTGGCGTTACCCTTTCCTGCACTGGCACTGAAAACCACAAGGTTTTGTTTAAACTCTAAGACCAAATCAGAACAAAATAGAACAAAACTGGTAAGCAAGGCTAAAGGTCTGCAGTACCCCAGCTCACCCCATGTTCTTCTTGTGTTCTCCTTGTGTTCTCCCAGTGTTCTCCCCTTGTTCTTCCCATGTTCTCCCTGTATTCTTCCTGTATTCTCCCTATGTTCTGTCTCTGTTCTTCCCATGTTCTCCCCATGTTTTTCTTGTGTTCTCCTCGTGTTCTCTGCATGTTTCCCCCATGTATTCCCCACGTTCTTTCCAGGTCATCCCCGTGTTCTCCCCCTGTTCCCTCCCTGAGATGGTGGGCGGTGTCTCTAAGTGGCCCACAGTGAGAGTGTGTCATTTGCCCCCCCCCCATCAGGGGGTTCCTGTCCACCGGTTCCAGGGAGAGGTCCCAGTACTGCACGAGTAGCTGTGGATGTTATTTATGCCCGTTTCCGCAACAGCTTAATAATGTGGGAAGGTGCAGTGACTGTGTTTTTCCTTTTGAATAATCAGCACGCACCTGCGGGCGGTGCAGTCATGTTAGCGCGGAGCGTACCGTAAGGCCCAAGGCGCGCCGGAGGCGAACGTCAAAACGTCGCTGACATTCAGAGGACCCGCCAAACAATAGGAGCCTGGGATACCCATTTAGAGAGCATTCATCACCGAAGGCCTGATGTTACACATAGTCTACATTTCGTCTCCAAAATAGAGGGATTTATTTCGGGGAGTGGTGTGAGCTCACAGTGAGTCCTATGGTCTCTCTCGGCACCGCGCTCGCACGGGGCTCCGCCTCTACCTACCGCCATGTCATGGAAATTAAAAGGCATCAAAAGCCCCTTAATCGCAGCTGTCAGAGCGACCCCGATCGCTTCCCCCCCCCCCCCCCCCCGCCGCCCCGCCCCTTCGTAGCCGAAATCCGTTTTATCACGCTTTATCCAGCCTCCTCTGTTGATTCCCTTGCTGTCTCCTTCCAGCCCTCCTCTCCCCTTCTTCTCCACTCTGCCATTCACCTTCCCAAAATTCATAACCATTCATACAGAGGGGTCAACATTATCATTAGCCAATGATATGCTTCAAGTTAGTGAGTGACAGGGGAGCGGGCACTCCTGCACCAGTCAGCTTTCAGCTGGCCCCTCCTTTAAACTCGCATACATTCAGTGACTGTTGGGTACTACTTCACTTGTGAGATCATTAGAACGCCGCGTGCAGATTAATATCAGCAGGGCAGGCAGTATTGTGCGTGCCCATTATGACAGGACAAATATGCATGGTAAGCAGGAAAATCAGCCAGCTTACATCTTGCCATGTGACCATGATTAAAACATTAACCCTGTGAGCACAGGGTGGTTCTGGGGGGTGACATCTCCCCTTTCCAGGCCTCCCTGCTTTCGTGTGAGGAGTTTGGACTGGCACTCTGTCTCGGGTTGTACTCCACACAACATCCTGCGGATGTAGCATGCAGTGTATCACACTAAACCCCACAGGTTCTGCCTCTGCCCTCTCATTGGCTCTCTGGTCGCTAACGGCAACAGCGAGGCCAAGCAGGCAGATTCACGGGATGCTAAACAGGTGGAAGGTGAATAACTGGGTGGGGCAACCGCAAGCCCTGCCCTCCTAGCGGATTTATTATTAATCACATCGTCACATGCTGGTATATGAAAACCAGAGAATGTGCTTTGTTCCTGAACATCCTGGCCCTATCAGCTCGGGATTCTGGGTCCTTAAATCATAGGGGAACAGCTTTGTCAACACAAAGGACACTTTGGTTCATCATGCATGGCAGGGTACAATAACAGTAGGCTCAGCAGACCTAAGTAGGATTGTGACTTCAAATATGATAATCTTTCCTCAAATAACCATCCTAATCCTCCTGGTGTACTTGTATGATTTAAAAACTGTTTATTAATACTTACAAACTGCAGCCACAATAAAATCTGGAAGAGAAGGAGGCTGAGATACACTGTCTGGTTGCTCTTTTAAACCGAAGTTCCAGAACCTGGTCTTGGTTTGCAAGTTCCTGAGCCGTCTCAACCTTTCATGTGTCCCCTTCCCACCACACAACAAGAACTGGAACCTTTATGCTAAATAAGTGTGGGAGATGCAAAAACGTTGTAGGTTAAAGTTCACATAAAATTTAATTCAAAAGAAAATACATCGACACACCAAAACGATGGAGAGTAAATAAGTGGTGTTATTTATTTATATTATATGAGACACAACATGTTCATGATTCTTATTAAATTTGGCAAGCAGATCGATCTTCTGTTTTCCACAGAATAAAGAATGATGTGACGTTATCCCACTAATAAGAGCTGGCGAGTTTCACTGCCAGCCCCCGTAATATTACACAAAAGTATATCGGTTAACGATTGAACTTTATGATGCAGAAATATGGAGATGCAAGCAAAAAATGTATGTTGATGCATTAAATGTAAAAATAATTCCATCTGTTCAATTTTTGCTCCTTTACTGGTATTATCTGGTTTTCTGCACTTCTACGTAAATTCCATGCTAATGCCGATGCTTGTGGTCAACCAATCATCAACCAATCAGCAACTAATGAGCAAGTTATGATTGTAAGCCCATCCCCTGTAGTTTGAATTCGAACTAAAAGTACCTAGTCTGGAGAGGCTACTACAAAAGTGTTCTTGAACTGCCTCTGTGGAACTACAATTGAGTTCCTATGGTGTGGATTCAACAAAAGTCCCTGGTTTCTAAAAAAGGTTCCTGTTCCAGAAAAAGGTTTTTGAAATGTGAAAGTTGACCTGGAGCTCAAAGGGCTTCCATGACAGAGACTAAAAGTGGAGCCTCCATGACAGAGACTGAGTGCGGAGCCCGGGCACGGTGAAGCTCCCGTCAGTCTTAGTCATCAGTCCTAGTCGGGTCTGAGTGGATGTTTATGCGCGGCTCCATCTGTGCGCCGTGTGAGCGCGGCCGGGATAATTCACTTTCCATGTAAAGGAGGCCGAGGCATCTCCTGGAGGGCTTGCCGCCCCCTGCTCCTGACAGCAGGCTCGCCACAATTAAGGAGACATTCCCCTTCAAGGTGACTCCTTCTGCCTCTCCGAACCACTCAAATGTCATGACGCTCACAACAAGTAAAAAACAAAACTGATAGACAAATAAGAGGCTAAACAGCATCCCTCCCCTGCCTCATAAATGCATTCCTAGGGATTTAACCGTCTCCAGCATAATGGATTTTACAGTGTCGCCGTGTTCCCGGCCAGGTGCCAGATTCCTATACGGCGTCTGCGGACCCCATGCTGACAGCGCAGGTGGGGGGGCTTCGCAGGTGGAGGGGGCCATCTTGTTTATGCCTGATCAGCAGTGCATCCATTTCTATTCATCGATCCATCCGCCCCCGAATCGCATAGAAGCTGGATTCTGAAACCGCTGGCACTCTTAATGTCGTCGTTGTTACGTTATCCGGTCAACGTCGACGGTGGACAAACAGAAATTAGGGACAATCGAGCTGGATCTGAATAGGGAGATGAATGAAGGACACGGCCGTCGAAGGTTCACTGCAGCCATTGTGCCATCTAGGAGGGTCTCCAAGGCCAAGAGGAGCAGGGGAGGACCTCCCCAGGACAGCCCCGGTGTCGGGACTTTTCAGTATGCCTCACAGCACGGTATAGATGCTGTCTCTATGTGTGATGACATTGTGAATATATCCATTAAAATTCTATTAAATTTAATTCAATTCAATTTTACCCAATACCCATCTCTGCCCCAAAGCACAACACATGGAGATTTAACAGTAACATCATCACAGACGTGCACAGCAGCTATTCAAGTTATACAGGATTACAGACAGAAGTGCTGAACAAGGTGAGTGGGAATGATGCTTGTGTGGTGGATACAGTAGAGGAAGAGACACCCCGGGGTGTAGACCAACACGGCAATGCGATGGCGTGTGCGCGCCCGGGGGGGGCGGTGGCTGACGTCACTGGGGCCTCTGTCAGGACATCCAGTGTCCATCAGTATCTCAGATCATGCTGGGTCTGTGCTTTAACCCCACAGCTCAGAGAGACACCCAGGCATGAAGGACAGGAGACGGACATGCAGAACCCAGCGCTGATGCTGGCTAATGACAGGGATATTTATATAGACCTATGGCAGTGTGTTCAGCAGTTTACACTGGAAATAAGCTAGGCTAAGCAAGGTTAAAATAATACACCTTCAGTCTGTCCATCTTTCCATCTTTCAGCCTTTGGTCTGGGTTGTGTGGAGGGTTTGGAGCCTGCACAGAGCTGCGGAGCACCCTGGATGGGATGGTCTTCAGTCTAGATTTACATCATCGTCAGTGCCCTATTAGTGAGGAGAAGGACTGGAGGTCCATCCTGAAGCTAACAGCAAGTCAGTGAAGCCTGACGGGAACAGGTGTGATGCCAGTTGTGTCAGAAGGAGTTACGCACAGAGAAGACCGGAGTGCAAGTGGTGGGTGAACCAAAACCAGGACAGGGAACTGGAGGACAAAAAAAATACGAATGAATCACAAAAACCCAGACTATGAATGAGGACAGGAGAATAGAATTGGCCGTCCGATAACTAAAGGCAGGAAACTAGAGCAGACTACAGGAGGCTGAGCGCACTGATAAGTCCAGGACTGCTGCACAGCTGAAGCAGTAGACAGTGATGAACAGTAGGGTTAGGTTTAGGGTTAGGGTTAGGATTAGGCTTAGGAGCAGTGCTGAGCTCTAGGAGCAGGGAGGCTGCTGATTCCTGCATTGCAGAGCAGTACCACAGGTCCCGAAAGTAAAAATCCAGACCAAGATTTTAATTCAGTTGATTACAAAGAGTCACAGTCACTGAGTACTTAATTGGTTGGTTGAAACAAACTCTAAGCCTGGATCTTCATGTTCCGGACCTGAACTACCCACCTCTGTTCCTACCTTGGACACAGTAGCTTACATGTTATCACCAGAATGGTCACCAGAGCTTAAATCTTTCATGGATATGATGGTTATGTGAGTATGTTTCCAGTCACAGAGCGTCTGTTTCTGCAAGAGTTTCAAAATAAGGGACAGCAGTTTTAGGTGGGAGAGACTGAGGCTTCTCCATAACAGCCCCAGGCTCGGCGTCTGAGGCACCATAAGTGTGTTGGGAAGCGGCCAGACCTGTTAATTATCAGGGGTATACGCTTCACAGGCACTTCCATGAAGCCTTTAAGTGGTTTTGCCGGAGTGGGATCCAGTGATCAGCTTGTAGATTTTGCAATCAGGGATTTTCTTTTCCTCAGCTCATGCTCATTAGTAAAATGAAAATCATCAGAATGCTGCCGGTAAACCTTTGTAATCCAGGCTTCTCGCAGACGTCTTAGCTACAGCCTGATGCTGCCGGCTCCTATATCACCGACACCTGGGCTATTAATACCAGGCTGCACTGCAGCCGGCCAATCGCAGCCTGCCTTGTAAGGCTGCCCGTGCTTGTAAATAGGAAGCGAGAGCTGCGTTTATTGTCTGTAATCGGAGGCTAAGAGGGAACGGCTCCGTACCGCTCCGCATCAGCAATGCTGACCGCAACACCTGCGCTTCAGTCGCTCTCTGTCGGCACCCATGTCTGAGAGGTGTATGATTATTAAGCCACGGTGATGGGGCACTGGATTTTAACTGCTTATGAAGGAGCTGTTTCATCTTTAGCCTGTCTGAGTCCCGTATCGCAGCCACATCTGACCCCATCACCATGCTCACTACAAATAGAAGCAAATGTTATTCAGATCATCATTAAACTTTAACAACGGCCAGGATTAAAGTGAGGACAGTGTCCAGGGGACTTCTGGATAATTACAGAGAGCGTCAGATTAAAGCTTCTCAGAAACGATTATCTCCTGGAGATAATTTCCACATCTTATAGTAAACAGCAGAACCTTCCTAAGTCAGTCTTTATATCCATGTGTATATGAAAATCACCTCACTGTATAACTAAATGAATGGCTTGATTAGAGAGAGTCTCACTGGTGTAGAGGTGTATGGATGTGTTTTGTAAGCTGCGCTGAACAGCTGCGTCTCAGAGAAGAGATAGTTCTCTAGAATTTTTGATGTTACCTTGAAGGCTTCATTAAAGACGGCTGCTTGACCACCTCCTACACTCAGAACTGTGGGTTTCTTATAAATACAGAGCCATTCAAAGAGCCTTCTGCTGAAGACACAGCACCGGTGAATAAGCTGACCATGGTGTTGGTGGCCAGTACTTAATTGTTTGCCAGAATATTCTTGTTTGCTGACGACTGGACGTTTATCCACAAGCTTTTCATAATAACGAATCAGGTAGCACCCTGGAGATCAGGAACATGAAGGCCCCAGGCAGATAACTAAAGCACCCCATCAGTACACAGATCCTGTCCTGAAGCTCTGCAATAACACATGCTGTCGATGGAGGACACAATAGCACCTCGCTTCAGAAAGCTTTGCCTGCAGGGGACGGATTAGCACATCCTAAATAGGGCCGGCTGGCCGGGGTGATGTCACTTCAAAAGAGTAACATCACTGGCACATCTCCATGGATGTAAATGTAGTGAATGTGTGTAAGAGCAGAGAAAGCTCCAATGTGGCTTATAGCTGGCTTTGTTTTTAATGAACAATGTCAGAGAGCACTAATAGGTTTCTTGTCTGCGACACTAACAGGAGCGCTGATACTCTCCACGTCACGACTTCACACCAACAGCCGGAAAAAACCCTGGGAAACTCATTGCTTGCTCACCTTGCTCGTGTGTGCGTTCAAATGGCTCGGGCAGTCAAATGTTACTTAGCGAGCAATAATGATGACTTTGAATAATGAATGTGTATTTCATACACTGTTGCTATAGCCTGGCTATCCTTGTGTTGTGTGGAGTGTGCGGGTTAATCCTGTGTTGTGTGGAGTGTGCGGGTTATCCCTGTGTTGTGTGGAGTGTGCGGGTTATTCCTGTGTTGTGTGGAGTGTGCGGGTTATCCCTGTGTTGTGTGGAGTGTGCGGGTTATTCCTGTGTTATGTGGAGTGTGCGGGTTATTCCTGTGTTGTGTGGAGTGTGCGGGTTATCACTGTGTTGTTTGGAGTGTGCGGGTTATCCCTGTGTTGTGTGGAGTATGCGGGTTATTCCTGTGTTGTGTGTTGTGTGCGGGTTATCCCTGTGTTGTGTGCGGGTTATCCCTGTGTTGTGTGGAGTGTGCGGGTTATCCCTGTGTTGTGTGGAGTGTGCGGGTTATTCCTGTGTTGTGTGGATCTCCTTCAGGTACTTCAGTTTTCCACAGCACACTACCATCCCAGCCAGGCTGTGCCATGGCTGCTGGCGATAGACTGACCATGTGACTGTGCTGGATAAGCGGGTGAAAGGTGGATAGGTCATACTATGCCTGTAAACAAGGCTCTCTGGATAATTAGTTATTTTTCTATTTTGTTGCTGTATAAACTCATATAAATGTGCCCCACAGGCAAAGATCATGTCAGGCCTGTCCACTGTTCTTTGTTTATATGTATAGATAATCTCCTATAATGATATTAACGTATAATGTGCGAAAAGGGCAGCAAAATGAAATATTATATGGTTGACTAAAATCAAGCCCTTTTGTAATATGCCATGAGCCCACTCATACCCGGCATGGGGGGGCGGCATCCACCTTAGGGAGGACAGCTGGGGGGGTGGGGTGCTCATTAGGTTTGCCTACCTTTGTTCCCATTAATAGGTGTCACCCCCTATCACCAAGCTGGACTCCCGCCCCAAGAGCTTAAGCTTCACTCTGAGTCTCTGCATCTGCAGCCGTTACCCCAAACCGCACGGCAAATACTGACCTGTCCACAAAGCAAAGAGAGTTAAATGTTTATAAGAGGGCAGCACTGGCCGGATTCTTCCGGTACATCCTTCCCATCGATCCTGCTGTCACGGAGCAAGGAAACACACCACCCTGTCTCTGACTCGGTTAGCATTATTGTTCTGTGTGAGCTGTCCATCGCTTTGGACCTGCAAGATGTGATTAGAAGCTTTGATGAATTAGTCCTGCTGGTAAGAGACTGTTTAATGAGTGGAATTATTGCCCAAGACGGAAAGGCCTGCAGGTAGCTATTGACGCCTGTCCACTTTCCCAGCTCATATCTCAAAAACTATTATACTTTAGCTGTAAGGCTTTGAGCCGACGATGTCAAGGCGAATTTAAAAGGTGAAGCGGCTTTTTATTTAAAACATGATCGTCTGTGCCTGACTGTTGCCGCTGCTTTAGCTTTGCTTACCTGCGTGGAACCGCACATCTCAGCTGTCGAGGTCCACTTCAGAGCCTGGCTGTCCTCCGTAGGGGGCGCTCTTGGTGCTGACCTTCCATGCCTCTCGCAGTCCGCGTTTATGCTCATCAGTACAGGGCGTGTTTGGGGGACCGAGAGGACGCTGGCTCAGTAGGCAGCGGCCTAACCTCACAGTTTCTCTGTCAGGGGTCGGGTTCCCCACCGCTGGCCTGTTAGTGTGTCGGTGTGTTTCTTCCTAGAATCTGAAAACAGGTGCTTATCTGAATTAGTGTCTGATTTATCCGTGGTGTGTCATGGACTGCATCAAGCGTATCCTGCACTGGGATAGGCTCACTGTTGTTATGAATGATGATATATCAAGTAATTAACTGGGTAATTAAAATGGCAGTTCATTGTGTATCCTTGTGGCGTCACACCTCCAGGGTTGTGGGTTCGAATCACACCTCCGCTCTGTGTCTGCAGTTTGCATGTTCTCCCCCATCACACCTCCAGGGTTCTGGGTTCGAATCACACCTCTGCTCTGTGTCTGCAGTTTGCGTGTTCTCCCCCGTCACACCTCCAGGGTTGTGGGTTCGAATCGCGCCTCTGCTCTGTGTCTGCAGTTTGCGTGTTCTCCCCCGTCACACCTCCAGGGTTGTGGTTTTGAATCATACCTCCGCTCTGTGTCTGCAGTTTACGTGTTCTCCCCATCACACCTCCAGGGTTGTGGGTTTGAATCCCGCCTCCGTTCTATGTCTGCAGTTTGCGTGTTCTCCCCCGTCACACCTCCAGGGTTGTGGGTTCGAATCCCACCTCCGCTCTGTGTCTGCAGTTTGCGTGTTCTCCCCCGTCACACCTCCAGGGTTGTGGGTTCGAATCCCGCCTGTGCTCTGTGTCTGCAGTTTGCGTGTTCTCCCCCGTCACACCTCCAGGGTTGTGGGTTCGAATCCCGCCTCTGCTCTGTGTCTGCAGTTTGCGTGTTCTCCCCCGTCACACCTCCAGGGTTGTGGGTTTGAATCATACCTCCGCTCTGTGTCTGCAGTTTACGTGTTCTCCCCATCACACCTCCATGGTTGTGGGTTCGAATCCCGCCTCTGCTCTGTGTCTGCAGTTTGCATGTTCTCCCCCGTCACACCTCCAGGGTTGTGGGTTCGAATCATACCTCCGCTCTGTGTCTGCAGTTTGCGTGTTCTCCCCCATCACACCTCCAGGGTTGTGGGTTCGAATCCCGCCTCTGCTCTGTGTCTGCAGTTTGCATGTTCTCCCCCATCACACAGCTTTCTCCAGTTATGTTAACTGGCAAAAACCTACTTTTTGACATTTTATTTTTACATTGTTCACATTTTATTCTTCACACTGCGTTTATACTCAATGTTGTATTCTGTTTACTTATTTATATTCTCTTTATTCTATGTATGTTTATCTTATTTCCTCTGTATTTGTACCCTTCCTGACTTTTTTCTTTCTTGCACCAAGAAGGATAATCTCCCACTTTTGTTGTACCTTCTGCAATGACAATAGAGGTTTTCATTCATTCATTCATTCATCTCTACATTTTCCATATTGTGTGATTTCCCCGTGCCCTGTGATGGACTGGCATCCCGTCCAGGGTGTACCCCAGCCCCGTGCCCTGTGATGGACTGGCATCCCG
>JABJVO010000126.1:16047395-16059733 GCA_026770805.1 Boulengeromyrus knoepffleri
AGCACAGCACTGGACAATATGAAGAATAGCACAGCATTGGACGATATGAAGAACAGCACAGCACTGGACAATATGAAGAATAGCACAGCATTCAGACGATATGAAGAATAGCACAGCATTCGGACGATATGAAGAATAGCACAGCATTAGGCCATTGTGTACAGCCTCAGGCTTATTATGCCAGATCTGGCACATCGGTACACGGTCCTTAATCCATTAGCCGCTGACTGCATTTCTTTAAAGTTGAATACTTTTTAACAAGAAACAAATAACTTTGGGATTATTCGATGAACAGTATTATAGTCTTATAATCACAACTGGTCAGGGTCACGGGGGCCTGCAGTCTATGAAGGCAATATAGGGCATAGGGCAGGGGTACACCCTGGACGGGGTGCCGGTCCATCACAGGGTACGGGGCTGGGGTACACCCTGGACAGGGTGCCGGTCCATCACAGGGTACGGGGCTGGGGTACACCCTGTATAGGATGCCAGTCCATCACAGGGCACGGGGCTGGGGTACACCCTGGACGGGGTGCCGGTCCATCACAGGGTACGGGGCTGGGGTACACCCTGGATGTGATGCCTGTCCATGTCAGGGCACAGGACTGGGGTACACCCTGGACGGGATGCCAGTCCATCACAGGGCACGGGGATGGGGTACACCCTGGATGTGATGCCTGTCCATGTCAGGGCACAGGGCTGGGGTACACCCTGGCCGGGATGCCAGTCCATCACAGGGCACGGGGATGGGGTACACCCTGGACGGGATGCCAGTCCATCACAGGGCACAGGGCAGGGGTACACCCTGGACGGGATGAATTAGAATTTGGTGATCAGTGATCATTGTTGACACAGCACAGCACACAGTGCACAACAATGAAACGTGTCCTCTGCATTTAACCCATATGTGGCATCGTGACATAGCAGGGGGCAGCTGATTCAGCGCCCGGGGAGCAGTGATTGGGGGCAGTACCTTGCTCAGGGTACCTCAGTGGTACCTTACTGGTCACCCACAGTCTTTCAATTGCAAGTGCACTTCCCTGACCATTAAGCCACCACTGCCTCCATCACAAGGCACTCATGCTCCATAGGCAGTTTAGAGACACCAACATCTCAGCATGGGAAGAACATGCAGAGCACACATACTGTACCGAGCAGAAGTGGGAATCAAACCCACAGGCCTGGAGATGCGAGACTACAGCACTGCCCGCATGCCGGCCAGAATGAGCAGCTTCGTCACCAAATGTATGCGGCATCCTGCAAGATTCCAAGGCCCCAAGCTGATTGGCTACTGTTGTGTAATGATGTAATGATCACAGTAGTGGGTCTGGAACAAATACACTCTACAGTTTCTGATCAGTGTTTGAATAGTACGGCTCCAGTTGCATGATATCCAGCGCAATGCAAGACAATTTATATACGGATAATTGCTTAATTGCTGTCCTCAAAAAGAGACATTATCCTCCTTACAGCCTGAGCCAGTTTTATTAGCTTCTATCATAACTTGCCATAAACGTATTAAACCATAATTGTCTTCTCATTGACCACGACCCTTGCTTGGCTTAAACAAATTCCACTGAGGGCGGGAGATATACCCAGAGATATCTAATTACTAACATAACTGTAATTATGATCTGGCCAGCATCAATCGCTGTTCCTCACTTCTTGTAGGAGAAAATGTCATCATGGAGGTCTGCACAGCTCCAACCCCTGCAGCTTTGTTTACTACAGCAGGAAAAAATGCAATCCATCTGATTAATATGTGCTTCACGCTCCTAGTATCTATGTCTTGCTCCCGCCTGCTGCCAGATCAACAAGCTTAGGCAAGTACAGCCCACCTGCTGGTACATCTGAGATCATTCGTCCCTCTCTCATTGCAGAAGGGAGACGGTGCCATCAAAACATCCATATCCTGAGAAAGGCCCTGCCTTTGGAAAATCTTCACCCTGCCTTCTTCATCTTTGACTTTTTTGGGATTAAAATGTTTATTTTCTTACGCAAGGCTCTGAAGATGCAAGAGAATTTTGATTGCAAAACGACAGATAATAGAAATATGATAAAAAATTAAAAATGCATGTTCATTCTCTTGAATCCATATTTGGCAAAAGCAGTTCTTGCTTCCTCCCGGCCTCCCCACCTATGGAACGCACAACAACTTCCCATTTTTCCTGGCAAAACTCTTGAGGCTGTCAAGTCAGGTGGGATTTGTTAGGGAGAACCACCCTTAACCCCTTAGTGGGATTAGATGCGTGCAGTGACGGAGCCACCCCAGGACCTTCCCTTCTTTGGGATTAGATGTGTGCAGTGACGGAGCCACCCCAGGACCTTCCCTTCCTTGGGATTAGATGTGTGCAGTGACGGAGCCACCCCAGGACCTTCCCTTCTTTGGGATTAGATGTGTGCAGTGACGGAGCCACCCCAGGACCTTCCCTTGCTTGGGATTAGATGTGTGCAGTGATGGAGTCACCCCAGGACCTTCCCTTCCTTTTTTCTAAGCCGTGTCCCTCCAGTGGTGGGGCCAGTGTCTGCATCCTGCTCAGAGGTGACTCTCCATTCCAGCCTCCGCTCCTCTGCTGAACCTATATTTATCTGTGTACATTTTAATCTGTATACTGACAGGCCCCAACCCCCCCCCACCAAGAAAAAAAAAATTGTGCGGGTGACACAGTGACAGGGTTATACGGTTAGGCCAGACTGTTCTGTTCTGGGTGAGTTTTACTACTTCTAACTGTCCTGTTATGTGACATTTTGCATGGCCTTCCTGCCTGCCACTCCACTGTACAGGTTAAATTAGGGATACGTGAGCTACTATGAACCCCTCACCCCTCGGACCGGTTGGGGTTAGCTGCTGTGGACCCCTGGTACCGGTTGGGGTTAGCTGCTGTGGACCCCTGAGACCAGTTGGGGTTAGCTGCTGTGGACCCCTGGTACTGGTTGGGGTTAGCTGCTGTGGACCTCACTAACTGGGTATTTAGTCTCTCTCGTGGAATATTGTGGTCATTGTTACTTCCTGTGTTTCTTTGCCTTTTTAAAATCCAGTTCTCTTTAAATCACAAAGGGGGTCGTTATGAAAATTCGTGGGTAGGCCCCCAAATGGAGATGCACAACTTACGAATTCCAAGTGGACGGTATCTAGTCTGACTGGATGCACGGCATCACAAAAACCATTAATGCGGTGATGCAGAAACGGAACCTTGGCAATCTTTTTACAATGGTGTAAAACTTGCAGCTGCAGATCATTAGCTGCCAAATGTAGTCGCTAGAAGCCGGTGCCCTATGGCGACAAACACACGGCTGCTAATGAACACATTTGCCGGGAATGAAATATGGCATTATAAACAGGAAGCGAGTTGGCACGCCTTCTCCTCGGAACAGGACGTGCACCTCCCTTGATTTATGTTAAAACATCGGCCTTCAAAAGCTCATTTCTTGGAG
Organism: Boulengeromyrus knoepffleri; assembly: GCA_026770805.1. Classification (NCBI taxonomy): domain Eukaryota; kingdom Metazoa; phylum Chordata; class Actinopteri; order Osteoglossiformes; family Mormyridae; genus Boulengeromyrus; species Boulengeromyrus knoepffleri. Next base: position 16,050,831 of record JABJVO010000126.1, read on the forward strand.
ACGCAAAATAATGGGGCAGCCCGTCACCACATTTTAATGCAATAAAAACGCAGACATTTGCATCGATTAGGCACTTTTACAGAAGGAGAGTTTCTAACTTGGCAGCCAAATGGAGCCAGTGTAACTTGCAGCTGTACGATCAGACACGGGGCTGTGCATCCGTGCGCCGACTGCAAGAAATCAAACAGATTCAATTCTTCTATTGTCCGTTTCAATTTGTTTTCCTGTAATTACCTAGAAGAGGATGGAGGAGACCAGTCGTTTAAAGCACAACGAATCCCGGCTCATACTTTTCGGCTTTTGATTCGATATCCTAGGTGTGTCTGTGTTTGTCTGTGTTCCCCAGATCAATCTGCCACCTTAATCATGGTGCGGCATATGGTCCCACATTCGAATAGAGCAACAAGCTGCTCAGGTTTTATATAAAAATCATTATTTATCATATTTTTGATTTCTCCTGCTTTTTATTCTTTAAAGAAAAAAAAAACAGTGACATATTTTCTTCCCAAATTGGTGGTGAAGCTTCATAAATGTAGCCCTCAGTGGCCCCTGAAATGCACTGTAAACAGCACCATCTGTAATTCACAGAATGAGGCTGTAATTTATTCCAAAAGACGAGTGCAGGACTCCGATGCGCTGCTCTCCCGTCGCAGTGTGATTGCATTAGAGTTCAGCTTGCTGTTGGTGTCCCAGTCCTCCCCTGACGTGGCCCTTTAAATAGCACAGGCAATCTCCCACACGCACGTGTCAATAACCCTCCACACAGACAGGCCGTCCGCTGAGGCAGGTGCCTCCCATTTCAACACGAACATCCATGGAATCGGGAGAAAAGGCCGAACAAAAACGAGGAGGGATCTGTTCGCTGCGGATTCGCTGTGAGTGCAGCGGGCCACCGGATCAATTCGCCCCACGTGTGGCGCGTAAAGCTGCCAACAGGGTCGGCCTGAGCTCACGAGGGATCTGTGGTAAACGGGTTGTGCTGAGGCAGCCATGGAGACACGAGAGCGATCCTCTCTGCCCGCTGCTGCCTCTCCTGGGAATTCCTGGTCGCCGGAACCAGCCTTGTCTTTTCCCAATTTTCCACATAACTGTTCCTTCGGGTCAACAGAGAGCCGCGCCAGGAGATTTCTCACTTCAGTGGGGGGGGTGGGGGAGAGAAAATGCACCCTCCTAGACCCACAGGCCAGCAGCTCATGCAGAAATCCAGTGTCTGGGGCTGATAATAGGGCTGGCTGCCTCTCTGGGCCGAATGCTGCCTCCTCTTCTGAGCAAAAATGGACGGGCTGATAAACGGCACCTGAGGTCTGTCCATGGCACCGGGGGGGTTCCTGCAATGAAGAAAAAGGATGGAGGCTCAGGAGAGCAAGCCGTATTCAGAGCCGCGTGACAGAAGCTGATTAATGGAGCTTCAGGGACTGGGGGGGGGGGGGCAAGCATACAGCTTCAGAGCAGGAAGCTGAATAGCACACCACAGCTCACTTACGGAGAGAGCGACCCACGGAGCATTGGCTATTTGGGGCAACGGACAAACTGCAGTGGGGTTACAGCTGATTCTGACAGGTTTGCATGAACATGTTTTATGAAGCCATCTGGCCCCAAACCTTTGAGTACGGCGTCGTAACTGGATTTACAAGTAAGAAACAGCTGGCAGGTGAATCCTATCGCTTATCTAATTTAATACATATATACGTGGCTGAAAGAAGGAGATAAATGATAAATGAGCCTTAAGTGAATACATAATAATCTCTCGCTAACACTTCAGTGCACCATCATAATGCACCGGTAACACCATTCAGTGCACCATCGTAATGCACCAGTAACACCATTCAGTGCACCATTGTAATGCACCGGTAACACCATTCAGTGCACCATTATAATGCACCGGTAACACCATTCAGTGCACCATCATAGTGCAGTTGGTAACGCAGTTCAGTGTACCATTATAATGCACCGGTAACACCATTCAGTGCACCATTGTAATGCACCGGTAACACCATTCAGTGCACCATTATAATGCACCGGTAACGCCATTCAGTGCACCATTATAATGCACCAGTAACACCATTCAGTGCACCATTATAATGCACCGGTAACACCATTCAGTGCACCATCATAATGCAGTCAGTAACGCAATTCAGTGCACCATTATAATGCACCGGTAACACCATTCAGTGCACCATCATAGTGCAGTCGGTAACGCAGTTCAGTGCACCATTATAATGCACCGGTAACGCCATTTGTTGCACCATCATATATATTTATATAACATTCATAAGCAGCATCCTAACATACCTTAACAGTTTTAAAATCCACCGATTCTTATCCACCAGTGTGTTAATGTGTCATAAAGGAGTCAGACCCCAGGGAATTCTGCTACTCCGCCACACTGAGGCCCTGTAGGTTCCCGTTTGTACCTCCGTGACGTGAGGCTCCCTTAATAACGGGCTGGATGCTCTCTTTATGCTGCTCGGACCCCTACGTCCCGGATCTGTCCGTTGACCTCTCTTACATGGCAAAAACAGAGACCTGCGTTCATTATGGGCCGTGAACAGCGTTGACGCCAGTCCGCAGCTCTGCTCTGGCCTTTCTTCCCCGATCAGAGAGGAACGGGCCTGCTTCCGCTAACGAGCAACTGTACCAACAGCCGAAGAAATGAAACGAAACCAAAAGGATAATAGGCAGCCCTATTTTTACCTAGACGGGGGAGCGAGGAAAGTGACTAAGGAAGTGAAATGGACCCAGCTAACTGTCAGCGAATCATAGGAGCGCGTTTTCGGGGCATTCATTCTGGTCTGGTGTTTCTGTTCTCAATTAACACGGGTTCACCTTGAAGCATGTTGGATTTGAGTAAATTTACATAAATAAAGACACAGACATTTATAAGCTTATCTACTCAATATGTTAATGCCATTTGAGAATAATGCTGTATTCACTGTTGATAATTATATCTTTTTGTCTGAGTGATTTTAAAATTCTATTGTGTCAATTGGCTAGTCAGTGAACCCTCCAGCTTATTATAAATGATTATGAATCGATTAATTGGGATTCATTAATTGGGAAGTAAAGCTTGCAATATATAAACTTATATTTTCTAGTAATCATTGCCTTCCCAGCATTTTCTTGTAGCAGCTGCAGATTCGCACTTGTCGAGGACGCCGTCATATAACTGTGTAAATTATTGCTGTGTGACACTTTTGTTCAGCTGTACAAATCTCGGATTTAGCTTCATCGCCATAAAGTACGATCTGCGTTTACAGGCTCCTTCACCCTTTTCCAAGTTAATTAGCTGTGTGGCAGTTAGCTAATTAGCTAGCGGTGTGTGTAATGTCTTAACATAAATGCCAATCATTGTGCAGAACAGGAATTTGAAAGTCATTTATCTCTTAAAGAGCTAGCCAGCTGTACATTCATATAAAATGAAATTTGTAAAAGAGCAGAGCACTAATTTGGGGAGCATTTGGAGCTAAACTTGTGTAAGCTTTCATAATCTGTTTGCTATCTTAAAAATCTCAAACAAACCAAAATCACTGCTGCTGATCATAATCCATGGAACAATGTATTCCCAAAATGTATACAGTAGTAAATGTGAAGTTCTATGAATAACAAATGTATCTTTAGCAAAAAATATAATTTAATGAGCTAAATTAAGCTTTGAATCCTCTTTATATTAAATAACATGTAACAAAGTATTTGCAGTGAGTGCTGATTTCTGGGGTAATGGCTCTTTGTGTTGGGTTAGGGTCTCGGATCTTTGTGTGTGTTTGTGTTTATTATTATTTTATCTTTATTTTCTGCATTTTGAATATACAGCTGATTATCCATCCATCCATGCATCCATCCATCTTCCATAACCACTTGCCCAGAAGCTGGAGCTGATCGCACAGGATTACTAAATCCATAGCTCCCCTGAACCCCTGAGCCCGAAAAATCCAAAGTAATCCTATGGTTTGTAAACTATTAAGAGAAAACTGCTAAATGACGGTGGAGATCAAACCACAGTCAGTTGCTGCTGTCCAGGGAAATATCTCTGCTGTGTTTTAAGAAGCAGGCATTTTCAAATATCCCTCATTTTAATCCTCCCGCAACATATCGAAAGAGATGCCTGCCAGACAGAGGTTGTATACAATTTATAAAACCAGCTAATTTATATATCCCCAGGTGGTCCTTCGAGATGATGTTTCACATCCTGTAAAAGCAACACAGAGCTGTGAAGACACTTTGTTCCACACTTGTTAGGGAGAACGCCTTAATCTATCCCGCTAACAATCCAGAACTTTCTAATTAGTCACCTCCCCACTTCTGCTCTTTACTCTTAGCACCGATGACCTTCCTAATCACTAGGTTGTTAGCCCCCAAGGTGATCTCTCCTCACTAATTAACGGATGCAGTGCCACCGGGGTCCACACTGCAAAACAAAACTATCAGTTTAATTGTGAATTCTGAGTCTCTGCTATCAGGTGATTCTAAATTAAATGCGGTGCCTGTGGGGGAAACAGTTGTTGTCAGAAGCTGAAAGCCGACTGACCTCCCAGTCAGCATAAGCAGGTGCTCAGATCCACAAGGAACACCCCTGTCAGCTCATAATTCATTTTAACGCCCACAAATGGGCCGATTATACTTTGGCACATAATAAAGCACCTAACATTTTCTGGCGTACTCTCACGTATGGTAACCTGAGGTACAACAACTCTTATTCTAATTACATACCAGTGTGTAACAGGATTTTTAAGGGGGTATTGCTGGTTCTTGATCATGCTTGTTCTTGTTCCGCACAGCATGTTGGAAAAAGCATTGCTCTGCTCAGCGGTATAAATTAGCTTCCCCGCTCGCTCTGGACAGTAATGAGAAGTTCGTAATGGTGTTGGGGGCTGAAAAGCGGCTGTGGATGGGGATGCTTGTTTTAATGCTGGCCCGAGAGAGCCGGCTGGTGGTGCACTGGAGTCAGACTGCTTGGGGGCCCCCAGCCGGTCCATTGCTGTCTGGAAGCTGTGTGTGCATGTGAGTCCCAGGCAGGAAGTTTGGGTCTGAGGTCCATCCAAAATATCAGCAGCATGCAGCGTGTGGGGAGTCGACTACCGTGACGCACATCGACCCGCAGCAGTGACGGGCACGCGCCGACTCTGTCCCTGCGCTTCACTGGCAGCCGGCAGCAGTGACGGGCACGCGCCGACTCTGTCCCTGCGCTTCACTGGCAGCCCGCAGCAGTGACGGGCACGCGCCGACTCTGTCCCTGCGCTATACTGGCCAGTAACCCAGAAACTAATAAAAAGCCAATTACCTCTCAACCACTAATTGTCCGTCTGAGGTATGTGTGAGTCTAACAGCGTTTGTTTTTAAAGCGCAGGTTTCTGATCAGATAGATGTAGCATTGCATTCCTGGGAGGGAGTATCGCCCAAGGTTTGCTGCATCTGGGTACTGAGGCTTCAACAGCGTCATCTATCCAGCCTTTATTTTTATTTTTAATTAATCAACCAAACCTTGAGCTGGGTACCTGCGAAGTGAGGAAATGAATTCCACTGAGCCGTGGCAACGACGCCTATGGAGTGGGGGGAGGGGGGGTGTAATTGGGAATTCCATCAGCAAGCGGCCACCCCAACACTGCGGGGGCCTCATTACAGCCAATCAGCTCCTGCTGCATAGTTCTCAGTTAATCACAGAAAAAAACACTGTTATTTTATTTATCTTCAAACAGTGTTTAATGACACACATCTTTGAGTATTTCCAGCTAACCAGGTGAGAAAGGGAAATGTTTTCTGTTCTTTAACCTCTTCAGAACTATTCTTAGATGTTTCAGGAATTATGGGGGACGGGGGGAACAGGACTGAGGATGTGAATCCAGCAGGGGGGGCTCGTCGCCTGACCTCAGCGGCACTGCAGGGGGCTGGATAAACGGCCTGGCCTCCGGCACGAACCCCGAGCCTCGCTCTCGCCTGTGTGCCTGTGCAGATGGGAAAGGAAAAGAAACCTTCTGATGTACTTTGGCAAAGAGAGAAAAAGAAGAAGAAAAGGCCGTCGCTCCACGCAGAGACGTCAGCCCCTTGTGCCAGGGGAAAACGCAGAGAAACAGGGAGATGAACATGTCAGCTCCGAGCAGGGAGACGGGTCACCTGTGGCAGTGTGTTTATAAAGTGGGCCGTTCAGGGGTCCCAATACTCAAATGCTCTGCCGTTTCACTACTCTTTCCATCTACAGTTAGCATATATTTTCTGAAAATGAGCCTCACTCTGTTCTGATTTTGAAGGTATGGAAAACAGAAGCTCTAATTTGGAAAAAAATATTTGTCCAGAGAGAGAAGTAACCGGAGGGGAGACTATAAGGGGGCTTCTGTCGCCAAATGGGCGTATTAACTTCCGGAAAAACCCCCACCAGCTTGGAACTGCAGATATCCACACATCTGAAACGTTAGCCCTGAAAGTGGGTTAGATTCCGCATATTTTCCAAAAATTACATCCCCTTTTGTTTGTTAAGGAAACTTTCCTCAGCTCCTTGGAACCCTTTGTAGTTGCTGACACCAAACACTTCTCAAAATAATGAAACGCTGCTGATTGTTCGACTTTTTGCGAACAATGGCTTTCTCTGGCCTAGATCAAAACCATCGCCATGAATTAAGTCCTGCAAAATGGGGCTTTTCGTATGCAGGTGAAATCCGGTGCGCGATATATTTATAGTGGAGGGCCATCGCCGCGCCGTCTTCTGATGTAGGCCTCTCTCGCTGCGGGGATGAGAGGGCTACTCCTTTAGCTGACAGATACCCACTGCGGCTCGCTTGAAGCTGCAGGTTTTAAGGTGTTTTAGAAAGCACTTCCCCAGTGCCAGCAGGCCTGCATGCTTTTATTTATTCACTGCTTTCTGTGTGTATTTTTTGGTAGCCCTGCTCATCCAGCTTCCTTTGGTCCTCAGACAGCTCCGGAGACCCTCCCTGTCAGCAGCCACATTGCCGGCCGACTGGGCTAACGAGCCCGTGCCCGTTTGAGGTGCCTTAACAAGCGGACGGGGCCTCCTGGCTTCATCGGGGACGCGGTTGCAGACTGCATAATTTTTTAACATTTTCACAAACATGGGACGGCTCTCCCAGTTCTATCCATCTTTCGAGGCCTCCGAGACCTAAAATCAGTGGCTCTAAAAATAAAAATGAAGTCTCCTACCACCTTTCAAAGCTGTCAGGTTGAAAAAAAAAGCAATTCATTGAAATTCAGTGGAGTGACATATTTTCATGTATTAAATTAAAAGTAAAGCAAGCACATCGTGATTTGGAATAATGAAGACATCAAGTCATTAAGGATCTTAGCTGCAGTGAACTGATACTCGCCATATATCATCTTTTCCCAAGGCTCTCTTGGATATTCTTTTGATAAAGCCTAAATAATTCATCATGTGAGTTTGTTTCATATTCAGATGATTTTCTGCTCACCTTTCCTGACTGTGACCTTCATCCTAAATCAGATGTCGTTAAATGCGCGCTAAACATAAACGAGGCCCGAACTAAATTATCTCTCATCCATCTGTGTTGTTTTGGAAGCGCCTTGCCTCCATTTTAGTTAATCACCTGCACCGTCGGATTTTGCGAAAATGACACTCATCACATTCAGGTGTTTATTGGTGCAAAATCAGGCTGTAACTGTGGCACAGATTTAACTTTTCCTCCAAAAATCCCTTTGCTGTTCCTCTGTGACTATGAAAGGACTCAACAACGTGTTCTTCAGAACCACTGGGTACTCCACTGCAGTAGCCTAATTGCAGAGGGGGACAATTTATGACCAAGTTACCCACCATGTCTTCCTGGGTAGCCGTCTTGACCCGGGAATCCATTCCTGAAAACATTAATGTTGCCTCTCCGTCTGGTCCTCAGCGAATGACTCATTTGAGGACATGGGCCACTCTGGGGTTACATGCAATTATTTTTGGAGGGAACTTGGAGGACACGCCGCAGTGTATCGCTTAAGCTCTCCAGCTTCTCTTTATCGGCTCCGAGGTGTGAGTCGGAGAGCATTTCAGCCTTGGAGACTAAAATGAGCCGCGACGGTGTCCAAGGTGCATTCTACTGTGAAATGACTTGGATCCAATATGGCTGGCCGTGCGCTCACGACGGACGAAAGCCAACTCCAGCTGCATAACCGGCGATAGGAAATCAGAAAGCAGCACCACCCACCATTGGCTGGCGTGTCGTTTCTGCCGCTTCTGACCAGGCCACGGGAGAATCCGAGCTGTTTTGGTCCGGTGTGATCCGCCTTCCCATGAAAACGGCAGAATTTAACAAGGCGATCAGGAAAAAACAAACACGCACAGCGGAAACGGGTCAGAAAGTTTCCGCTGAACACGATGCTTTAGAATGGAGTGATACTCAAATCACCTGCAGCTTCTAGTGAGTTCCGCTACTCCTTTTTAGATTGGGTATGGTGTGAGAGGCAGGCCCATCACCAGGTGGCCCCGTAGATTCACATCGATTCGTCCTTCCCAGAGTTTTGTTTATGCTTTGTTTTGGCGTTTTGTTTTGTTTCTGCAGTAACCTGAAGCCTTCGTCTGGGCCCACAGCACGCAGGCCGCCAGCTGTGTAACCTGTTTTGCTTGTTTTTCTCCTGGCCAAAACAGATATTTTATTTTCTAGTGACTGTGAAAGTTCTCTGTTGTCCCATCCATCCCCAAAAGGTTCAGGGAATCCCTGTGCGATGTGCTTTACTTCAGCAAAGCCAAGCTTCACACAGTCACCTAAAAGAATGAGATGTATACAGTACTGTTTGGATTTCCCTGATGCGATGAATAATAACATAATAATAGTAATTGACACTTTATTGATCCCTGTGGGGAAATTCTCTTTATGTCTCCCCTCAAGTTGCTCTCTGTAGGTGAGAGGAAGCTGGCTCTGAAAGGCAGCCCAGCATGGTGGGACCCAGGGAGCGGGGGG
>JABJVO010000126.1:16064217-16092828 GCA_026770805.1 Boulengeromyrus knoepffleri
CTGAGTGCCCTTCCTTCAATGTGAAGACGGTCTCTGAGTGCCCTTCCTTCCATGTAAAGACGGTCTCTGAGTGCCCTCCTTCCATGTAAAGACGGTCTCTGAGTGCCCTTCCTTCCATGTAAAGACGGTCTCTGAGTGCCCTTCCTTCAATGTGAAGACGGTCTCTGAGTGCCCTTCCTTCCATGTAAAGACGGTCTCTGAGTGCCCTTCCTTCCATGTGAAGATAGTCTCTGAGTGCCCATCCTTCCGTTTAAAGATGGTCTCTGAGGCTTAAAAACGTAAAAAATAAAACTTACTGTCCACTTATGCTCAAAATCCAACTTAAAGTTCAAGAATGAATTAAAGTTGCATTGTGATAATGGATTGAGAGACTCATTAATTGTCTCATGTGATATTTTTCATACCCTGGTAGAATATTCCTGAAATTGCATTGTATTCATGCATAATGGATTCCGTGGAGACATCCCACATTATGATGACGGTCAACCATATGAAAGGCTCATATTGTTTGATCAGCAAATTTCAAAGCATTTCAAGTGCATTAAAGAAGTAATTTAAGGGATAGGTTACTGAAACCAAACTGTGCCATTTAAGATTCATAAAGTACTTTTTATATCCATTCATCCATCCACTCATCTTGCTTAACTGCTTATCCAGGAGAAGGTTAAGAGTGATGCTTTTTGATGCTTAAAGGAATTCCCAGTGTTCCTCAGATGATTGTGTTATCTCTGTTTCCCTGCGTTTTGTGTTCACAGCAGTGGCCATGAAGATGTACCCATAAGTGTACTCTCACGTGTTGCCCATTTGTCAACCACTAACATGTGGGGGTCTGTGTCTGTGTACAGAGGGGGGGACGTGCGAGGTCATCGCCGCACACCGGTGCTGCAACAAAAACCGCATTGAGGAACGATCCCAGACGGTGAAATGCTCCTGTCTGCCCGGGAAGGTGGCCGGGACGACGAGGAACAAGCCGTCGTGCGTCGACGGTGAGTATCTCTGCTGGCCATCTGCCTTCCTGCCTTGCGGCTCAACAGCCATGACCTGGTCTATTCTCTTAAAACAATCATCCAAAGATATTTCTCACATCCACTTTCCATTTGTTGTGACAGGCTTTGGTAGGTAAAAACTCCTCGTTGACTCATTCGACTATTAAAAGTTTTTCTCCAACTGTATTATTTTCAAGCAGACCTTGGCTGTCATTGTTTTCAGGACAATTAATCTAACAAGAACTGGGCTAAGGACTGTCCCTGTGGAAATGACAATAAGATTAGCCACCATAAATCGCAGATCAATACAGGCAAATGCAAAAATTTCTCACAATACCTTCTGGGTTGGCTGACAAGGTAATAGGTCACGTTACTTAAATCAAATGCAGTTTGGCTCAAGTTTTAAAAGCTTGCATGAGCTTACACTAAGGAGCTTGTGTGATTTCTCGGGATGGCCGAGAGAGAAAGTGTGTGGTCACATAGCGAGACGTATGCGAGCGACTCTGTGAGTCGAGTGTAAGAAAAGTCCCCAAGGACGGTGACCCTTAACGGAGCAGTCAGTCACCACGTAATCCTTAAGCTGCCACCATCACCTCCTGCTCTACAGATTTATTTCCGATCCCCACCTGATAGTTTCTCACTTATGTTACAAAAAATTACATATAATTGCAAATAAGTACTGATTGCCTGTGATGGCAGTACACAATGTTTCATGAATTAATGCAATTACAGAGTGTTACACTGTCTGGAGCAAGGAGTCATTTTCACGGCTGGGTGAACCAAAACGAGCAGGTGAACCATCAGGCAGGTACTGATGCTGGGAATTGTGGGAAACGGCAAGTCACTAATGCCCTGGGAGTGCAGAAATCCAGTCTGCTTGCAGGTGACACCCACACCTCAGCCACAAATATCCCCAGACCTGCAGTGTAGATACACATGTGGAATGCTGGGTCGGGCGGAGCCAACTTGACAGCGGATGATGACTTTGGTGTTATGTGAAAAGGGCACCCTATTCACAACAGCCTCAGAGTGACGTTTATACAACCTGTTCAGCCTCTGAGGACACTGCGTAGTCTGTCACGTTAATTGTAGGAAGGTCGTGTCCTGTAATGTTGTTACGGCAGCGTGATCTACGCCATGCCCAATTTCTGTTTGGCCGTCCCTGCAATACCACAATCCTTCACTGGATAACCAGTGGATATTTAGCTTGTACGTGTTGCTGCAGCAGCTCAAAACGTCGATAAGTAAAATTGTCAGCTAGACCAACCACCTTGGGGATTGAATGGAAGTAGTCTTTAGAAACATCCAGTAATATAGTGGTGAGCTGGGGTACAGTCTTCAGAGAGGCAGAGCTGTCAATTTCCGTCCAGCTCAGGCGTTTCCTGGCTGGATGCCTTCTGACTGACACTTTGAGAAGTACGTCAGAGGACAGGGAAAGCTTTCAGAAGCCAGATAACGATCACCAGCATCACCTTCATGCGAGCGCTTTTACCAAATGTGAATATCGCATTCAATTAGTATCTGATTGACTGATGGAACACTAGGACTATGCGGAGAACTGAGAATGTAGAATGAAGTTCAGAGTGAAAACTAGCCCATAAAATTAGAGCAGGGCCACCACTGGCTTACGGAAGCAAAGAGCTTTAAGCAGCACTTTTTAAATTATGTAAATGGTGCATCTTATTATAAACAAGACATGACACTGTAATAGTGAGGTTCTGTTGCTATGGCGTCAGCAGGCTTCAGAATAAGTCTTTTGCTACATCAGAGGTGTCAGACTCAATACTCAGTGTCTCTGGTTTTTATTCTAACCCAAACCCTGCCTTACTCGATCCTTTAATCTGTGTACCAGTGTGGTCTTGAAAAACACAGTATGTTTCCTTAAAACAAGGGATTATTTAAGACAAACGTTAGGAGTATTAAAATGACAGAGCTAATTCATTAATCCAGACTAGGGGATGAAGTTAAATCTGTGTGTTCACCTTGGGAGTGGACTGTGCTAGTTAAGAAATGTGTTTCTCTCTGAAATATATTTGTGATAATGCAGAACAGGTCTTGATGTCACTAATTCAGCTTGTTCCAGTTCAAACTCTGCCCCTGTCTTGTTTGTGCATAATGTGCTCCCACGCCTCTGAGCAAAACAACGTGGAGGAGCAAAGACAGTTCAGACAAGGTCACTCCAGAGGTCAAGAATCAACCGCCCTTCACCTTCCTTGCACAAAAACAATTTGACCTCCTGTCCAGGTGGGGGCAGAGATGGGGTTCCATGTTACTCATGTCTAACTTGGCATGAATAGCATTCAGGAGAATGTGTAGGTGAGCTGGGCGGCTCTCCCTAGCTCTAGCTCTCCCTGTCATGGGCAGCAAATGTTGAGTAAAGTCCGAGTAAAAATGTAACCTTTAAGTAAAGTACACATTGTGCTTGGGGTCACTAAATTAGCCAGCGTGAGCCAAACACCCGCCCACTATATGTCTATGAAGTTAGACAAACACAGTGCTGTAGGAAACCTGCGGGCTTCTCTGCTCCGCACGGGTTAATGAGGTGAAGAGTCTTGTCCGTGAGCCGTTACCAAGATGCCGTGTTATAGATGGCGATTCTGTGCCCAGTGTTATGGCTCTGCATTGGCTGCCACCACCGATCGCTCTTGGCCTCAGTCTGTCCTCTTACATATCCTAATAAGCTGGATGAAAAGAAGCCTTATTTCCACAGGAATGGGCACATCGGAATTCTTTGGTTTTCATATTTCCCATCTTGCTTTCCTCTGAGGCACAGACACGTACGTACAGGTGAGAGTGAAGCGTGGGGTCCGAGCACAGGGTCAGCCGTTGATCTGCCGGCCCATGGAATGTTTTTCAGGGCGGTTAAGGGCCTCGCTCACAGCCCTACTGGCAATGTAGCTACCAGCCATTGGACTCGAAATGATGACCTACCTGATCACAGGCGCAGAGGCCTGACCTGCGCTCCTGTCCAGTGGGGTTCTCATACCAGGAAAGTAGCATGACAAATGGTGGTAAGCGAGCCTAACCCTAACTGTACCGCTGAACTGCCGCAGGGCCTAGCTAACGAATTAGATTACTGTATTAACATCAGCAGGGCACCACGTGATGACGCCTCTGCGATCACCATAGCGACATTCCAACATCCCAAAAGTGGGTGAGGTCTAGGTGAGAGTGTAGCTGCTTTATGCGATTAGCAGGGCTGCATGAGTCCAATTCACCTGCTCGTCATGCCCTCACTCAGGTTAAAAAATGTACTTTTAAACACAGGGAGTCAGTGCGGTGCCCCCCCCCCCCCGCCCCGCCCCCCAGCACTGCCACGGCCCAGATAAACGTGCACGCCCGGGTCCACGTGATTAATGCTCTGTCTTCATGAGTAACGAGGCCGCTTCCGAGGATTGCTTCACACCCCTGGGGGCCCCTATAGGTCTGGGCAGCCTGAGAATAGGAGCCATCACTGCATTTTTCACGCAGCAAGAGCAGCCATCTAAATTTGGAGGTTCGTCTTTTCCTATTGGGTGACTTTTTGAAGACTTCTAAATAAAGTTGCCAGCATTGCTAGCATCTTCATCTTTCCCGATCCTCTTTTTTAAATTCAGAATTTTTTCACATAAACTTTTGTCTTTAATTTGAAGAGTATTCTTTCTTTCACTGGATCATCCATTCAGCCATCCATCTTCCATAACAATCCAGTGCAAGGTCACGGCGATTTCACTGGATTAAAAAAAATCATAATTTATCCACTATGCAGTAATGAAATATGTGGTATTTGTGTCTGTAATGCCTTATATGGCGAGCAGTCTGCTGGCTCACCTCCCTGCTAGCTTTGATAGGACAGTCACCTTTGTTCTCTCACAACCCCAAAACACCCTATTTGGAAGACAGAATCTGTTCGGCTCAGCAAGTCATTTTCTCCCTGACAATGCTAGGATGTGCTTAAATATCGTCGTCTGAAGATTTGCCAGTAGATAAATGGTGTGGACACCCATCCATTTCGAACAGAGGGCATTGGTACCCTTAAGGCTGAACTGACTGTAATTGTATGAAAGGGCAATCGAGAGGTTGGGTCTCTTCCAAGAGGAAAAGGTTAAGCCAGAGTTCTAACTTCATAAGAACTTCACAAAACTCCTTCTTCCCACCCAGCATCAGGCTTGGTCAGATACCAAGGCTCTACCAACATGGACAGGACTCCAGAAGAATCAGATACATACATATGGCGAGATTCATCCAGCAAGCCGCTCAAGGAGCGTGTCCGTGAGATATGGGCAAAAAGCAGAATGGCCGTAGGTTGGGTCTGCTAACAGTTGGCACAGTTATTATTATTATTATTATTTTCGTCTTCAGTGGGTTTAATCACATGTCAAATGGGGTTAGTTTCTTTCGGATGTAAGGGGAAGGAGATGGCGTGGGTGGAACCCATTTAACTGCAAACTCTGTGAAACATTAAACCCGTTAAGACCTACAATCAGACGCTAGTCCTCATACCATCCATTAAGGCAGAGATGAGACACTATACGGCACCACGCGGTTCACTGCGGTCAATTAGTCAAGCCGCCCCTGGGACTTGTTTACACAAAAAGTATTTTGTTAAAAAAGGAAGGCAGCGCTGAAGCCATTCTGTGCAATAACAGTAACTTTAGCTCACACTATGATTGAAACGCCACACAGCAGCATCTTAATAGCTAATGCAGAATCAGCTTACGCTGTAAAGTGAAATAATTGTTGACAATAGTGTCTTTCAGAACCACACTGCTATTGTGGGTCAGCCTAGCAGAACTCATGTCCGCCTCCTGGTTAATTTCATACTCAGAGTTGTGTTTCCATGGTACTCATAGCTGTTATTAGCATTGTCAGTCACTGGAAGTATATCCATACATTATAATAGTTGCCAGCTTATAAATAAACTGTGTTTCTAATTAGATTAGATAAGGGTTTCCGAATGAGAAATAAGCGGACGACTTAATCTCTGCGCTAGCTGGTAGTCAGAGAAAATGTTAAGCAAAAACACGTAAACATCGCAGGAATGATAAATAATGTGATTTAAACTGAAAGCCACTCTCCACTCACAACTTCAAACGATTGAAAAAGGTGACCAAAGCAACAAAACTTTTTGTCTGGTTAGAAGTCGACAGCATCCCACGAGGCCGGTTCCCCTTTAATACTCTCTTAGAAGCTCCCAGCCAAAAGCCTTTGGAAGCTGAGCGGTTTGCCAGTCTCTCGCCATGAGTAGCGTGGAGCTGTGAGTGGCTGTATGGCGATAATGACGTGCTGGGAGGCAGGGCTCTGAGCCCGAGCTGTAATCCGGGACCCTCTCGCGGCACATTAACTGTTAGACACGGAGCCGGATCTGCACTGCCGTTCACGCCCCTGACCAGCACCCGGTACACGGGCAGGAAGCATGTCTGCCAGAGAGTGATGCCCAGGACGGGGTCAGCAGCCTCTGGCGTGCCTGATGCTCCTGTAATCCACTCCTCCTCCTTTTGGGGAGAGCAGAGATGAAGTTGCCGAAGCTGATTCTCTGCTACGCAGAGAGCCGTAGGGGGGGAATCGCAGCAGTAATTACTGGGAGCTCCTGGAAGGGAGAAGGTCACCTGGAGGGACCTGACACCTGCACAGACGGCACGGAGCGCCGAGCCCCACGCGTGGACGGTCCGACAGCGGCTGGCAATGCCGGGCCTGGAGCGAGATGCTGAGAAGCAAAGAAAGCCGCAGATGAGGTTCTGTGAGGCCATCAGGGATATCAGAAGAAGTAATCATCTGCAGTAAACCTGGTGAATTTCACATCACACAAAGGGGAGGTCATTTATCATGTTGGTCCTCATGTTTACTCTGGTAGGAACACATTTTTAATATGTGAGGAGATCATGGGAGAAGTATGGCAGGTTCAAGCTAGGAAGTGTAATGTAGAAGGAGGGCCCTTACTTTGGGCCTGCATTTCAAAGTTGCGATTCTGACACAAAGGCTGGCTGCAGACCGTCAGGGATACAGACAGATGCTGTTCACCTCGCAGTACTCTGACGATTTGCAGAGCGTGCACATTTTACTCGCCGGCCTTTCAGTGAAATCAGGAGATAAATTCCTCTTAACGTCAAGGAGTGCATTCTTTCCAGAGTATTCCAGCTTTGTTTATGTAGAACAATTTTGTACATGAAAACTGGTAAACGTCGAAAGATGAATCAGATGTCCCTCAAGGCTATTAACATACAGAAGATTGTAGATTGTTACAGATTGTAGATTGTTACAAGACCCACGAGGATGTTCCCGTATGGCTTTTTATTACACGAATCGCAGAAAAGAACTAAAGATGAACAGGGAGTTGGATAAGATTCATCAGGAGCGAGGATGGTCTCCATCTGAGGAGGGGAGCAGGCGGCCAAGTGCTACCACACCAGAGCCATGAGAAGGGAGCTCTCTGGCTCTGCCCCCCAACCCCCACCCCCCCACACGTTGCTAAGGAGACGTCGAGCAGACAGACAGCTGCCCAACAGGACCCAGGTGTGCGAGCATGAGCGCGACCCGCCGCTGTCCAGGGTCCTGTGACCTTGTTCTCGAACCCCAATAAACCAACAAAACGAAGCCCCAGAGGGTGACGTGCTGCTGCAGTCAGAGACGGACTTTTTCCTGGCTCACATCTCAGGGTCATTTTGCTAGTTTACAAAATTTCATACTGTTGCACTAAATGATTAAATGACATGCCATGAACAATATTAGAATGATGACAATAGGGAGATGCTACCTGAATAACTCAGTACAGTATGTTACTGGGCCTGTGATGATGTTAGATTAATTGTTTCACTTAGATTTCAATTCAATTACTTAATATGCATTTCGTATATGATATGATGAAGCATAATGCATTTCACTATTACTGAGGTATCAGATCTGCTCTCCGCAGTAAATATCATTAATCTTACAGGCAAACTCTGCCTCATATTTCAAGCTCCTTGGCAAGGCAGTGTTTTAATCTGAATTCTTACTCCTTTTTATTTTAAAGATTGATTTTTCGTGAGGGTATTGCTTTTCATTTCAGGAAGAGTTCTGCATCCAAACTGCAGAATAGAAAGTCCTCTATAAAATGGCAATGAAGAACTTTTGGAGCTTTCTATAAAAAAATTATGAATAAACAAAAAGCTGGCTTGAGACAGAGATTAGCCTCTGATTAGTCTATTGCCCTCGATTTTCACTAAGTTCAGTTCATCACTAAGTTCAGTATTATGAGTATTTTCATTTTAATAATCCAAGCCTTATGTATGTTGCTTAAGAAAACCAGATAAAAATTATTATATGTGCATGGAAAATTGATGTGCAGGAAAAAAAAAACATTTTGATTTCAACATAACTGCTGACCAGCACTTCCTGATAATTACCGTGACAACAGTACATGGCCTTGAAGCCCCCTGGCTGCACGAAGTCTGACTGTTGGTGGGGTCCTTGAGTACAAGGGCAGACCTCTGCATTGCCTGTCAGAATAACCTTATCAAGCTGTCAAGAACCGCAGGCGCTAATCAAGACGGAGAAAACAAGCATGAAGTAATTCTCAAACATGGTGTCCTCGGCAGCTGTTGTGTTTTTTTAAACACAATGCAGAGTATTCAAGATGAGGAAGCCCGTCCACGGAGATCAGCTGCTGATTAATAGGTGCCCTGTAACCTTGGTTACATTGACACAGGGGAAGAGAACATTAAGAGAGTGAACATTTCACGTGTCTTTGACATTAACCTTCATTTTCAAGCAGTGATTCTAATCATGCTGGGCACTGAAGGGCTTTGGAAACATTATATCTGCGGCAGAAAGATTTTTTGCTTTGTTTTCATACGCACACCAATTTTATCCATAGGGTTAGCTAGTATTGGAATTCCACTCATAATGGAAGCTCCGTAATGGTTTTGTGTGTTGGTAGTTTTTCACAGTGTATTTTATAATCTGATTCCTATTACCTTTTAGATTAAGTCTTAGAGCAAAGGTTTGCCTTTTATTACCTATTACTCTCTAATAACATTTTGCACGCCTTGTGTATTATGTTATATGGCCCTGTTAATGGATTCATATTTTGTATAATGGCTCCTCGTATGAGCATCTGACAGATCCTTGTATTGGAGAGCCCTGCATTAGGACCCTGGGGATGCAGAAAGCCTCGTTAAGGGGATATGGGTGAGGAAGCAGGTCTGGGTAACGGCTGGCCATTATGAATGCCATAGCACTGACAGGAAGTGACATTTTACACCGTCACCAAGCATGACAGCTGATAAAATGTTTTAAGCAGCGGACTGTCGTGTAATTTAGCAAACACGACAGACACCACGTGCAAATGAAGTCTCAGGAAAATGGCAATAAAGTATCAGCTGTGAGGAACGAGCCATGGAACCGGGAAGAATATGTGATTTCTGGGTTTCTGATGCCTGGAATAATATTATGCCGTTCACACGGGACCCACAATGTTTAAAAACTGCTTGGAAGGAGATGTGATGCCACGTCGAAGGGGGTGAGCAGGTGGGGGGTGTTCTCTGTGTGGCTGTTTACTTTGTGGGGGGTGTAAACTTAGCCGCAGTATGGTGGGAAAGACAAAGGTGGGCGTTTGCTGTGTAGGAACAACACGATTTATTACGCTGTAAGGAAACCTCAGAGGACACACTCGGCTGAGTTCGGGAAACGGCGCCATGGCGACTGAGAAGGAGATTGCAAGGCCATTCATATCTGGCCAGTTTCCGGAAGTTTCTGCGTTCCTCTCCATTGCCTCTGTGACGGAAAGCCTCAATTAATCACAGACAAGATTAAATAGGGGGGTGATGTTTATGTGTCTGTGTGTGTGTGTGTGTGTGTGTGAGCAGGTTTACCTATCCTTACGGGGACATAATGTCCCCATAACGTGATAAATATCCAGTTTTTTTCCCTTATGGGGACCGGTTTCCTGGTCCCCATAAGGGAAAACTCTATTTTATAAAAATCAGTGACTGCTATGAAAAAACTAAAAATGCAAAGGCAGGATTGGCCAAACAGGTCGAGCCAGGCAGTCCAGGCCAGGCAGGATGGGCCAAGCAGGCCAGGCCAGTCAGGATGGGCCAAGCAGGCCAGGCCAGGCAGGATGGGCCAAGCAGGCCAGGCCAGTCAGGATGGGCCAAGCAGGCCAGGCCAGGCAGGATGCCCCAGACCATACAGGTCGAGTCAGGCAGGGCAGGCCAGGCCAGGCAGAATGGCCCCGACAGGTTGAGTCAGGTAGGATGGGCCAGGCGAGTAGAGCCAGGCAGGATGGGTCTGACAGGAACTGGATTCTGAAAGATAATCTGAGCCTGTTTGCTCCCCAGTGACTTCAGCACACTCACCCATTGATACCCTGCTGAGTAAGACATGCTAAGTAACTGCTAATTAACTTTGACCGTAGCTATCAATTTTAGTTGTGGCTATTGACTTTACTTGTAGCTATCGGATTTAGTTGTAGCTATGGACTTTAATTATAGCTATTGACTTTAGTTGTAGCCTTCAACTTCAGTTGTAGCTACTGTGAGTGTCGCTGTAACGTGAGCCGTTGAAGACACGGCTGCAATACAGGTCACCTGATGTTCACCTCGACAGAAAATTAAATGTGTTCATCTTGTCATCTTGTCAGTGGTTTTATAATCAGCTCTAAACAGTGTTTATTCAGAACCTCTCCAGGGAAGTTTTGCAGGACACACACCCACATACAGTACTCACTTCTAACCCTATTGTAGAGTTGCTAGCTCCTGTGTGAATCACATGACCTTTGCATGTCCATTTGGTCGACGATTATCAGCATCTAAGAAAGCCATTGTCGAACAAGGGTGGAATCAGCCAGCATCCGTCTGTGGTTGAGACTGCCTGAGCTGAAAATAATGTGTTCCACTAATGGATAGCTGGGCTTCCTGTGAGACGGGGTCACTCTTGTGTGTCTTTGAGGCCCTAAAATACGAAAGTAAAGATGAATGCAATCTTGAGCATCTGACCTTTACGTGCTTTGCCCCACTGTTCCGGTGCGTGCGGCCAGAGACTCACCGCCCCCTCCACACCCGCCCCCCGCAGCCTCCATCGTCATTGGGAAGTGGTGGTGCGAGATGGAGCCCTGTCTGGAGGGAGAGGAGTGCAAGACACTGCCAGACAACTCCGGCTGGATGTGCTCCTCTGGGAACAAGATCAAGACGACCAGGGTAAGGGATCCCGACCCTGTGCTAGCTGCCACGCACACTGACTCGCTAGCGGGGCCTGGCCCGTGTCTCCCACTCGTACTGATGGTGAGAATGACATACCTGGCTGGTGGGCAGGGCCGACGCACACCCAGCGGCTGGTCCACCGGCTCGCTGCCTGTTTCCTGCACCGCGGCGAACGCACCTGTCAGTCACAGCTGCCAGTAACACCGAACTGCCGAAGCTGCATCAAAAGCGTGTGGCAGCAGTCGGCTGGTAAACATGCCAGGCTCATCAGCAACACACCAGCTAATTATTCCGCGCTCACACATCAAGAAGGGCCAGACCGCTGCGTAAATCCTAAACAAACGCGAGTGGATCGATGAAAAGTCCACAGCAAGGCGCATTAGCCACACATCTTGAAGTCCAAGCCATCTGTACGGGCCAGCACCCAAATAAAGTTTTACGTGATCAGAGCTCACCTTAACCATCCTTCGAGTGTGTCACTGAAAAAAGGGTATCTCAAAAAGTCATAAACTGGGTGTCAACAAAATGGGTGCAGTCACTCTTTCCAAGAATTTCCATCTAGGTGTAGGGAGTATTACAGTAAGTCAGAACCAGTACTGCTGGCCATACACTGCCTTACCAAGCAGCGAGTGTAATAAGGAACATGGTCACCCACAAAACTGGAGCATCAGACATGCCAAAAACCGCCTCAGTCTCTGACCCAATTGGACCTTGCACCCTCTTCTTCATTGAGTCATTTGTGACACACGAAACGGTGAAATCAGTCTTGAATCATGACTAGCCAGCAAACGGTTTCTCAAAGCTGTCCCCGAGACCAGATAACGTGAACAGAAGTTGACTGGATACCATTTTTTCGACTTGTCAAGGTAAGAATCGCAATACTAATCTTCAAAGCCTGAATTGTTTGCATAATGTTTTAACGCTTTAACAGATGTGTGTCTGCTTGTGATATTGTTTGATTGCCTTTGAAGAGAACTGTTTTGTACTCTTTTGTAATGCCTTGCAAGATAACTTTGAAGCACGAAGGGTGGGGACCTCTTGTCCTCATGCTTTAAGGTGAGGAAGGCTAAAAGAGCATGAATAATACACACATGTGACCTGTGACCCTCGCCCCTGTGGCATTTCTTCTGCAGAACACCCAGCCATACTCATCCTTTTAGTTCTGGAAGCAAAGTTCAAGGAGGGATGAATTGACATGGGGCAGCATCATTGCTTCTAAAAAGGTTGGTCTTCCTAAAACGACTGGACCACTTTTGACTGTGAAACATTTTGCACCGCTTCCTGCAACTGTATCCGGGCAACCGTCGGTCGGCCAAACTATAATCACGCTGCGTGTGTTTTCACGGTCCATATGATTGGATGGCGGACATGAGGACCTTGTGTTTCCTGCTCTGTTCATCACCGTGTCAGCACCTTGTTCAGAAGCTTCTCTAGGATATTAATATGCACGTGCATGTTGGAAAGTCGTCCGTAAATGGTATAACAATGACATTAATAGATGTAGACATTACCCATTTGTCGTTAGATAGGGATGTCATGTAGGGAGACCACAAAAAGCCAGTCGAAATGTCTGTTTCTCACAGATACACATGACTTAGGGATCCAAAGCAGGAAACTGAGCCAAAATGCTAATCAACAGAACTTCTGGATGTAAGCATTGCCTCATTTTCTCTGTGAAATTGGCAGGGTTAGTATACGGATTGGGTTTCAACTGGTCCCGGATCGATACCGAGACCGCAATCGAGCCATATCAAAACACGAAGCCCAGAACGGATACCGCACAAACACATGGAAACATGAAGAACGTTCCAGATCAATGTGCCAGGCCTTTTAACACACATTCAGAGCAGAGCCACTCAGGCAGACACCCCAAGGCTAGCCTGGGGCACTCGATTTTACCTTTGTGTTTTCTAACCTTATAATTATTGCAGTTGTATGTTTTTTCTTTCCTTTTCAAAAGATGAACATAAAAATATATTGAATGTGGCCTTGTAATTATGGCCATAGTGGTGTAAGTATGTGTGGGTGTGCAATAGAAAACAGGCTACAGAAATTAATACACAGCAAAAGGCTGAGGTTACAACAAGGTTTGCTAATTATAAAATAACTCCAAAATGAAAATAAACGGGTACAATCTCACACCGTGGGTGTTAACAGGTTCTCCGATGTCACCTATGGATTTCATTTTTTCTGTTATTTTGGAACATCAACCTGTATATTGTTAAAAAAAAAGTACAATGGAGCTGACCTCGGTATTTCAGAGAAATGAACACAGTTCCCTATTATAATATAGCTTTAAACCAAACAAGGGAGTCCTGGAAACCGTACTGTAGATAAAGAATACAATATCATTGAATATATGCACGATACCTCATACATCAACACTGAGAAGGACAAAACACTATACACTATCGAGCCAAAAGATAATGTTCCTAACCAAGACATCAGGGCAACATTGTGTGTGTACATAGTGACTCTGCCACAACACTGAGTGTGTACATACTGACTCTGCCACAACACTGAGTGTGTACATAGTGACTCTGCCACATCACTGTGTGTGTACATAGTGACTCTGCCACAACACTGTGTGTGTACATACTGATTCTGCCACAACACTGTGTGTGTACATACTGACTCTGCCACAACACTGTGTGTGTACATACTGACTCTGCCACAACACTATGTGTGTACATACTGACTCTGCCACAACACTGTTTGTGTACATACTAGTTCTGCCACAACACTATGTGTGTACATACTGACTCTGCCACAACACTGTTTGTGTACATACTAGTTCTGCCACAACACTACACGTGTACAAACTGACTCTAACACTACATCTGTACATGTCGACTCTGCCACAACACTACGACTGTGCATGCTGACTTTGTCACAACAGTACTTCTGTACATCCTGACTGTCACAACAGTACTTCTGTACATACTGACTCAGCCACAACCACACTTAGAGTAGGGATCATATTAACACTGCTGAAATCGGGGGTGTCCCTCGTGTGTCATCCCTGTCCTGGAATATTTGGGAACAATGGCTTTGCCCCCCAGGACAGCGCTTGGAGAAGTAATCCGCCGAGATTGGGAACAGTGTGAAACACAGGGAGGCCCCTGAACTTTAGTCTTACTCAGACAGACACTACTCAGGGATCAGAAGCTGCACAAGCACTCAAAATGTACGACATGAAGGAGAAAGGTAGATGCTATTTCAGTAGAGTCATCATTTCACCTTATTAAAATATCTCTGCTGTCATTATTCTCCCTTTCTATGCAGTGACACTCTCCTGTGGTATTTTATTCTCTGGCTCCTCCATCTTGAGCATGCTTATATGAAATTACAGCCCAGACATGAAGCAAGCGATCAGCTCTGGTGCAGTCATTTTTAAAGCTGTCTGTTAATCTGCCTTCTCATTCAGCCTGGCATCACATCAGCAGGGTGAAATACCTCTCTCTCTTTCAGGCAACTGGATAGCACTTAATTCAATTTATTGTTGCTTCCAGTCTTGCTAGTCTGTTTTATTTATTTTTTTGCTTTGACATAAGAAGCTCAACAGCACCCCCTTCTCATCACATGCAGTGGTATTAGTAGATGTTGGAGTCAAGACCTAGATCCTCCTAATCACATGTAGTGGTGCAAGTAGATGTAGGAATCAGGACCTAGATCCTCATAATCATACACAGTGGTGGGAGTAGATGTAGGAATCAGAACCTAGATCTGCCTAATCATACATAGTGGTGTGAGTAGATATAGGAATCAGAACCTAGATCCTCCTAATCATACATAGTGGTGTGAGTAGATATAGGAATCAGAACCTAGATCCTCCTAATCATACATAGTGGTGTGAGTAGATATAGGAATCAGAACCTAGATCCTCCTAATCATACACAGTGGTGTGAGTAGATATGAGTCAGAACCTAGATCCTAATCATACATAGTGGTGTGAGTAGATATAGGAGTCAGAACCTAGATCCTCCTAATCATATGTAGTGGTGTGAGTAGATATAGGAATCAGAACCTAGATCCTCCTAATCATACGTAGTGGTGCAAGTAGATGTACTAATCAGAACCTAGACCTGCCTAATCAAGCATAGTGGTGTGAGTAGCTGTAGGGGTCAGAACCTAGATCCTCCTAATCATCTGTAGTGGTGTGAAAAGACATAGGAGTCAGAACCTAAATCCTCCTAA
This sequence comes from Boulengeromyrus knoepffleri, assembly GCA_026770805.1. Taxonomy (NCBI): domain Eukaryota; kingdom Metazoa; phylum Chordata; class Actinopteri; order Osteoglossiformes; family Mormyridae; genus Boulengeromyrus; species Boulengeromyrus knoepffleri. Next base: position 16,079,561 of record JABJVO010000126.1, read on the forward strand.
GGATATGTAGTGATATGGCTAGATATACATCTCAGGACCTAGATCTTCTTAATCATACGTACTGGTATGAGTAGATGTATAAGTCAGAACTGAAATCCTCCTAATCGTACATAGTGGTGTGAGTAGATGTAGGAGTCAGGACCCAGATCCTCTTAACCATATGTAGTTATTATAAGTAATTACTCATATGAAATGCTTCTCATTACTCAAGTGCTCTGTGTTTAATCAGAACCATAATCATACATAGTGGTGTGAGTAGGCATTGGAGTCAGAAGATAGTCCCTGACACACTTCTCTTTCTCTGTCTCTCTTTCTGTCTTTCAGAGAGGGGCCTCCTTTACCTGTATCAGCAGACAAGGCAGGCATTTTGTTTGGGGAGTCACGTTGAGGGGAGCTGGAGACGCCCGTACACACGCCCAGCATAGATCCTCATTCTGCTCCACTGGCTAAATACCGTTAACAGACGCTGGCCTAACCTTAATACAAAGGCTGGATATTCGCTGTGCGGTGAAGAATGTTCTACTCAGCAGCAGGGTCATGTGTACTGTGCTCCCAGATTGCGTTCATTAGACGAGTTGGATCGGGTTGTGTTGCATTATTTATCGTGTCATTAGGAGATTTAGATGCAAAAGGCACAGAGGGTCACACTGTGGCCAAAAAGAACAGACCTGGTGCCATGAGGTTGCCAGTTCAGAACCTGGGAAGGATGCTGAACTTAACACAGTCACTTCAGCGTTTATGCATCTGCTGATTACTGAGGACCATGCGAGCTGCTTTCTGCAAGCGTGTTTTCCAAATGACTATAACCGAGATGTATTTATAAACCATGTAGACAAAGAGCATAATGGGAGAGCTGAAAAAAATGACAGGCTCCTCGTGTATTTACCGCACAGTAAATACTCCAGCAGACTTCCGTTTTAGACATGTGAATTGCTATTCTTTTATTTAGATGGGCTGTTTTCCAAGAGAGATGAGTAAGGGTCATTTTTTTCACAAAAAGGCTTTCTAAGACAAACACGGCCTTTCAGCGCAGTTCTTTAATGTTTAAACACCACATGTTTCTATATTAGAAAACAGACGGCAAGCAGCAGAGCAGAGGCTCACAGTAACAGACACCCATCTGCTCGTCTTTTTCACAGGGACTCTTATTACGAGCCGATAAATTGACGCCGGCTCAGGCTATCGAATCAGGAGTCAGGGAATCAATTGAACAGGGCAATGAGCATTAAGCGGATCCGGCCCTTTGAGCACCACTTCCTGTTTCTGTACTCTCTGCTTGCAACTGTCAATGTCACATTAAATAGATTTTGATGCAATTTGTTGCCTGGAGTTTTCTTTGTTGTTTTTCAGCAGCTGATGCATAAATACCAGTGGGATGAATCTGTGTGTACACGCAGTAGCCAGTTTATTAGGTACACCTGGTTTTTAACGCAAATAGCCTGATTTCCAAACAGCGCATCACGTGACTGCAATTCAGTACATACAGCACACCGACAGGGTCAAGAGATTCACATACTGTGTGGCTAAGATGCCTGGTCTGTAAGTGAATTTGAATGTGTTGTGATTGTTAGTCAGATGTTATGTTTCCAGCGTCTCAGAAACAGCCACATTCTGGAGATTTTCACACAATGTAGTGACTGGAGTTCAGGGAGAATAGTGTGATGAACAAAAGACATCCAGTCAATGGCATTTCTCTCACTGAAAACCCCTCATTAATGAGAGCGGTCAGAGGAGAATGGCCAGACTCATTACAGCTCACAGGAAGGACACAAGTGCAAAAAGTAAGAGCTCATTATATTGGTGCATGGAAAGACTTCTCTGAATGCTGAACTCTTCAACTTGTAGTTGTACTTCATGCTACAGCCTGTAATTGTTTTTATGGTGGGCTGAAGCTTTACGTTTGTTAATCTCCCAACGTACCTTGGTAAAGCACGTGTGTTGGGCTCTCCATCCAAGAGAGAGAGCACTGGGTATGTGATGCTTTATTGCTCTCGATGTCAGCTCCAAATTCTGCCACATTCCTCAGTCAATATGGTTGTGTGCAACCAACCTCCTAACAAAATGTACTATTGCAAGGCAACATTCATAATAATTAAGAACAAAGTAATTTGTGTAACTTTGGACTTGGTCTGTGGGTAGTGCATGTAACTACAGCAACCTGCAAGTAGTTCTGATGAATCAAGAGCTCTGATCGCTTCACTAATTTCCTGCAAGTGCCACAGGCAGAACTTATAACAGACAGACAAATCCGATGTGTGCTTCCACAAGATTTAGCCTACGACTCCCGACACGTGTCTGTGGCTGACTGCTGAGCCGCTCTGCTCTCACCTCGTGGGGGGGGGTTGACACGCTGGATCTTCCCAGGAGGTCAGGATGGCAGCGGGAAGTTGGGGGTGGCTGAGACAGAGACGTTGCAGCACGGGGAAGTGAGACGAGGTGATTAGCTGCATCCAACCGGCCAGCTGAGCTGCTGTGGTCCATCAAATGGGGGAGACCGAGCAAAGCTCATCCACAGAGCTCTTCAAGTGCTTGCAGAGGGATCGGCTAACTTCTGTGAGGTCATGAGCGCCAGTCATTAATTAGGAAATTTGATTGAAAATGGTTTTCCAGCAAATTCCCATCACCAGGAGTCCAACTGACTGACTTCACAATGCTGCCGTTCGACATTTATTCATATTTTTGTGGAACTATTTTTTGAATATTTATGTCATTATATTAATGGCAAAAATCACTTCCTTCACATAGATTGAATAACCAAAAACGGGGGGTGGGGGGGGGGGCAGACTTGTCCCCTCCCCCCCGAAGTGGGTCATGATGAAACATCAATGCTGGCACAGTCATCAAGCGTGATCACTGTGGTGCGTACGTTAGATCACTGTGATGTGTACGTTAGATCATTGTGATGCGTACGTTAGATCACTGTGATGTGTACGTTAGATCATTGTGATGCGTACGTTAGATCACTGTGATGCGTACGTTAGATCACTGTGATGCGTACGTTAGATCATTGTGATGCGTACGTTAGCAGAGGCAGTGGCGCGAGGCGGGCCCAGTCGGGACCAGCCAACACACGCCTGCGTTGTGGTTTAAAAATAACCCCCCCTTAATGTATCGGCAAGTTGGTGGGTGAGTTGGGGGGGGCGCTCATCTTGGGAATGAGAGTCAGGTGACTGTTGCTGTTTGTTATACACCCATCCCTTGTTAATGTCTACCAGTATAAATTGGTCTGTTCTGTTCTTTTGCTGCCTGTAAACCTGCACTACTGGGAAGCCGTTTGGGACTCTGTCTCTGTCCTGCCGAATTATTCCCTGACGCACAAATCCAATTCTAATTTTACTCTTCCTTCATGGCACTCTTTGTTTTGCGAGTGTGCCTCTGTATTACGATGACTCCTTCTCCTCGTGTCCCTCTGACCCAGAGAGGTGAAATCCCATTTTAATAAAAGACTGTCTCCGTGCCCTATCCAGTCCGTGGGTCACAGGGTCCAGTTCATGAAAAAGACTGGAGAGATTCTCCATTTTCTCCCCACAAGTGCAGCAAAGCTGAAGCTGCTATCGATTAGCAGAGAGGGAAGCATTCTGTGATCGCAAAAGACATGGTGAAAACGGACATGGGAGGAAACCGAATCACAAGCTGAAAATATTTTCTTTCTTTCAAGTACATTTTATTAAAATATTGTTTGTTTTGTTCAAGGTGGAGGAGGAAGAGTGATCTTGGTTGGAGATGGGAAAGAAATGAAAAAAATATTAGTATTCTGGTGGCCTTTTCTTATATTTGCATGAGGGAAAAAATAAACTAGCAAAGTGACTCAGTAAAATATCTGTATGCATTTACATAGAAAAGAAACAATCCTGAAGATGAATAACATCCACCCCCACCCCCACCCCCACCCCGAAAGATATCATTTGGTTTGGGTTGAAATTGTTCACTCTGTGGAGTCCACAGCACTGCATTACAGTTCCGTTCCAGGAAAGATCATCTTGCACTAACCCTTAAGGAAATAATCAAATATTAGCAAGAGGCTGACACTTTTAGAAAAGTGTCAAAGACGAAGCCTGATAGTGACGTCCAGGAGAAACCCAGGGTCCCGCTGTTTTCATTGTGCGTGACACTGGCCTGAAGCTGTGCACTAACATCTCCATGATCCAACCTCTTCAACTGGAAGAGCTTCATGGTAACCCTCCGTAGAGGGGCTGAGAGTTAACACAGCAGCAGCAGACATTAAAAATGCATGAAGCTTGTTTAATCATGCAGGAGCCAGCAGTGCTCGGTTTACAAACTGAAAGTCAGGCAGGAGCACAAAGCCTGGTCATTAACTTACTTATGCTGGAGAAGTTAATAATGAAGATCTGTGGCACATTGCCCAGTTTTAGCAAAAAACTAGTAGCATGTATTAATGCTCTAGGAAGAGATATCAAACGTGAATCATGGCCAGGCTCACAGACGAGCCTGGAACTTGTCCCAGCTAGGATAGGGCACAAGGCTGGGGTACCCCCTACATCGGATGCCAGTCCATCACAGGGCACAGAGCTGGGGTACACCCTGGACGGGATGCCAGTCCATCAAAGGGCACACGTTCATACAAAGTTATTGTCATTATTATTATTGTTGTTGTTGTTACGGCCTGGCATTCCAGGGTTAACCATTTTTATAAACAGAAAAAGAAAATGTTAGGGGTTAGGGTTTACATTATGTGTTTATAGGACAACTGAAAATATATTGGGGCGTAAGAGGCTTCAACACAAATTTTCTTATCAATTGACAGGAGTTACTGCGTTATAATTCCAATGGTCAGTATCAGAATAATAGAGCTCAGCACAGTCTGACATCTAGAGCTGTCGGGTGAAATTAAGGATGAATTAAAGATCAGAGATCTTGCCATTTGCCTGCTAATCTACTGACTGAAAATCGGCGACCCGCTGGCTCGCTTTCCGGCAGCAGTCGGGGTGCCCTCCTCTTTCCTGCTCTCTGTCTCTCTCTCTCTGTCTCTCTCTGTCCGCTCAGTAGCTATTTCCAACACGTCGGGCTGCCCCTCGTAGACACGAGACTGCGACGGGTTCATTAAATGCAGACGGCGTGCGGGATAAATGATGCTCGCGAGCTCAGTGGGACAAGCACTTGGGCCCAGAAGAGATGCCATCGCAAAGGGAGCCACCAAGCGGGGGCGAGGAGGTCTCATTAACCCCACGCTGCAGGCTTTATTACTGTCCTGCCCGCCTGCACCCACAAGCCACGTGGCCCCACGCAGTGCTTCTGTTACTGCTCTATGCAGAGACACCAAAGTGTGATTTGGATTCACGGGATGTATGACAGGGAATTCTACAGAACTGCATGCTAATGTGCATGCAAGCGAATGACGTCCGCATCCGTTCATCTCAGCACCCCATACGACTCAGGCAGCGGCGGGCAGTGTTCCGCTGATCCGCTGGCCGCTAATTAGCAAAGCTAGCTGTTCCATTATTCCATGTCTGTGGTGCATAATAAGAAAATGCAGTTCCCCCCACCACAGTGCCCACCACTGGTTTTAAGTAGCTAACCTTACAATGGTGTCTGCATGCTTGGAAAAAAAAACGACCGACACACGCTTCAATTCTAAAATGCTTGAATAAAACCAGATGTAAGAAAAAAGCCAACATTCTTCATTATTCTCTAGCAGTCATGGTCAGGCATGGTATGGGGTGAGCTGGACTGTTCGGGTGTTAATGACTTCATTTCTGTCACAGCCTCCACTTCCTATAACTGTGGATGTTACTGCCCCCCCTTGCTGCCCAGGGCAGCTCAGCTTCTCAAAAGCCACAACCCCGAGACCATATTTTAATTAGCACTTTTTTGACATTTCAACCGAAGATGACAACTCACTTTCCAAATAATTAAAGTGGTGAAAGATACGGGGGCACAAAGTTAGTCAAAGTCAGTTAAGTAAATAACCAGGTTAACTCAATTAGTAAGTCCGTTATACTCACCTATACGCCAGTTAATGCATAAAAAAAAAAGCATCACAATTAAAAACCAAAATAATGGTTAGACTCCAACAACTAGATAAAGTTATGGTTTCTCAAATTGTGCATTATTATGTAGCATTATTTTCTAAAGTGACTCGTATTGTCATATTTGTTTTTTATTTAAGAAACGGAGACAATATAATTAATTTATCATTGTCCAGGCTGCTTGTCAGTCAAAATGAACAAACCACACTGACATAAAAATAGTGATGCTGATTAGAGATGAGTGAGTCGTTTCCAACAGCAGACACTTCCAACGATACATACAATGAAAATACAGTTTATACATATTTACAGCATATGCCCTTTTTGATAATGTTGCTAATCAGGAAAAGATACAGTTCACTATTTTCACATCACATCACCACACCACAGCTTGTGAAGCATCACTCTGCCTTAAAAATAAATGTTTGTTATTCCACCCGACGAAAAGACAAAATGCATAAGGACTGGAAAATCAGCATAAGCTTAATGAATGATGCACAACTGCATATGAGCTGCTTCTTCTGTATTGAACACTAAATATTTCCTTCAGTGGGGGGGGGGTAATTAGAATAAAATTATTGGAAAAAAAAATTTGCAGGGACTCAAAATGCTTCAGATACTACCCCAGCAGTATCTGCACACCGTACCGTGAGAGTTTGGGATCATGCAGTCCAGCAAACACTGTTTCCAAAACGCCTACAGTGTGATGGTACAGTTTTAAAACTGTATTTTTACAGGGTTGGAAAAGTATTTCGCCACTTTGAAAAAAGGTAAAGATCGTCCAGTAAATATTTTGATAACACCTTCAGCGCTACTGGCAAGAGGACTGGCTTCTATCACCCAGCTAAGTATCTTAATTCCATATTTAAAAGTGATAAAGGTAGCAGGAGAATAACTGATAATACTGTAGTTACACTATTGGTGTGTGGAATGTACAGTAACAGCTCATATTAAAAACATCTGATGAGCCAATCAGAGATTGCCTTGAATCTGCCTTCTAACCACGTGTGAAAGGTCATCTTTTCTCAACCAATTCCCATGAATATGCTACTTATGACCTCTCTGGTTATGGGAACTAGAATGAAAAGATGATGTAAGGAAGGACCAACAGCGACTAAGCCGTGTCCCCCATGCCGCAGCAGAGATCCTAACGCACACAGGCATTATTGGATTGCTGTCTGCGCCGGGTTGATCTCAGCTTCATACTCGCTCGACAAAGTCCAACACTTGTCAAGCAAATTTAAAATCCAAAGCAACATAATTAAAAACTCATGCATCCCAGACGGTTCTGGTGTTGTACATAATCAGTTTTGCATTAATGCTGTTTACTGGGGACGTCATTCATGGCCGCTGTGTCATGCAGGCTTTGTAATCCACTCCGGACTGAAGCATCTGCCGGCAAAGAGAACATAACGAACAGTCGTGGATCAAAACAAACAGCTGTTTACCCATCATTTCTAACTGCAGCAACATGAACAGTGCGACAGGAATAACCTTCCTGGATCAGGAGCAACATTTAATTTCATTAACTGGGAGCTGTTTACAAAAACAGACTTTATTAAAATATTTGCTATTGACATTTTAATAATCATGATATTCAATTACCAGAATCTATACGGCAGCAGGGAACACTGTGGGCTCCTTCCTCAGGGTTGGTGGCTGAATTGCACTTATTTTTGTATTTCTAAATAGTGTGTGTGTGGGTGGGGGGGATTAGGGTTATCTTACTTTGTGGGGGACCAAATGGCCCCCACAATGTAATAAAAACCTGATTCATAAAAACCTGTGTGTGTGTGTCTGTGTATCCGTGTGTGTGTCTGTGTGAGACTGTGTGTGTGTGTGTTTATGTGTGTGTATGTTTGTGTGTCTGTGTGCATCCGTTTTTGTGTCTGTGTGTGTGTCTGTGTGAGACTGTGTGTGTGTGTGTGTGTGTGTGTGTGTGTCTGTGTGAGACTGTGTGTGTGTGTGTGTTTATGTGTGTGTCTGTGTGTGTGTCTGTGTGAGTGTCTGTGTGTATCCGTGTGCGTGTGTGTGTGTGTGTGTCTGTGTGAGTGTCTGTGTGTATCCATGTGTGTGTGTGTGTGTGTGTGTCTGTGTGCCCAGCGACGGACTGGCATCCTGGGCAGCGTGTTCCCAAAGCCTCCAGCCTCCCCTGTGACCCTGTGCTGGATGAGAGGCTGGCAGATGGATGGAGGTCCCAGAGCTGCTCCTTCAAGCCCATCTTAAAATCAGGCCAGCAAAAGAGTGATTTAGGAGGACACACCATGTTCAGGCCAGACCTCCACCAAACACATATATACACATATAAGCCGGTTCATACCATCACTTAGGTAAATGCAATTTTCTTATTGGTCCAGAGATGTCATGCAGGTGTTGAATATTTTCGTGCAACTGCACATGTAGTTCTGGCAGCCTAATATCAGTTATATATTAAGGCATTTTAATGATTTATTTAACATGTTAATATATAATCCAGTATGACATTTTATCCATAAATAAGCCATCATTCTTATCAGCATAATTTACCCTGTCCAACCCCTGTAACTTTTAATTTTTATAAGGTAACGTAACAGACTCCAGTGAGTAGCCTGACCAGACATATATTTTTAGAGCACATTGGAACATTATTAAATGGGAATTGAAATCATTTTCTTCCGAAAAATTAACAGCAACTAGTTTTTTCTGTTATTGTTTTTTGTTGATTCGCCGTGGTATAAGCGGGACGAACCACTTCCAGGTGTGCAGTTATACGAAAATAACCAGCCCCAACACCAAGTTCATAATAACTGTACACCTTGCAGTGGTTTATCATTTACTTATTATACCAGTGGCCTGTACTACGAAGCGGGGTTACTGGCTTATCGGGGTAACTTGTCGGATTTAAGGTACCACGGTTTAAACGGACTTCATATTCGTTCACTTAAATTTTGCCCAGACTACCTTAAATCCGACAAGTTACCCCGATAAGCCAGTAACCCCGCTTCGTAGTACAGGCCACAGGTTGCTACACCGGACTACAGAAAGCCCGCCCAGCTGATCTCTCTGTCAGCTGATTCCTCCCAGGGCCAGTCAGTCAGTACCTCTGTCCAATCACATTCCAGCATCCATTCGCATACTAAGGCAGACTATAGCCGGAGTGTCTTTTCGAGGCAGAGGCAGTGAGTCCTTGGTGCAGGTGTGAGGCCAGCCTGGCTGACTTGCCTCCAGCAGCATGGCTGGACCCTCCCATCAGAAGCAGACACAGCTGACACTATTCTCCAGTGCAGCCCCGGCGTAGCCAGACCCCCTGCAATCTGGTAGCCGCTTCTTAAAGGAGCATGCTCATCTTCTCAATATCCTTCCCAATATTTTAATCTTTCACAGTACATTTAATTTCTGTGTATGTATATTTTTTCTTGCTTGCAAAGCGTCGGTGTTAGAAAATGTTTGGTACGCCATTGACATCACTGAATTAAATGATAAGACCCCAATTTATCTTAATCAGTAACATTCATAAATGGCCCAGTGTTCTGTCAGCTGTTCAGGTGCCACTTGCTCCTCGCCAGAACACCGTAGGTCCATCCCGGCTGGCCTCGCCCCTCCTGCTGGGTGACCGCTCCGCTTCAGCTTGTCCAGAAGGGGGCCGATGTGACATCCAAGTCACAGCTGGCCTGGCCTTGCACGTGTCACCTCCATGCTGGCTCGCTCTGTACTGGCCCCCCATCACAGTAAACTGGGATGTTCCCTCCTACCAGGCAGCAAATCGTCCGGGACCACGACAGCACCGTCACCCCCGCCCGACCAAAGCACCCTGAACCCTAACCGGGCCTTTGTCCCTGTCTGCCTTTTCCTGTCTGCCACCCAACTGACATTAGAGTCCAAAAGTGACCAGAACCCTCTTTCACTAAGCTGTAGACAGCTGGGACTGCAGAGTAACTCTGTGTATCTTTTTGTCTCTGCATAAATGTGTCTGTGTGTGTACTGTACACTTCATAGCAAATGGTTCTGTATCTCTAGTGTAATTTTCCAGTACAATATTTCTTGATTACAGCCACGTGACTGAATGACAACTAAATTAACTTAAGTTATATTAGACCATACATGTAGTGATGAGCATGAGTGCCTCAAATTCACCCACAAGTCTTTCAGGGTTTTAAATAAATAAACATTCTCGAAAGTTCAAAATAATGTACATATGAAAAATGTATAATATTCCGAATAAATGAGTTGGCTGTAATAAATGAAATTAAAATGTGGCATATTTAAACCACGTGATGGACTTGCTCTGTGAGGGTGCAGAGGGGCTCGATCCCAACGCAGGCTGTGGCAGATTCTCAGAAACACGACGTCGGGCAGGTGTGGCCGAAATGCAGCTCCTCAGATGGAGGCCGGATGGATGGGTGACGGAAAACAGGAGCTAAAGAAATATTATTTATTTTTAAAATGTGTGGACGAATATACTAACATTGAAGGAACTGCAGAAAAAAATCCCTCCCCTTCGGGATAACACTGCCCCATTTCTGTCCTAAAACCTTCCTGCCGGTGTCTAGAATGGCGTCAGCGTATATCATGGCCGCCTCACGTCCCCGTGCACGTAAATTATCCTCTGAAACAGATACAAGTAGGCAAAACGGAAGGCGGTGCTCCTGCTCCTGCTCCATGGCTGGATGCATGTCACGGAAGTGTAGGTCAAACTGGAAAACTGGTTCAAGGCCAGTTTGGAGAGGCTTTGTAACGTACACCCAGTCCCCAGGGGCTTCTGCAGCCAGTCCCTCCTCCTGCTCGCTGAAGGAGTAACCAGCTGTGACCTTGGTGCTTGCAGGCGCTCGGGCGGACCCATCCACACATTAATAGCACTTCTGTTATTAAAGCGCATTTGCTTATCAAACTTATTCCACCAAGCTCGTCCCGGTGTATTACCCAGGACAGCGTAGCTGCTGAGTCACCCTGCAGAGCGCGAAGCCGGTTTCAGGTACAGCAAACCGTCAAGCGCTGCCATCATTCGCATTAATGACCGGGGGTGGGCTTGTGTTTTTCCCTCTGCCCCAAATATTCCTTTTGTTTTACAACACAATAAGATTCACACTGATCTGATCGCGTCGCTTTACTCCAGCTCCCTTTTAGTGTATCTCGCAAAATCCACCTATTCCGCATTTTCAGGGTGTCTTCAGCGCCTTGATTCCCAGTTAGCACTTCCGCATATCAAACGTACGTGTGTCCTTCAGAAAGCATCTTCTATTGATGGAGGTAATTTAAAAGTAGTATTTCTGATACACAGATCTACTTAGTTTTACATTTCTGAAGAGCATCGTTTTTTTTTTACTTCCTGTCTTTATTCTCGTTCCAGCTTAGGGCAGTAAAGTGTGTTTGCGAGAGGCCTATGATTGTGATACAGCTCTCAGCCAGCTAGCGATAGCGTACAAGCATGCAGCTTCTGCACATGCATGCAGATTGCACAAGTGTATGCCGATGGCACATGTTTGCAGACAGCGCACATGTATGCGGATAGCGCACATGTACAGGTATGCGGATAGTACAGAACCTTGGGCTGCTCGTTCTGTTTCCGCCTGCACCACGTAGAGGTGAGTTATCCTGCGGAAACCTTTTGAATGCCAAAAGGGTCATGAACGCCTCAACTTACACCTTGTCATAAGCTCCTTACTGACACATTTTTTTTTACACCTGTCGTTCTTGACACGCTGAAAGCGCCTTGACGTCATGTAATTTCCATATACTGTACTTAACGCATAAAATACGCATGTTTGAGCCGTTTTTTGCGTGTGCAATTGAGACGTTTTTTGCGTGCCCTTTCGCCACACGATCGACGTCTTTTTGACACGTTTTTTTGCTTGTCGTGTTGACGCGTAATCGCCATCTCTTTGATGCATTTTTTATGCCTGCCGTTTTTGATCGCTAAAAGAGCCTTGACAACACGTCATCTCCACATACGTAAGGCATAAAATATGTGGGTTTGACGCATTTTTTGCGTATAGGCTTAAGACAACGCGTAAGTTGGGGTGTTTATGACCCTTTCGGCGTTCCATAGAAAGCAACACCGCAGAAACAGCAGCGCTTTGCTCCCGTACGAGTGAAAAGGCAACATATGGATAAGGATCCTGTTCATTTATTTATATTTATTAATTTCTTAACGTTCCTTTCAGGATGTTCTGTTTGTGTACTTTTTGAAAAATTGTCTGCACTGTGTTTACCTGTCTGAACGACATGTACTGTCTATGAACTTTATGTGCCTTGCTGCTGTATGCACAAGAATTTCCCCCTGGGATCACTAAAGTTATCACTAAGGTTTCTTTTTTATCATCACTCTGTGGAAGCTGGCTCTCCTGGCTTCATACACACAGCGAACACCGTATCTCACTCACAGAATTAAAACGCTGGCAGTTAAAAAACATCACATTTAAAACGCTCGCTGCGTTTTAGAGGGATCTCCGCCCGAAGCGCAGAGAGAGCACAGCCTCGCTGTCACCGGAGCCTCTTCGGGAGACGGGCTCACGCCCACCGTGACCCAGGGGGGGCGCGTCTAGACAGCCGGCTGATGAGGAGCCTCCTGGCTGAGTCCGACCACCTGCCCTCTTCACGGTGCTCCAGCATCCGCTGTTGTCCCCGACTCACACATATGTGCGGAAACAGTTACACACCTCCCTCCATTTTCCTTGTTGTTTTTAATATTCTGGCCAATTCATAATTGAGGAGATAGTTGTATGTTTCGCTGTTATAGTTTGTACCATAGAATTTGAACATTGTTGTTTTGATAATTTCCTGCTTCACCCTTAATTGCGGTCAGCTGTGAGTTTCGGTGGATCTCAAACACCTGGCATATACCTGCAATATCTTTCATCCCGTTATATATCCACACCTTAATGGAACATCAGATTAGAGAACTAAAATGCAAAAGCATTGTTCTCTCAGCCAAGAACATAAAATTAGCATGGTCCGCTCTCACCTTACTGGGGAGCTGTCCACCCCAACAAACACTGTGAAGATCATTAATTATATACTCAGCTCATAATTGGAGGTAATCCTGGAAACTCTCCGTAACATCAAACAGTCTGAAGACCATGCAGCCCCTACCTGCATACTCTGTCACGACCTGCCTAATGGTCTCAAAACGACACACCTACACTCACCATCATCGTGACTGACTGAGAGCCCACTGAGAAAGCCAATGGGGCCCAACACAGGGGACATAACTTAACAATAAACATACAAAGGTCAGTCTACTGGGTGATGATTGAAGCCAAATAAATATTATCGGGGTACAGCCCACCCCCCCCCAAACCCCCA
>JABJVO010000126.1:16095271-16110289 GCA_026770805.1 Boulengeromyrus knoepffleri
CGGCGCGCCGGCGGGGCCCTTTTTTTCCCCGGCGGGGTCTCCGTTCGGCACCCCGGAAAACCTGGGGTTTCCAGAGCGAGAAAAAAAAAAGCCCATCCCGGGCCCCCCCCCCCCCCCCCCGTGTGGCTGAGTTGTTTTAAATGCTGGGGTATGATTAAATGTAGATGCTTTAGTTTTTTGAGCGCATGTTCGGAGCAACCTCTCTTTTACAGGCAACCTGCACCTCGCTCTGATTGAATTTATCCATGGGGTGGGCTGGGGCCCCTAAAGACCTCATTCCGCTCCTTGCCGGCTAGAAAGGTGCCACTGGTGTCTGACAAACAGGGAAATCCCCCAGGGCTGCCGGGATTCTCGGCTGAATTTTTAAGTTCAGTAACATCCGCCCCCCCCCCCACGCCTTAAATGCCCCACATTCGTGCCAAAGTGTGTTTTTTAGGAGAAACTGTGGCAGGTTGGTGAGAGAAGAATACCAAACACTGTAGTTCAAAAGCTTTCCCATTTTGAGACGTGGGTGGAGGGATTCCTGGGGGCATGGTCCTTCTGTGCTCCTCCGCCTTTGTACGATCTAAGTGTTCCTATGTGTTTTCTGTCTTTTAGATTCATCCGCGGACCTAACAAAGAGCTCGCTCGCAGACGATGAACACGATTCAGCTGTTAAACGGGAAAAGAACACCATTCCAACGAGGGACACCTGACAAGATTATTCGGCTCATTGACTTACCCGAAAAGAGGATATTGCTCACAGTAGAGCAGCGGATCTGGGTTTGGCTCTGAAGATTTCACATCTTGCTGACTGATCCTTCCTGACAAACTGGTCCATCACCGGGGACTTTTCCACAACTGTTGCCTCTCGATCTCTGCGCGTGCTTCTCCACCTCTTTCGACTAACAAAGCTTTACCAGGACTAGGTAGAAATTGTACAGGCTTATCCCAAACACCTACCCATGCCACCCCAACTCATCCTGGGTAAGTGGGATGGCCCAGGCTGTGATGTCTCTCACCTTTCAGTCGGGGAATTCCAAAGGATCCCCAATGCCCTTAAAGAAAGCTGATAGATGGCGTACATGAAACTGCCAAGGTAATCTGCCATTTCCCCGCTTCCAGGCCTGAGACTCAGCAGGCCAGCTTTCCTGGACTCACAGAGGACTCTGGACTCCTGGCAGCTCCATTGCTCACCGCCGGGGAGAGCAGCGAGTCTCGGGGCCGTGCGGGAGGCAGCTGGGGGCGTGCCAGCACACCGACCCCCACCCTGTCAGCCTGCACCGCCCGTCTCATTCGAGCTGTCTTTATATTAACAAACTCTGTATATAAACACTGGAAAGTTCTTACGGTGACACGGCTCGCCGGGACGCCCAATCAGACAGTCCTCGGTGACACAGTAACCTGTGACATATTACTCTCCCGTTCTGACATGTGTCGGTCCCCGTCTGTGAGTGGAACGCCCCTCATTTCTCTCGGACCATTCCAGGTCTTTGCTTGCACCGAGGAATTCCTAAAACAGCCTACACAGGCAAACGTGTTGTCTCGTTTTTCGATCGAGTGCCGTGTTTGAATCCAGAGAACCTGTCTAGTATTTGCGATAAAACACTGTACAGATGAATCTCACAAACAGAAGCAGACAGTGAGGAAAGGAAGTCTTCCCATGTCCTCGTGAAACAGGTGGCATAGTAACTAGGCCCCACGTTAGCGGTATAATGACATTTCAAGCTGTTGTTTCCTTTTAACGTGTGACATTGATGCATTATGTTGACTCATGCTTGTTTGTTTGTAGTTTTTACTCAAATTCAGGAAGAGGAACTGAATGTGAAAAATAAAATTGTGGGAAAAAACCTAACTGGCATTCAGTCTAAAAATTCCCCAGTAGATATAAAGCCTAATCATAATTTAAAAAAAATACAGAGATTTGTCTCAATGAATAATGGTCACCATGGTGAGGCATGTCTATTTTCCTGTTAAAAATGGCTGGAACTCAGTCATCCATCTACCTGTCCATCCCCTACATTAGCCTGGAACGCTACTGTCATTTTCCTACGGAGAACGCGAAGTCCCTATTATTCTCTGTGCTTGTTATTTGCCATACATGCCGCCATCTTAATTAAATATGGATGTCAAAAGAAAGTTCTCAGTCCCTAAGCATAATAAAAATCCCACACCCTTCAGATGAACAGCTGGACACCAGAGTGAAATATCAGCACCCAAGAGCCCAAAACATCCAACACCAAAGTCCTCCGATACTGGAGAGTGAGTAAGCACACCCAAACGGGAGTGAAATGGCTGTGGTACCCTTCGTGGAACAGTCACACTTCTCATTAAAAACAATCCCCATTGTGTCATGCAGGCGCCATCTGCTCTGGTTCCTCAGTGCCTTAGTACGGTCAGGGTAGAGATTTCCTTGATTTTACGGCGAGCTATCTTGCATCTGCTGGGTCTCACCCAGCTCGCGTGAAGGACAGCAACTGGCATTTTCAGCCGCACATTCTGCATTAACCAGACTTATAAATGTCAGCGTTCGTAACAATGTTAGTCCTCTCCGGGCCTAATTCCAGCCGAACACTGATGGTCTTTGGCAGGATTTCTAACCACCGTTTAATAACATTAACACGTTGTCATGTTTCAAATGGCCCCTATTAATACATCTGCAGTGGCTGTACCGAGCCGTAATTACGGAGAACCCTGTGACCCAGGACAGACAGAAGCAAGCGTTCTGGGGACTCGTGTTATTCTCTGCAGTGCCACTTGCTGCCGGCTTTGCATCTCGTGCGTACGGCGATGTTCTGACATTTCTAGCACAGCGGGCTGTCCCTCCTACCCCACGACACATTCCAAGCGCATAAAAGCATGCGAGTGTTAAAAGGCGGCGTGCTTTTGACACGCTGAGGCACGTCTCCGTCAGCTCACGGTGGATGGTAAGCTTGTCACCGTGGGAGCGGCTTCTACATGGCACTGTGACAGTCACATGACACAGTTATCAGCAGGCCAACTGAAAAGTCTTTGTAATAATCAATATGGTGGTAAAGGAAGCAAAATCCAGGCCAATAATGATTACAGCTCAACAGTGTATGAGGGGGCATTTAATACTGACTGCAACTAGAAAAAAATGTACAAAATAGAAAATCAAAATATATTAACATCTATGGTTTACGGAGCTGCCCTCTGGAGAGCCTGCACACCACCCAAAACGTCTGACTGGCAGCATCAGGCTCCAGTAGGGGGCGCTCCCTCCAGAATTAGCCCAGGTGCCCTATGCCTCTCCTGCCCCAAGGCCTCTGTGTAGCAGGGGCAGCACCGGGAGGAGAAGGGTGTGGACGCGGGGGGCTAGTTTGGCTTTGAGTTGCGTCCCCAGGTCAGGGCAGTCAGCCAGCTACCTCCCAGGCAGCTGGGCGGCTGTAGCCAAAAAGGGTGGCCTGTGACACTGAAGCAGTCAAAAAGTCGCCTCAGGGGCCCGAGTACAAACTGCTCCTGTGCCTCTTGTTCCAGAACATTCTCTGGTGAGCACACCTCTGGAACAGGCCACCAGCTGCCGGGCGGACCCACTCCAAGATGAGCTCCCTTAGTTGGTCCTGCGATCCCCCCTCTGACAGGACCTCAGTCTGCCTGCAAATGGCTGGATGGGGCTGGACCACAGAGCCACACACGCGGCCATCCTCTCACATGTCGATGGAGGTGCCCCTCTTTTAGGAGCTGAGCGGGCAGTGGCAGAGGTGCAGAGGGTGTCTGCAGTCTTCTCTGCTTGAGAACGCCCAGTCATCGTTCCAGCTGCTCATCAGTGAGCAGAGCTGCTGCCATTGCTCCCGAACGGCGTCGACAGCGGCTTGAGGTTCCAGACGCCCGCTTTGTGGTCTGTCCTGCATTTCAGCACCACGGGTAACTCTGAGAGGCTGGGAGGTGGGTTTCCTTAGTTCCGCACTGAGGCCCAGCCTGGCCCTGCTCGAGCTTTAGGGAGCATCTGATAGTCAAAGGAAGGGGAACACTCACCCGCAGCTGCTCTGTCCGAAGGCACGGCAGTCCTGCATTGCGAATATATCGCTGTGATTTCTAAAACAGGAAATTACCACAGAGCTTTCATTAACAGGTAAAATAAAGCCGTTAGCTGAGGCTTTGTCTCAGTGCGTGTTAAAAGTAACTCCAAGGCAGCTTTTGGTGAAAGATAACCAAAATATCAGTGGACATATAATGGTGAAATTCTTCAGTAAACCCAGGCAATCGATTAAAACTGATTTTGGAGATCAGGATATTAAGACAAGGGTCTCTGTATTTTAATATAAATCTGCCTTCTGATAAAAATCAGTTATTTTCAATTTGGCGACTTAAGATATGTCGAATCGCAGAAGTGCCATGTTGGAAAATATTTAGCCTTCAGATGAGTGTGGCAGAGTTTTGGGTCATGGAGGCAGCTTGTTTGAGGTGTCATGTGATGATATTTTGGCCATCAATGATAATAGAGAGCATATGCTTCATAAAGACCAGGATGCAATCATGGAATTCTTCTAGAGCTCCATAAATCTCTTTCCTATGGCAGCACACATCAGCAGCGCACACTATCGCCAAGGGAATGGGTGCTTTTAGGTTTTTCATTTGACTTTCTATTCACACAGGTATTCTTTTGCAACTAGCATTTCAGGGATATGACATCATAATTAGTTCCACCACACAAGCTGAAGACTTCATGGCATGTGAAGGGATCGGCACCAGAGATAAGACAGGAAAAGCTGGTCATCGGGCCTCCAGTGACGAGCGAGTCGAGAGTCACATGACTTCAACACATGTATATATCGTACATGTTTGCATTGTGCGATATTGTTGTTTACAAAGATTAGTTTTCATAATTTCCGAAAAACCGCACCATGCATTAAACGAATTAAGCTTCGTCTAGTTACAATATGTGAAGAGAATGAAAAAATGCATATATTACACTACAGTAATGTTTGGGTTGTACTGACCTTTCAGGAGAGATTTGACAGCCCAGAAAGAGCTTTATGTTTCTGTGAATGTGAACGTTTTAATTCATTGTCTAACGCTATTTTGTGCCCAAAACCCTTAGCCATCAGAATAATGCTATTTAAAGGTCTTATTTCATTTTTAAATTTTAAACACATCAGCTGTTATCCACTGGGAACTCGTTTTGTAAAACTAAATGATAGATGATTGGGAGTCTAGTCAGTGGCAGCACGTTTGTGTGGGATGTAAACTTCACGAAACTCCTCCTCTCCTCCAGCAGAAGATACAGCATGTGCTGAATTTTCAGTCCTATCATTTTTTGCAATGCATATATGCAGACATTTGACAGGCGAAAACCATAGTTTTGTAGCTACCAAAGGACATGAATGGGCAAACCTCTGCTGTCCAGCAGGGGGCGTAACGGTCACTTATGGCCGAAGCATTGTGGCTCCCAACTTCCCCCCTTGTGGCTTGGCCCCAGCTGCGTGTGATGAGCTGGCAGTTTTGCACTGGCGTCATGCAGTTAGGCAGAGTGACGGCTCTGAGGCTAGGGACCTTTGCCAGTAACCGGAAGGTTGCTAGTTCAAATCCTGTGAATTTCACTAGTGATCCAACTCTCTTTGGCCCTTGAGTAAAACCCTTAACCTCCAATTGCTTTGTCCTGGCTATGATGTTAATCCACATCCAGCCCTGTAAGGAGCTCCTCCAACTGAAACCTGAAATTTGGGGGTTGGTGGCAGGATTGGCACTACAGCCACTGGAAAAAAGTCACACTGGTCTGTTTGGACTAGTGTGGTGCTGAGGTATCACCTGTCACATGACTGCACTTGGGTTTGTCGTGTGGTGGGTGCAGCAACGTGCTCTCACTGCATGATCCTTACCTCTTCCTCTGTCCTGCAGGTAGTCCAGCTTCTTGTCATGATTGAGGAAAATGCAGTTGGGGCTCTCTGGATTAGTGTATCTCACTCCGATCCTCAGGGACCCACAAATGGTCTATGTTTTTGCCCCCCACCAGCAGAGAGGGAGCAAAAATGTGCATTGTCTGGCAGAGAGTTGGGAGGAGCTGTCTGTGGGTCGCTGAGTACCTGGTTAGGAAGCACCACTCTAGAAGGTGCTTAGACTGGTGTCCATCCAGGTTATGCACTGGTACGGGCTTTAGCTTCCAAGATCCCATACTGGGGGCAGACGGATGGCTGATTCACTCAAATCTTTGATGAAAAATGACAGTTAATTCATCAGGATCTTTTATAAACCTTCTCCGAATCATACATGTTTCACTCCACATCCGATTCCCGGCCGAAAGACGTCCTGGGTAGCTTCACTAGCTGACGCCACGTGAGCTTCTTCATTTCAGTTTTAATTTATTCATGTAGAAAGCATGAAACGTAGTGTGAAGACCCCCACCCCCCCCCCCACAGTTTCCAAATTATCTGTCAGCCTTGGCTGCGCAGGCAACTTCGGAGATGAGCTGAAAGGGGTGCAGGCTGTGAAGTTTGGCTGACAGGTGGCTGTAATCATGCCCCCTCCCTGTGTGTATTTACAGCGCTTAATCTGTCCTGCGCGTCGAGTTTGTGCTGCAGCACATGCTGCCTCTCTCTTGCAACCAGGGCACATTTCTTAGCTCTCGTTCTCCCTTTTATCATGGAAGAACAGCCTCCCGTCCGTCCGCACGGCCCCCGCGTGGGATTTTAAAAGCCGTTCCAGAACGGGGATCTTAAGCTCCTTGTTTAAGGTGCAGGACGTCCCTCTCATCCCTGAAGAATTTCACGATGATCTTTCTTGAGACGCTGAGAGACGCTGTCGCCGAAGTTCACCGGAGAGCTGGCACACTTCTCGTGCAGCTTTGCACAGCTGCATTAAGTGAAGATATTGTAGATTAAGGTGTGTTGCTTTCAGGTTTGTCTGCACACCACGTCAGTGTAACATGCGTAGAGCCTTGGAGTCACAGGGCAGAACTAATATTACACTGAATGGCTATCAGCTTTCGCTGTGACGTCCTTCATGATGCCGGCCACTGAGCCAATCTCATAAACTAGCTGGTTTTCTACTGTGATTCGTCCTGTTTTTCGTGTAATTGTCTCATTACTTGCTGTGGGACCCCTTCTGAAGTATTTGGCATTTTATTGTTTATTTTAAAGATGCCTGAAGTGTCTTTTAATATAGTAGTAGTCTGAGTGATAATGTTGCAAATTATTCTTCGGATGACAAGAGGCATAAAATGAAAATGATTTTTTTTTTATTTAATGGATGATATAAGAATATACTGTGTAAATGTAATATTTATACAGCAGCAGTAGGTATGTGACACTGTACAGGACTGTGAAATACCATTCAGATTATCTATTTATATATTATAGAGGTGTATATAAAGAGATTGCATATTCCAATGATGAGAGAATTTTGTGGAAGCATAAGGTTTATTTCCAAAACTGTGGTCTAGAAATCATAGTCAAAAACACAAACAGTCATCGCAGACCTGGCAAGGGGATCATGAAGAAAATCCACAATCAGATGGTAACAGCAAAACTGCCAGTCAAAATATAGGCAGTAGCTTGCAGGTCTGGTAAGTGCATAATGAAATGCGACACTCGGGACACAGAGGAAGAGTCTGAGCTGAACTGTAGGACTGTCTGTGGTACAGAACACAGAGGTCATATACAAAAACAGGGTAGCTGAGAAACAAGCTCTCAGTGAGGTGAAAACATGGAACACCTCAGAAAAACTGAGGTCCTGAGGAGATCCATGATTCATCAGTCCAATCCTGAAAAATGAGTAAGATGCAGAGAGGGTGAGTTCAAGTGTGGTTCAGGCATGGAAGAGGACATGTCGCTGTATATTACAGAAAACATAAAAAAATGTCTTTCAGCATATGTGCTCAAACTTTGGAGTATTACTGCACATTTTCCTTCTGCTAGCTATTATGCTGAAGGGCAGAACTATTTTATAATTTTCCAATTTTAGTCTTATGGTCGCATAAGCACCTCATTGACCACAGTATGCCGCTTATTGATTTACTGTGGCATGTTATCGTTACTCGCTGTGCTATAAACCACACTGGCATGCAGTTCTAAGGCTCAGAATGATTCCATGCTGGAGGCTCGTCAGTAACACTTTATTTGAGGGAGCACAAATAATGTAGTATTATTCTATTCCTTATGTGTTAATTAACCACAAACTAAGTCACTGATCTCATGTTAATTCATCATTAATGAATTGTGACGCATATTTTATTTCAAGCAGTGCATGTGTACCATACAGATATGTGTTACGATATCTGTTAAGTCTGTAAACCTCTGTGAACTACTGAAGGAACAAGCAATGAATAACACAAGTGAAATACTGTATTGATCTCATGTTTGTTCATCATTAATGAATCGCGACATCTATCTCAAGTAGCCACTATATTTGTTCATGATTTGTACTTCAGTAGTAACTGAGTAATATACTAAGTATTTGTGCCCTGTCAATTAAAGTGTTACCGGATTGTCGCTTTAAGACTGACAATGGTGGTAGATTTCGGATAATCTGTGAAGGAAAGCTAGCTACAGATGGTATTTTTAAAATATGCCGTCAGCCTATAGGTCGGCCTGACCTCAGCGGTATATAGACACGGAATGCAAGGGCGTGAATGGAGTGGCGAAGGGCAAGTGTTCCTCTTGGACTCAGCCTTTGGAGCATTGCATCATTCAGATCGTGGGGGGAAAAAAGAGTCATTTCTGTAGAGTAAAATATTCTGCTGGCATGTCTGGCTTTGAGCAGAAGGTTCTGGAGGATGCAAAATACAAAGTGTTGCTTTGTGACTCAAGAGGAGACCACTGACAGTGACAACTGTGAATTCAAATGATGGGATTCTCTATGGTACACAAGGCTAATGAAATTTAGCAGTGCTCCACCTCTAGGGGGCATTTCACGGTACACAGAGGATTATACCGTCACAGTGAACCCAAAAATGAACGGCAAATCAGCTCCTGCCGCTGGAAAGCTGTGTGAAAACAGAGGACGTTAACACTGCCATGGTGGCCATTTCTGCATTTCGTTTTTGTGTGCATGTATTGCCATGGACGGGCACCCCATGCAGAGTGTCCCTTGTGGAGGCTCGAACCCTGTTCCCAGAGGTGTGAGGCAGCAGCACTAATCAATGTAGCATAATTCCACCCACGCAGCCCAACATTTTCTAGAAAAAGGAGTCAGATCAGGAGTCAAGAACAAAACTCACTTTTAAATGAATTCAGATCCTGTATGTTGACAGCAGGAAACAGTGAAATGAGCAGTGGGGCCTTTGTTTACACGGCCCTGCCCAGCACTGCATGCCGTCAGCCCGGCAGCCGTCAGCCATTGATTTACTTTTCTCACTGATGCTTTATTTTGACTACCTGCCATAATTTTCCATTCCTCGTGGAAAAAAAGGCTCGTTTTCCAGTTGAAAGCACAATCGCCTTATCAGTCATTAAGGGGCTGTGGACAATTTCAATTAAAGGCAAGGCTTACAGCTACAGTAAACTTTGCCGTGTTGCGCTTTAAGTGCTGCCTGGGTAATTAATCAGCACTTCCCTTCTGACCTCCCAGAGTAGCATGAAGTATTAGATCCACTTCACAGTTAAATGCTCGCCATACCTGGTGACTTTGCAGTCGGAGTGGAGCACAACCATAACAGAAGCGAGGGGGAGGCAGGGGCCTCCACAATAGCGCAATGGGACGCCCCCCCCCCGGAGGACAGCCACTGTTTCAGACCGACTCAAACTAGGAGATGGTTTGATGTTTGGGGGAGGGGGCATTTATAGACATCCTTATTTTGTCACATTCAACGTGTCCCTGGATCAACAAGGGAGGAACTTGCGTTTCTCTTCATTAACCAATCACAGTCTTTATTGTATGACATCACCACATTGGTCCATTTTTTTCTCGTTTTCAAACTCCGGGGGGCCCAGCCAGCAGTGCTGTGTGGCTCAGCGGGCCAAGCCTCTGTGCTTGGGCTCGGAAGGTTATTGGTTCAAGTCTTGTTGTTGTTGTTGTTATCGTTACTATTATCATCATGAAATAAAGACGCACCCTTACACTGCTCTGTACAGCCATTGCAGGTGAGCATATTCCTACGTCTTTTCTGACATGACATGTCCCTTAAAAAGCAGACGCAATAAAACAGGTACCTTAGAAATCTGTGCACCTTGCCGCCTAACAGAAAACACTGGTTTTAATTAACGTCAAACATTGACATCGCAGTAGGCAGAGTCACTGCAGTCACACCCAATGATGGGCGGCATCAGCCTTCAGCCCGAGTCTCAGCCCTTGTGCTCATTTACAGGTTACCTACAAACAGAGGAATGGAGCCCTGCTGACCTGCTGATTGAATTCTATTCTCTCTGTTAGAGATCGTTAAGTTTACGAAGATGTACAGGTCCAGCACGTATCTGGAATCTTTCTGGAAGGCAGCGTGGAGCCGTGTTGTGTGTAGCGTGATGCTTCCTCACAGGGGACGGTTGTTTTTGGATCAATGCTGCAGTTATGATGGTGGATTCCTGTTCTGATGAGTCACTAAATATTTAATTTATGCTGGCGTGCAGCCAATGCCCGCTTCACTTAGATAGCCATTAGGTCCCCTGACAAACTTTCCAGAATGACTTGTCAAGCTCTCACCGCCTGACAAGCTCTCCAAAATTAACATACGACCCTCTTCGGACTGGGACCCTGTGTAAAATCGACTTTGATTGGACAGAAATTGATTGACAATTTTCTAGATGTGAATTTTATGCATTTCCTCTGCATCAGTATATGTTACAGAGCCAGGCTTTTTTTATGCAAGCTGGAGGCTAGACTAGTCCTCGCCTTGATTTCTGCAGGCTAGTCATTGCATCAAAGTTGGGATTAACTGTCTTCTACCATGCAAACATTTCAAAATGCAGCCAGTTCTGGCCTAATGGGCGCACGGTCCCCGCACCAGCATGTAAATATGACAGTAACACTGTGACAATGTTGAGATGGAGTCCCTACATCACTGGCAGCATGCATCTGTCATGGAACATGCATCTATCATGGAACATGCGTCAGTCATGGAGCATGAAGGGAACTGAAGGTTCATGAGGTGACCCTGGGGGAACCAGAGAGACAAACAATGATAAATTATTCATCTGCCTTTTTCACAAGTACAAATACAGGTACATTGGAATTCATCTACCCCATCTTGCTCTCCATAGCTTGGGGGTCACAGCACAGGGTCAGCCAACATGCTGCACCCCTGGGGTTCGGGGTTAAGGGCCAGGCTCAAGGGCCCATGAGCATGTGACTATTCTGGGGCTTGAACCCATCCAATCACGGGCACAGAGACATAACCCTCTGAGCCACTTACCACCCCCCAGAAGATGCCCCTTGAAGCCGGAGCAGGAGGAGCAGCTCTCTGGTCCCACCCACGCCTCGGTCACCTCGGATCCCATTGGCTGACACTCACTCATCACAGAGCTGCAGGATCTTGTATCCATGAAGCTCTCTATCTTTTCTGAATGTATGGAACACAGACACAGGAACTACAGTCTAACCGCAAGGTGAACATGTGTTTAATGGTGCAATTAAAATAAGCTATGAAGGAAGACTTTCGAAAAGATGAAGAGGGGCATCGCAGAAGAAAGGAGACTGTGGGAGAGGTATCCAGAGAGGCAGGCAGCCAGCTCATCTGTGTGCAGGAGGCGGACTCCTGTCTAGTATCCAAATCCCAGAAAACAGCAATTCCTCAGTCAATAGGCCGTTCTGTTTCAGGGTACAGCTCTTTGGGTTCAGCGGGTTTGGCTCTCGGAGTGAATGCTCCCGGCAGACCCAGGAACATCATTAAACCACACCGAGAACATCTCAGACGGCCTCTTCCCGGCTTCTGACCTCTGAATTTTTTCACCTTGTTATGCGTGTACTCGACTCCATTTCAGGGTCAAGTGTAGCGGATCAGAGAATGAGAGAAGTTTACTTATAGCAGCAGTGATACACAAAGTCCTGCTGGGGGGGCCTGGAAACAGCCATTGTTTCAAAGTTCAGAACAGCAGAGCCAAACTCCTGTGAGGCTAATTTCCCACAATTCCATGGGTATTGTCTGACATGATTTTGTCCCCTTGATTTGGTTCTGTATCTTTTTTTGGTTTAAAAGATGCTACATGTCAGGGATTTATATGCAGATCAGTTAGAGCTGAATTGTGGACTGAGGCAATTAAACAAGATGTTCATTAATCTGCCTGGGACTGAGCAGCAGGCGCTCGTGCACATTTATTCAATTGTTTTTGTTCCACTACCATGTTTATCATGCCCGTTGGAAATAGTAAGAAAAACAAAAACAGTGCCAGCTTGTCCTTACTTTTTAAAAATCAGGGAGCCGCCAGCATCATATTTTTTAAATATTATTCTAAAGACAGTGGTCAAAACAAGCAAGATAATTGCGGGAATAATTATGCATGTACAGTTCCAGTGATTTGTATGTTGCAGTCATTTTTAAAATCTAATATCTTTTCTGTCTCAGTCAGCTTAGGCTGTTACTGTTTCAGAAGTACATTTACATTTATTTATTTGGCAAGCACTTGTATCCAAAGTGATACACATTTCCGAAAGCAGGGACAAGCAGTCCCTGGAGCAATTGGGGTTAAGGGCTTTGTTGAAGGGCCAGACAGAGACATCACTTTGCCAACCACAAACAAAAAGTGTACACACAGACAGGAAGTGTACACACAGACAGGAAGTGTGCACACAGACAGGAAGTGTGCACACAGAGGGGAAGTGTGCATATACACAAAAAGTGTACACACAGACAGGAAGTGTACACACAGACAGGAAGTGTACACACAGACAGGAAGTGTGCACACAGAGAGAAAGTGTACATATACACAAAAAGTGTGCACACAGACAGGAAGTGTGCACACAGAGGGGAAGTGTGCATATACACAAAAAGTGTGCACACAGACAGGAAGTGTACACACAGACAGGAAGTGTGCACACAGACAGGAAGTGTGCACACAGAGGGGAAGAGTGCACATACACAAAAAGCGTACACACAGACAGGAAGTGTGCACACAGAGGGGAAGTGTACACACAGAGGGGAAGTGTGCATATACACAAAAAGCGTACACACAGACAGGAAGTGTACACACAGACAGGAAGTGTACACACAGACAGGAAGTGTGCACACAGAGGGGAAGTGTGCATATACACAAAAAGTGTACACACAGACAGGAAGTGTACACACAGACAGGAAGTGTACACACAGACAGGAAGTGTGCACACAGAGAGAAAGTGTACATATACACAAAAAGTGTGCACACAGACAGGAAGTGTGCACACAGAGGGGAAGTGTGCATATACACAAAAAGTGTGCACACAGACAGGAAGTGTACACATAGACAAAAAGTGTGTACACAGACAGAAAGTGAACACATAAACAAAAAGTGTGCACACAGACAGGAAGTGTGCACACGGACAGGAAGTGTGCACACAGAGAGAAAGTGTACATATACACAAAAAGTGTGCACACAGACAGGAAGTGTACACATAGACAAAAAGTGTGTACACAGACAGATAGTGAACACATAAACAAAAAGTGTGCACACAGACAGAAAGTGTTCACACAGACAAAAAAAATGTGTACATACAGACAGTTTGTGAAAATGCAGCCAGAAGGTGTACACATAGACAGAAAGTGGGCATACAGACAGGAAGTGTGCATACAGACAGGAAGTATATACACAGACAGGAAGTATACACATAAACAAGAAGTGTATACATTGACAGGACGCGTGCACAAGGCATGTAGCTTTGAAATACTGGAGACAGCACACAAGGACTTCTTATCGATAAGATGTTTAATTTAATCAAGTGAAGTAAATGATTTTAAAAAATAGCAGCAGTCCAAAGCAAGTGGGAGATCAGCAGCAGTGATGACATCAGTGGAAACAATCACCATGCTGGTATCACCAAGCAACTGCGATTCTGTAAGTCAGACTCACCAAGTTAGATTGTTTTTCAAGGGTCCGTGTCCATATTCTTATATATATTACTGAATTACATACACATTGTGAAACAAATTTCAAGCATCCTTTAAAAATATAAAAACAAAAAATGAATATACAGACATGGGCAAATTTGTTGGTACCCTTGCAGCTCATTGAAACAACATTTCATTTCTCCTGAAAGGTGATTAAGTTAAAAGCAATTGTCTAATGTATACCTGCATGCCTTTAGTATGTGATTGAGTAAACCAAAAAAAAAATGAAATGATTTGTTGTTTATCTCACAAAGATATGCTGAAATAGTATGGACAGATTTGTTGGTACCCCTAAAGAGACTATTTATCCTTGCATTATAGTCATGCTTCAAACTAAGTGTTTAACCTTAATTAGTATCACAGGTGCCTTCAAGCTTTTCATCAGCCATTCAGTCTATTTAAAGGGGAAGAACGTGCTACAAGGTTGTTTGGTATCAATGTGTGTGCCACACTGAACATGGACCAGAAAAAGCAAATAAGAGAGCTGTCTGAGCTCAGAGAGAAGATTATAGATAACCATGTTAACGGTAAAGGCTATAAACCATCTCCAAGCAGCTTCATGCTCCTGTGACCACAGCTGCCAATATTATTAAAAAGTTCATGGGACTGTAGCCAAACTCCCAGGACATGGACGCAAGAGGAAATGCAACCCCAGGTTGGTCAGTAAGATAGTGCAGAGGGTAGAACAAGAGCCGAGGAAATCATCCAAAACCATTGTAGCTGAGCTCCAAGGTCAAGGTACGTCACTTTCTAATCACACCATCCGTCGCGTTGGAGGGCTCCACTATTGACAGAAAAACATAAAAAAGCCAGAGTGGAATTCACCAAACATGCATGTTGACAAGTCCCAAAGTTTCTGGGAGAATGTGCTTTGGACTGATGAGACAAAGCTGGAGCTTTTTGGCCAGTTACACTGGCTCTATGTTTACAGAAGGAATAATGAAGCTTTAAAAGAATAGAACACCATACCTACTGTGAAACATGGAAGGGGCACGATACCTACTGTGAATCATGGAGGGGGCACCGTACCTACTGTGAATCATGGAGGGGGCACCGTACCTACTGTGAATCAT
>JABJVO010000126.1:16110616-16130695 GCA_026770805.1 Boulengeromyrus knoepffleri
TGGTGCCACAAAATATTGAATTAAGGGTGCCATTGTCTGTGCCATTTTCATTTGTTTAATTACATACAATATTCAACTGAATCAGTAATTAAAAGCAAAGTCTGATTTGTCTTAAATATGGAGTAAACAATAAGGGATACCATTAAACTTCTGTCAGTTTCAAGTTATTTTAGAGATAGTCATGTTTTTTTGTGGAAGGGTACCAGCAAATTTGTCCAGACCTGTAATTAAGTATAATTAAATATTTTAAAAAACAATTACATGAGAAACATAACAGCTGAAAGCCTCCAGGTCCCTGCATGTCACTGTCGTTTTCACACAACATCCTGGCAACGACAACAGAGTCAACAGGTAGCTGTGCTGATCCAGCCACTCAGAATCAGCATCTGCAAAAGGACACACACTGTCAGATTTACACGGACAAGGCAACACCTCACCTCTACCAAACTGCAGAGAATCTGCAAGGATAGCCTACCACGGAGACAACAGACGGCTTTCATGAATTTCACTGTACAACAGCTAACCCTCATGAATATTTATTTGAGTAGACAGTATGTTTATTTATACTTTTTCACAACTGAATAATATTGCGTATTCCAACATTTGGCTGCAAAGGATTTCAAATTTGCCAGTTCTCTTCATGCACAAACACCAGATTTTTGATAAGCAGAAATTGAAGAGGTATCATATCGCTGAAGAATGATTATTCAGGACAGAAAGTTGACCTAACAGGTGTCTTCTGACGGCAGTGATATTATCGGCTGCCCTTTCTCCGGGGTGCAGAGCGCAGGACCTACACCAGCACCACAGTGTGGAGTACCTGTGCTTACGAACCTGCGTTATATGAAGGGCTCTCCTGATCAAACAGGTCCTTCTGAAGGTTTTAATGAGAATTCACAGGACTGGAGTTTGTTCTACTGGTATTTTGCCAGAGACATAATTTCTTGTTTTATCGTTTTACACATTCTGTATTTTAAAAAGCCAGAAAAGTACAAAAATCACCTTTGGTTCACAAGACGTCCTGAAACTGAAAATGCGGTATGGGTACCAAATGAGCATATCCAGTGTGCATACGCAGTGTGGGTAGCCAGTGTGTGTATGGCGTGTGCATACCTGGTGTGCATATCCAGTGCGCGCTTGCGGTGTGGGTGCCCAGTGTACGTACACAGTGTGCATATGCGGTGTGTGAATCAGGTGTGTGCACCCAGTGTGCATATCCAGTGTGTGTATGTGGTGTGGGTACCCAGGGCGTATATCCAGTGTGGGTCCCCGGTGTGCATACCTTGTGTGAGTAGCTGGTGTGCGTACATGGTCTGGGTACCAAGTCTGCATAACCAGTTTGGGTTATTGTTTGGCCCAGTGCACGTTGACGCGTTCTCTAATACGGGCTGGGTTTCCAGTGCAGGGGACCCCCGAGTGCAGTGGGCTGCATGAGCACTGACGCTGACTCTGGTGGAGCCATTATAGACAGAAGGGAGCAGCTGCTCAGATCAGGACACCTTAAGGAAGGCCACAGTCTCATTGTCCATATTAAGCAAATGCCCATGATAGATGAAGTGGCCGAGTTCTCAGCCGTGGAACCTCCTGCTGTAGCTCTAGGACCCTCCGTCTTTACAGAGGTCTGATGATGCCTCTTGCCAAGGTCATCTGTGGATGGGACTTAGACATCTGCATTAAGAACTGCAGTCACTGACCAATATATATTTTAGTAAAATATTTAGTACTTGTAGGCTATGTATGCTGTTGTCTGAGACCCATATAGACCTTTGAGAGGGAATCATTTAAAGAATGATGATAAAAAGCTAAAGAATCATCTAGCATAAGTTTGCATGTGAGACAGTTTGGTATGATTTGCATTCATTACATCCGGAATGCATTTAAGTTCCTTAAAATACCTAGCGTCGCACAAACTATCTGAATAGCAGGCTCAGGAGTGCAAGGTCTTAAGAATAGGTGATTAGCGTGTATTGTTCTGACATCAAATGAGAGATCTAATTAAGAAAATTAATAAGGTGTCAACCCCTTCCAAAGGCTGCCTCATGTGAAGATTAATCACAGGTCGGGCTAATATGGTTTGATGTGAAAAAGGGGCCCTTGTTGTCAGGTCAGGAATGTTAGCTCAAGCACGTTGGACATTAATAAAACATGAATTTGGGGGACAGTGGCGGAGTTGACCAGCAGGGGGCAGTCAGGGCGTCAGACTCAAGGTAACGGATAAAACAGTGCTCTTCACACGCTGCATAGATGGACACGGCAGGTTTTTTCAAATCAGCATTAATGCCCCCCCCCCCACCCACACCCAGCATAGACTGACCGACATTGACCATAAGTAGGAAAGGGCGAAGGGCAGAAGCACAAAGAAAATTAATGATGCCCTGCAGCAGAGGAAGAGGATCATGGATGGTGAAAGGATGAGTCATCCATTGTTTAGTCACATTTACGTAGGATATACACTTTAAAACAGTGTTTCTCTAGCTGCTCCTTGGGGACCCCCAGATGCTCCAAATTTTTGCTGGAGCTGGGAGGGAGCAAAAATGCGGGTTGTCTGGCAGGGATGTGGGAGGGAGCAAAAATGCGGACTGTCCGGCAGGGATGTGGGAGGGAGCAAAAGTGTGGACTGTCTGGCAGGGAGCTGGGCGGGAGCGAAAGTGTGGACTGTCCGGCAGGGAGCTGGGAGGGAGCAAAAGTGTGGACTGTCTGGCAGGGAGCTGGGGGGGAGCAAAAATGCGGACTGTCCGGCAGGGATGTGGGAGGGAGCAAAAATGCGGACTGTCTGGCAGGGAGCTGGGGGGGAGCAAAAATGCAGACTGTCTGGCAGGGAGCTGGGGGGGAGCAAAAATGCGGACTGTCTGGGGGTCCCTGAGGACCAGGTTCAGAACCACTGCTTTACAACATTCTATCTGCATGTTTCCATGTAAATTATGTGTATTATTTGTGATCTGACACTTTTTCCATCCTAAAACAGTCATATAAAAAGCAAGTCCCAAATCACTTCGGGACTGTGGCTGCTTTTACTGAGCATACCTGTAGCTGTTTCTAGCTTTAACCACCTTTGTTCACTCTGTGTATGTGGTGTTTATGGGGTGAATCTCAGCCTTCAGTGAGAGGAGCAGGACGTTTCAATCGGCGGCAGCGATGCAGTTAGTTTTTGCTGGTTTTCCATTTAAGAGGCACCGTGTGACGCCCAGCGGGGAAGGCTGATGAAAGCTGGGAGGTGTGCATTCGCATGACCTCCATATCTCACCTGCCGTTCTTTAATACGCATGTTTTTTGCACTTCTTTCTGTTGTATTCTTAAGACTCACCAACGTAAAAAGTTTGGACACCTTCCCACCTTAGTGGAATATCATCAGATTAATATCACCCATATTTTTACAAATCTACCAGCCATACGTTTGACTTTGAAAACTTCATGAGAAAAAAAATTGTTTTTAAATTCAACACATTCAGTTTATATTTGATATATTCACCCATCGACCTTCCATATCCAGCAGAGGCGTGCGATGGGCCTGAATCACATCCCAGCATGCACTTGGCAAAAGTCAGGGGACACCCTGGACAGGATGCCAGTATGTCACAGGTCACGCATGCAGTCACATGCCACAGGTCATTTAGAGCCGTCGATTCACCCAGCTGCATGTTTTGGGAGTAGAGGACAAAATGTGAGTGTCCAGAGGAAACCAGAGAAATGCAGGAAGGACATGGGAGGGGCACCCGCAGAGAGCCACCCCGGGAACAGGCGGCAGTAAGGGGCCGCACTGGCCGGCTTAGATTAACACATAATTAATTACCGATCATTTCCATGTCGATTTCTCATTATACTATAAGACAACTGTTGCAGATCAATATGACCAGTCACAAGACCCTTACACATCTGTTTGTCCATCCATATGGTTTGCGGGGTCTTGAAAGAATTCTCCCCTGCGATCAATAAAGTAATATCATCTCTTAGTACAGACAACATAATCATAGGTTATAATCATATACCACTAATAACAGTGCTTGTACCGCACCGATCCTTCACAGATGTAACATTGATACGAAGAGCCGCACGATAACAGCACCCTGACTGCAGAGGCATCAGCAATGGCTATAGCAGCTATATTTGCTTCGGTCTGCAGAAGGGCCGCTCAGTGTCGGCGAGGAGGGGCCATCCTTCTAACATTTGCCCAGAGCAAACACCAGGATTTGTCTCATGAAAAGCAAATATTACAACCCGAACTGCTTCTGACCGACTCAAACTCCTTCCAGGTATTTTGACAAACATTTTTGCAAAATAATGCGGTAGCCTGGAAAAAAATTAAGTTTTATAATCCTGCTTAAAGGTACCGTTAACCCCGGCCTTTTGCACGCCATTCAGAATGAGCGTATCGCAATTACTGAAATATGGAAATGTCACGGAGAGATAAGGCCCTGGTCTGCTGCTGAGGTTAAACAAACTGACTGTGTAAAATCAACATTTTTCACACTCGTCTTACATTACCTGCACACTGCCTGCGGGCAGCAAAACACACTCACACAGCTTGATTTGTGTTTTTCACGGGAGCAAGATCTCCTGTTTAATGCTGAAATGTTAATGCATGCCGGCTCATTGGAGGCCCCCGTTCGGCTCAGGAAAAGGACGCCTCCCGCTTTTCTTATGATTACTGCACAGAATGTTAGATGAATGTGAAAATTAATTTAATATTGATTGCATGTGGGACGCCTGGTAATTATTTTATTAAACTTTTAACATTTTTAAGTCATCTTAACGTATGTGGGTCCTCGGGGTAATGGGGCGACATCATGGAAGGCCATTATTTCATAGCTAAGTGTTCGGCTAACAGCAAAGTCACCAAGAAAATATTTTATTCGAATGAAATAAATGCCGTTTCCCATCGAGAGGCCCATTTCCCAAATTTAAATACCAGAAATGTTGATTTTATCTGCTCCATAATAACCTATTAGTTCATGATTGTGTTCTCAATGCTACCCTTGTTATATCCAGTGCGTTCATTACTGGCAATGTAATTATCAGCACATTGTTCCTTTGTAATTATTCTGTCACTAATGAATCTTAAAACTGTATCCAAGAGCTAATTGATCGTTTTAATTTGCCCTAACCTCTTCATCTGGAACTTTTGAAATATTTTCAGTAAACAGTGACAGCTCACTGCAGCCATCATTTTCTGCTGTGACAGCCACCTCAGTTCCGCGTTCATTTCCTCTTAATCTCCGGTGCTGGACGGCCCGGCGTCGCTCATAATTACTTTACAGGTTAATTGCGGGATGCCGGCGTCCTCGATCAGGATGTCACCGCGCAGGGACAGCGGGCGGGGGCATTTTTCATGCTAGATAAAGCCCCCCCCCCCCCGATTACCCGCTGGTGGGAGATGATCTATGGCTCTGGATGGTGAACGCTGCCCTTCTCCAAACATCCTGAGCGACTCAGCGCCGGAAGGGAGGCGTGTCTCTTGACATTTTTGATGAAATGCTACCGTAATGGTTTTTATTACATCGGCAATGCAGAATTTTGAGCTGAAAAACGTTTTTTTCTTATAAATGTGATCTCAGAACAGCTCACCGGGCTGGATATGAAGCGAACAAAACCAGAGCGCAACGACGAAGGAAAAAGGTTTTTTTTCATTAATTTGAAACGGTAGCCTACATGCTGTAAAATGGATGTTTGGGCCAGAAAAATACACAGGAAAAAGACAAAACAATATCTTACTATAGTAAAGCATAAAACATACCTGTGTTAGTAGGAGAATTTGTTAGGAGGACAGGACGTATAATTTAGTTATGGCACAAAACAAACAACAGACAATAATGGCAGACAGTGTGAAGGCGTCAGCCTTTAGACCGAGACTGGGCTAGACTGGCCATCTGGCACCCCAGGCATTTCGGGTTGGCTGATAGGTATGTGAGCTGGCAAAATTTATCATAGGGAACCCCCTTCTCCTGCTTCCCCACCCACACCCCAAAGTCCAGGGCAGATTTTTAATCCCAGCCCATTCCTGGGCAGAGACTGGAGGTCAGAAAGCCACAGGGTGCAGTTTTAAACTAAACAAGATAGTAAAACTGAGTAGGATGTCATTAACTTTGTTTTTACTAAGGCCAACATATAAATACATAACGGTAACCGCAGCCCCTAGGAAAAAACACACAAAAATGTGCCGAGCTCAGTGCAGCGTAATATAGATCTGAGTTTGGTCTGGGTATGTGTTCTGTTGTATTATTAATGGCCACGGACATCCAGGATCGTAACTGAAAGCTTGATTTCCCGTCCAGCACAGCCGTCTGAAGATGTCTGCCGTCAAGATCAGATTGTGGGTCCTGATGATGCTCGGGGAAGCTTAGCCTGAGAGATCCTGAAAAAAGCGATTCCACGTGGCCATGGAGCCATCAGCGGCGTGTCTGACATCAGGTCAACAGGGGAGGCACCTTCAGAAGGCACAGCGAGCCGTGACCTTGGCCAGAAGCACTCCAAGGTCATGTCGCCGCCCCTGCGGCGTGTTTCCGAAAGACAAGGTGCAGGGATGTGGTGACAGACGGCAGCTTACAGATGGAGAATGTGGCCGACCTCCTGCAAAATGTCCCCCGGACGGCCCCTGAGGATTCTCTCCCCGACTTCGCTAGTCCTGTCTGTTAATGAGCCGGTGGCAGCGGAGGGCCAGCGTGGGAATGTGCGGACGTGGCGCCCAGGGCCGCTGGCATTCAGGACACCGAGCAGGTGGTCAGGACTCAGGCCAAGTCCGCGTACACAATGGCAGCTCTCTGAATGTCACTTTCCAGGCCGGGAGCCAAACAAAATGCTTGTTAATTTGTGCGATCGTCACTGATCTGTTTAACTGTGGGGAATAGGGCATAGGAATGGCACAGGGCAACGATTCCGGAAACATCTCTGCCTGTTTTCAAAATGTCTTAATATACCCTTTGGATTTGAGAAAAGTTATGTAAACTTGACAAATTTATGGATATATCTGTGTTCATGCCTTCCTGTAAATCCCGGCATTCATATTCAGTAATGATTTGTTTTCTTATGGTTTTGCTACTTACCAATAACATTTGAGAACAATTTATTTCACGTTAACATTTCACACACTCAATTGTTCACCACAAGATGTCTCGCAATGCGGTGGCAGGTGTGTCTTCGTTTGATAGAAAGTGTCACTCTTACTTGCTTCATTTGCATGGAAAAATTGGGGGGAAACAGCTGTACTGCAGGAGGGAGCCCAGCAAGACGTAGCAATGGTGGACGAAAAGAGCGCCTCCTGCTGGTTAATCGATATGGACAGCAGCCACAGACAGCTCCGCACAGACTTGTTGGGAAGTGCCACCCGGGCTTGAGGGCCAGCCACATTCATCAGTGGAGTTTACTCTGCAAACATGCCGTCATAATTACCAAGGCTAATTAGATCGGCATCCAAAGCCTGCCTGGACTTTCCCATAGTGCACAGGGCTTGGCAAATCAGAGTAATGTGCACAGGGAAGGGATTTAGTTAAGCCAGTGTCAGTCATTTTGTAGAGGGTCCTCTGTGTTATACATTCAGTGGCCACTTCATTAGGTACACATAGTTAATACTGGGTAGGACCCACTTTATTAGGTACACCTAGCTAGTACCGGGTAGGACCCACTTCATTAGGTACCCCTAGCTAGTACCGGGTAGGACCCACTTTATTAGGTACACCTAGATAGTGCCGGGTAGGACCCACTTTATTAGGTACCCCTAGCTAGTACCATGTAGGACCCACTTTATTAGATACACCTAGATAGTGCCGGGTAGGACCCACTTTATTAGGTACCCCTAGCTAGTGCCGGGTAGGACCCACTTTAGTAGGTACCCCTAGCTATTTTCATACCACAGGCTTCAGAAAGTCCAAGCCTTCAAAGGGAGGTCGATTTTCGTACGACATAAAGTCATTTTTAGCACAATCTCCATGAATTAATGGTAATGGGCTGTTGGCATCATTCAATACGCTGACGCTGCCAACCACAGCACAGTGGCTGCCAGCCCATAATTCTGCGCTTCTCTGGGTTCAGTTCAAACACTGGGGCATAAGCAACAGATTTTTGCAGTTAAACATGTCAAGCTCACATGCATGTAAGTCCTCCATTTGCATACTGGGCTGTTTTTTTGTATAACAAAACTGTCCAATGCATCTAATAGATATTTTCATTCTTACATCATAAGAGTCCATCATAAGTGATCTCATTTATGAGAGCTACATAGAGTGCACACAGAAGGTCTTGAAACGCTTGCTTAATTCAGTCATAATATTGCACATTTCTTGGTTTTATAACTAAATCATTACTTTATTCTTTTGTATATATATACAAATATATATTATTATATATATTATTAGAAACAATCAGTAGTTTTAAGCAAAACAATAATTTCAAATAGTAGTAAGTGAAACCCAATGACACTTCTACAGGAACTGTTCAGAGTTTAAGAAGTTCATTGACCTGCAGTCTCAATGGGTGCTTTTTTAATTAGTAACACCTTTGCAATAACATAAAACACTAAACATTTGTGTATAGTATCCCTTTTGGAGCCAATGATGACGATTACAATAAATAGCAAAATGACAAGTATTGAACTGAATGAGTCAGTCCAAAAAATATGACACTTAATAAAAAGAAAATGTCTGTGTGGGAGATATGTGCAGATGCGTTAAACATTGCATGTCAATGGCCTTTTGTTATGAGACCAATAAATTTGCAACATTGTCACAGACTTAAGCAAACGTCCCAAGACTTTCTGTGAGCACTGTGTCACATGACCCCAAGCAAGGTCTGCTGCATCCTCCTCTAGCCGTGAATGCAGTCACGTCATGCATCCCGAGGGAACATGAGGACGCGGGGATTACAGGTGGTCTTCATTTCAGAGTTGGAGACATTCAACCCAAGTTCCAGAGACCCTCAGATTTGTATATGAGCCCTATACCTATGGGGTCCAAAATTCACAGGAAAGCAACCCCAAGCCAGAGCAAGCATTGGGCACTTAAATAAGGAGAATAACCAGACGCGGTTCAGGCACTAACCAGTAATTGGGGAAATGAACTAACAGGCAGATGAACTGGACAACCTGAATTGGATGTTACTCCCAGGCTCCCTCTGGTGGCCAGGTGAAGATGTTACACTCCAGGTAAACCAAACACCAACATGGACTGTTATTTGAGATCTGGGCCACCAGACGAGCCTCGGTGTACCTTTGTGTACATTTTGAAGGTGTCTGAAGCTTTACTGGATGGCTGCTACATCTTTCTTTATGTTCTTCATTTTGGCAGTTTCCTCTATGTACCAGTAAGTCTTTCACATGCACTGAAATTTACTAGATTTAGATTTCAGATCAGAGATAATTAATAATTAAGTAGTTAATTCACAAAGTGCTTCACAGGAAATAAAAAATCAAATTAAGCATTCATAGAGACATATGCTGAAAATGCTTCCTTTTAGCCTTACTGTGTTGATATGTTAGGGTACCACAGGGCTGCTACCTCACACCTCTGGGACCCGGGTTCGAGTCTCTGCTCCTTGTGTCGTTGCGGACTTTCCTGCAGGTGCTCCAGTTTCCCACCAAAAACATGCTGAGGTGAATTGGAGCTACCATATTGCCTGTAGGTGTGAATGGTGTTTGGGCGGGGGCCCCTTTCTGGATTGTTCCCTGCCTTGCACCTATAGACTCCGGACCCCCCGACCCGGAATAGGACAAGGGGTTACAGGAAATGGATGGATGTTGATGTGTTGTTTAAGATTATTTCCACATTTTAGGATGTCACTTAAGCGTTTATTTTTAGCCAGAAATAATACTATAAAAACACCAGTAAAGATCGCATTTAAAAAGCAGTCACATCAAATACATATGGCTACTAAGACCATAGCCTGTGAATGTTGATGGCATGGCCAGTCTGCTGTGAAAATGGCCGACAGAGCTAAACCACAGCAGTGAATTTATGAGATCCTGCTGCACCAGTGCCCATGTCAGAGTGTTGGCGGGGTGGAACATTCCAGATAAAGGTCTCCCCGACTGCAGATCTTCCCCTTCCTCAGGCTCCCATCTGCCGCTTTGGTCCTCCTTCCCGATAGAAGCATCTACATCACGGGTCGACAGGATGCACCCCAAGGACGGCACGTCTGAGTGCTGGGGCCCTGAGCAAGCTGGCTCGCTTTCCAGCGCCTCGTGACCAGAATCACTCCTCAAAATCCCTCAAGATCAGATCCACTTGCATCTCATCAGTTATTCACCTTTGCATTTTGTCGGAGAGTTTCTGTTTGTATAGGTTGCTCTGTGATTTAAATTGCCGGCTTCGCGCTTGTGCTGAATCCCTTGGTTTGGTCGCCGTAGGTTGTTTTTGCTTTTCCTCCTGAATGAGGCGCTGGCCAAGGCCCCTGATTTTGACAGGGCATCTGTTTGCACTTGGCGGGCAGCCCTGGACACCCAGCGGGTTTTTCCTCTTCCAAGGTTCAGGACCAGGTGATTCGCCTGCCATCACTCCCACAGCACTAGACAGGCGAGGCAAACATGGCAGACGACTAATTCAGCAAACAAAGCCCCCCCCCCCCACACGAAAATGCTGTAGGGAGCAAAACTGTTTGAACCAGGTCAGATTTTCTTTGGAACTGAGCATAATTGAACCAGAAATTGGCCGACTAAAAGCTGACTCGAAAGATGCCCGTGTTTCTCAGTGCTGTTACTATGTAACTTACTGCTTAATTCAATTTCAGTCAGTCCTGACAGGCACTGTAACGTAGGGTCCTTCGTTATTTTATTTAGGTGGGTAAAACATTGCCTATATCTAGTTGTCGTATAAATGTGATATTTGTGTTTTTAGCATCGCTTTGGATTCCCAGTGGTATTCCCTGGCTGTGTATCTTTCATTGTCCCGGATATGACTTGGTCACCCTTCATGCAGAAGGAGAGAACATCTCCACCCCGCTAATCGTAAACATCTCAACCCTCCCCCCAGATCAGACAAGATCGTGACAGCAGAGAAATTTGTTGACAGTGTTCGGAAGTATTATTCCCACGCACAATGGAGCATGTTTGTCATTGGTGACGGTGTGACGGTCATATTTTCACTCATTTTTCTTCTGGTGTCAGTTTGGTAAAGGAACAGCTACAATATAAACTCCATGCAGCAGGTTATTGGTCGGTTTGGATCAGAACAGACGGCAATGCGGTGTGAAGAGCACGGCTGTGCAGAACCTACCACAGGTGTCTGTTCTCTTCCTCGACCCCCCCCAGTAGAGCCTTAACCAGGCCGTATTTGGAGGATCATGGCTCCTCTCGCATTGACAGCCTTCACCAGGATGCATTTTCAGGATGAGCATCTCCTCCCTGGAGGTGCCATTACTTGGCCGAAGTACAAAGCAAGACACCTCCTCCCTCAAAGAAAGGCCTCAGTTTACTACATTTTGATGGACATCATTCCCCCCAATGACATCCTTCATCTGGCTGTTTGAAGACAAACCCCTCCCCCTTGTATTTTTCATCCTCTGGGACCTCCTTTGCCCAATCTCAAGCTTCCCCGATGTTGTAGGGTGCAGATTCACACGCCGAAATGCCTCAAGGACTGGGGAGGAGAGGCAGAGATCCTCCGCGCAGCTTATTGATCCTGTGCTGTGTGAACCACATCCTGTTCTGCTCCGAAATCCGAGCGCTAAGTTCCGCTTCCGACGGAGACAAACCTGCTAGCGAGGCTCGAGGTACACAAGAGCGAGTGCTTGTGAGAAAGATTAATTCCGTTTTAAAATGCAGTCTAATTAGGTACATAAGCAGAGTTACAGAATGAATAATTCAGACAAACTAACAGTGGATGACTGATTTGCTGACAAGTCCATGTCCTGCAACATCTCGGCAGCTGTGCAGACGAGTCGAATCATAGTCCGTTCATAACATCCGTCTTGCTAAATCTCTGGTTTTAATGACTCTGGGTGCACTTTAATTGCCCCCCCCCGCAAACCCCCATGTTTCACAGAGAGCCCACAATGTTTCTGGGGAATCCTACCAGACCTCCCTGCTGCCGCTGATATTCATGAGGCCTCTCTACACCATGGCTGGCCGCACCGTAAACGTCTTCCCCCAGGGGCTCTGCTGGCTCCCTGCCCCCGAGCCCGGTCCCACGTTAATGTCCCCAGCCGCCCAAGCAATCACCCAGGTCAACAGAGCCTCCAGTAGCTAATTGCTTTCAGGAGATAACGTGTTTTTGACTGCGTGCTGAGAGACCTAGCGAATAAGCACATAATGAATCCTCTACTGCCCCGATGTCAATATCATTCTACGTGCACAGAGCTAATTAATATGAAAACCTTTGATTGTTTAGTTTTTAATATTTAATTTAATTTAAATGTAATTTCTAATAAATTGCGTGCTGTGCAGGGAGCATATCTAATGTAATTAATTAATGAGCCATTACTAAAGGTGAGGGGCTGTGTTATTGTAACACACCATCACAGTATTAAAATACATCTGACAGCTATAAAATCCCGTAATGAGGACAGTAGCCGCTCCTGGGGGAGGAGCTACCCGCCGTGGTCTGAGACATCTTTAATTATTGATAAGCGCTTTAGTCATCCACGGTGTGCAGATTACACAATTCCCAAATAGTAAAAGAAAACGTAATTATCTCCTCAATGGAAACCGGTGCCAAAGACTAGAGGAAGCCTAGTCTGGCTGGAAATGTAAAAGGCGGAGGTGCTCGCTGGCTTCTGCTGGGAGACACTCGGGGGCGGGGGCTTCCACGGGGGGGTGAGGTCCGGGGACAGGCAACTGTACTCGCCTGTGACTGAGGATCTAGTACAAAGCGGGTCATCCATGTCCGGTCGGGGCGATGGCTCCTCTCGTGCCCTCCTGGGTTTATGTTTTAGATTTTGTAAGTCCTTTGATTTTCCTGCCTGAAGTATCGTAGGGGTGATAACAAAATGGCCGCCTTCCATCCCCCAGACCCTGCTATCCCATGGATCTGCCTGCTGCTCACCCTGAACATCAGAAGCTCTCTCCACAGGTTTCATAGCCACTTCACACTAAGCAGCATGGACCTGCAGTAGAGTTGAGGGTCGCCAACCCCCACCTGTGCTCCCATTGGCTGCTCCAGCTAAATGCCCGCCCCCATCAACCATCAAGGTGAACCGTGTGACACACAGAGCCACCTCTACGCTGTTAAAGGAACCAATAACCAGCGATGTCACTGACCTGTATTCCAATCAGGAGACACAGGGGCACCTCAGAGGCTGGTACCCGCTGCAGCCCAGCAGCAGGAGTGCTCTAATGACCCCCCCCCCCCCGACCGTTCCAGGCCTCTGCCCTGGAGGAACAGATACATCAGTGCTGCACTGATGTTTGCATAAATTCTATAGTCTGTGTGCAGCACACAACAGGGACTAGGGCTCCTGGGGGCAAACACTGCCCCCCCTAGCTTGGGGATGAGGGGGGGCAGACACACACAGACATACAGACACACACACACAGACATACAGACACACACACACATGCAGACACACACACATAGACATACAAACATACAGACACACACACAAACATACAGACACACACACAAACATACAGACACACACACACACACATGCAGACACACACAGACATACAGACACACACACATACACACACAGACATACAAACATATGCAAACAGCCACACAGACACACACAAAATAACTTGCACACAGCATCAGTCAAGCATCTCCAAAATCAGAATTCTGTATGTACAGATGTACAAAACCACATAACTAAGTCATAAATGCCAGAATATACAAATAAACAAGAAAGCTTATCTGCATGGTATAGAACTGAGCGACTTGCCGTATCCACAGTGATTTTTTGAGCGTGATAAGAGATGAGAGTAATCTCCTACCTTCATGCTGCACACATCACATTTTTATGTGAGTTTTTTGGTGGGGGGAGGGGCAGCTCTTCTGGGGTCTGATAGAGAGAGTGAGGGTGGGGGCAGTAAATATTCCAGCACAATGGACCCTAAAAATACGGCCGTCCTCCCAGGAGAGGAGCAGCAGTGCACCCCAGTTTTAATGAGCTCAGGATGGCTGCCCCCCCCTCCACACACAGAAACAGGAAGCACACAGATGTATTTATGGTGCCTCTCGGAGCGGCCCAACCTGAAGGACCTCTTACCCTGTAAAAAGCGTCTCAACAGAGGCATGTCACTGGGAGACTGCAGCCTGCCATTTTCCACACAAGGACCCCCCACCCCCGCCTGTAATTATTTGGTCTGGACCCGATAAAAGAGATCCGTCTTATTCTATTGTCGCGTGCACTGCTGAATCACAACGGGATAAAGGCAACAGGTAATTCCCACTGCGCCTTTAAGAGCACAAAGGAGATGAGAAATAGAGGAGGAAATATGCTCATTGTGTGCAGACGCTACACGGCGCCCATCCGTTCACGTGGAAGACGTCAGATTCACCTGCTTACTTGTTCATATTCATTACTCCCGCTTACTCTGCACTGTGAGCAGATATAGCTGCTGACAGAAGGCAAAAGGACAGCATCCTAAAATAAATACTGTTAGCAGACTGATCGCTTTACCTGAGGAGATCATAGCTGTCATCGTTCCTGCTAATCATGAAGACACAAACCCTGGCCTATTTGCTTGTTAGCTAGTACCTTACCCTAGTGGTAAGAGAGAATGGCATTTTCCCATTTCGAAGGCACAGATCTTATAAAATATGTCCTTTAATTCTTATGTGACATCAAACAGAGACAGACAGGAAGTGACTGGAAAGGGGGGGTCAGAAAACAGTTAACTAGTGCAAATATATGACATGAATTTTTAATATGTTGTTGTGATCCTATCAGCAACCTTAATTAGAACTGCAAAATGACTTTCAGAAAACATTTCATGGTAGTAACTTGACCCACAAGAGCAATTTAACAATAATTTGATTTAAAATGCATGGGCCCTCCTCCACTTGCGAATATATTAAGTTGCTCAGACAGCTAAACGTTGCTGAATCCGGGTTCGCGGATGCCGGCACTACTCAGCAGGGGCCTGCCGGGACCATCGCGGCCCGTCTGACGTCCAGAGCGCGGTACATGGTCTATATGCTTTTCTGGGGCATTTGCGGAGTCCGGATCCTCACACACATACACACACACATGCATGTACAGTAGCACTGGAAATCTCGGGGCTGTCTCTATGGGTCGAGGTCACTATTCCACACTCCGAGCCTCTACGAGTCCATTTATTTTCACGTGGTTTTCCTTATGCTTTTTCGCCCTCGCCAGCTACGTGGTCCATCCTCAGTCTGCTTTAACTATCTCCGCTGCGGGACACAGACGACGAGACCTGCCTTGGGGTCCGTGGCTGGTCTGCATGTTTTTTCTTGCTACCGCGTGACCTGCAAGAAGAAGCAGAGAGATGACACGTCAAGAGCGGACAGGCGAGGGTAAAACCTCAGCGACAATGCAGCCGCCCGGACGGGCTGCGATTCGCTACCCGGGGCCAATCAGCTTTCAGCTAGGGCCAGTACCCCTGTGGCCCCACCCTTGTATACAGGACAGGCATTAATACAAAGGTATCAGTGCACACATTACTGGGTTGACTGTAGTCACCAAATGAGACAAGACATTCAGTGGGGGGTGTGTGACATCACGGGAGATGGCCACTGGGAAGTGGTGCTTCCAAACTACTGTGTTGCGGTACACTTTTGTGGCGACGTCTTCCTCCACAAAAGCAAGGAGAGAGTGAGATAGAATATGATTGGGCTGGGGAGGGCTGGGGGTGTCAGAATGCAAGTGACATCTGCTGTTATAAGCCACAGGTGCTGAGCTCTTATTTTACAGTGAGCAAATGTAGAATTAATGCCCCCCTGAGCCAGGAGCCCCCCCCCCCCTCTCTGAGCGCACTCGTCACCCGTTCCAGCTGACTGCCCCCTCAGTCCAGGCAGAAAGCAAGGATGATGGCGACAGCGTCACCCATCAGTCACCTGACCACCGGGGTCATTAATTCACACAGAAGTCCGACGTTTATCCCTGGATTTTGTCGACATTCTTGCCAATTTAATTAGGTCCCTTAATGTGAAACCCTCGATAGAAACAGCAGCCATAATGCATGTTAATGAACGCAACAGATGTTACGCTGTTACCCCGTTCTGCAAGTAAACGCTCGTACTGTGTTTCTCTTCTCGTTGCAACTGTTTCTTTTTTATAGTTCACCTGTGAATAAACCACACCTGCTCGATTTAAGAAGCCGCAAATTAACTTTCATAGATCACTGGATTACCAGCGCCATCAAGGGTCTTCATATGAATCAATTAGTCTCTGACATGCCGCACTCTCGTTCAATTAGCATACCTGCCATTAGGCTTTGGCATGACCCCGGATCTCAGCCCGTGTCTCTTGATCCCGTGTCGAGATTCATGAATGATGTTCGCTGATCAGGAGATTTTCTCTCCTCTATAATTTTACAGTCATCGTGGCTTTACAATGTCATTCCTTCCCGTTCTATGGAGGAGCCGTTTAACCCCAAACCTGAACTTACTAA
This sequence comes from Boulengeromyrus knoepffleri, assembly GCA_026770805.1. NCBI lineage: Eukaryota > Metazoa > Chordata > Actinopteri > Osteoglossiformes > Mormyridae > Boulengeromyrus > Boulengeromyrus knoepffleri. Next base: position 16,127,115 of record JABJVO010000126.1, read on the forward strand.
TCGTCCTGCTAGACCTGTGTCTTTAAAAATAAACAAGAGGTGATGAGTGTTGGAACTGATTAACTTCTGTATTCAGGAAGCCCCCGCACCATTGCCATCCTTCAAGCCGACATATGCAGTTTGCCGTACTGACTGTTGGTGAACTGAAACATTAACATCTGAAACATCACTGTGACATTGCCACTCATATTCTGTGAGTGGGGAAATAAACACGACCACGTTCTTCTTTATCCTGTGGTTTTTGGATATACAGACATGGCTTTGTGGGGTGGATGTACTGGCCCATCCGGAATGGCCACTGTAATCCTACAGATGAGTGTACGTGGTTTAAGCTGGACGAGCCGCCAGACACTCAGCAGTCAGTGCCAAGCGTGTACCATCTCTCCTGGGTGCCAGGGGCCTGCAGGCCTCAACCCCTCCCGCGGGCAGCGCCAGCCGTCTCCTCACCTTAGTGGTCTTCACCTTGTTGCCGGTGCTGCAGGACCAGCCGGTGAGGTCGGGAAGAACCTTGCACTCCTCGCCGTCCAGACACGGCTGCATCTGGCACCACCACTTCTGGAGAACGATGGAGGCTGGAGAGCAATACGGAAGCGGGGGGCACACGTGAGGGACGGTCTCCGAGCCCAAGCAGGATCCTACACCGGTGCCCTGGGGCCCCACAGCAGCCCCTCCCAACTGCCTACTAGAGATGGAGCAAAAACATGGACCGTCCATGGGTCACCAAGGACCGGACTGGGAAACGCTGTGAGTTCCGCGTCTATGACTGTCCTTCAAATAAAGCTTATCCTCAGGTTTACCTGCAGCACAAACCACACGTACAGTGCTGGTCAACATTATTGGAGCCTCTGATTTTTTTGTACGTCATGTACAATATCTTCAGAAATTGAAATGTACCAACTTTGTATGAGAATATTTCAATCATATGTCCAAAGTTATTCGAGAAAAAGGTACCTTTTCGAATTAAATGCAGTGATTCCACAGAATTAAAAAGCGAAGTATCAGCGGGACGACGTTAAAAGCTCCCCTGATAATTGGCTGCGTAGCCCTTGGTAACAATACACCTCCTCTAACCTCCCTGCACCTGTCTGATGCCAGCATCTGCATCTCTTCAGTTGTATTATGTTCCAGCTCTTGAATTTTTGCAGGATTAGGTGTGTTTTTTCCTTCTTGATCATTCTTGTGTGCTTTTCGGATATGTGCCTCGGATCGTTGTTCTGGTGCATGACCCATGATCTTCGACCCAAGCCTACTTTGCTGACACTGAGCAGGACATTTCGCTCTAAAATGCCTCAGTAATCCTACGTTTACTCAGGACTCCTTTAATATATTCAAGGCCCCCAGTATAAGAGGCAGCAAAGCAGCCCCCCCATATCTATCTACGCCTGACTGTAGCTTCTCCACTCCATCCCTTATAAGCTTCATTCTGTCACCTATAAACAAATCGCTGCCTTTTTACGGTTTTCCTTCAGCCGTTGTGCCCTCCCTGACCCTCGCCCATAAAGCCCTTCCTGGTTTAGTGTACTGCGTGTGCTATAGGTTGAAACATCACCTCGTATGACTCCAGGTCAGCCCTAAGCTCTGTAGATGTTTGATGTGCTGTTTTTTCCCCACAGTTCTCGCCCGCACCCCCCCCCGAAGGCTTCTCTGATGAATTTCCCTTATTCCAATAGTCTGCGAGTGGTTCTTGATGGTTCTGCTGTTGAGTGTTGAAGCAGGGGTGCCGAGGCTTTTGGACATGTCCTTGTACCGTTTAGAATTCTGATAGCTGATGATAGCATTTTTGATGCTCTCAGATAGCTCTCATCATTACCTTTCTGAAAAAAGGATCAGGGACCAAAAGTGGCCATTTTAAGCATTAAAGTCATCACTCTTTGGGTAATTCAAGTCTTGTTAGCATTGTGGGCACAGGTGAGTCTAATTTCCCTGCAATAACAATCCTCAACTTTTTTCAAACTGATCTGAATTCTTCAGAGGTGCCAATAATCATGCCATAGCAATGATTCCGATTTTATACTCTCTCCTCCCTTTCCCTTGTCATCCGTAACACATGTATATCAAAGACATGACTGCGTTTAGACATAAGCTGTTTCACTGCACATTTTTCAGGAGATATTGTACAGTGCTGTAGGTGAAATTCATAGCTGCCAATCATGTTGACCAGACCTGTAATAACACTAATTACAACAAGCGACCAATAACATCCGCATGAAACTGAAATCTTTGAATTTTCTCCATCGGAATTAACATAAATAAATATGAACAACTGATGGAGTGAGTGCGTAAAAAAGCAGTTCTCCTGCTCAGGAGATGAGGGCGTCACCGGGACACACTCCAGCAATACTTGGTGACTTTTCTCAGGAACGTATGTGGATTCAGCCGCTGACTGAAACATACTGAAAAGCGCTTTGACACAGACTGTGATTTTCACGGGGATGAGGGGAGGGAGAAGAGGACTGGAGGGCATGCAGAAGCAGAAAGCCAACCCCCACCTCGAGCACACTGGATCACACGTATGCGTGTGTGAGCATGTGTGTGTGTATGTGTGTGTGTGTATGTGAGTGTGTGTGTGTGTGTGTCTCCCCCCCGGAAAAAGAGTTTAGGTGGATTCAGCTCCATCAGAGATTTTTTTAAAAAACACAGGTTTCATACTAAATTGAATCCTTCTGTAAGTCAAAACGTATATAAGTCAGGTTCCACTGCTCCATACCATTCAAAATAGCATACAGAGAAAAATACATCAAAAATACACTAGTAGTACTCACTAAATAGCAGATCTATCAGCATGTCTGTCTATCAATCCATAAATCCATCCATAAATCCATCCATCCATCCATCAATCCACCTAATCACTGCACCTTTGAAAAAAGATGGATGTGGAGGTGGCAGGGCGCCGCGGACACGCCTGCTGAGGCTGTATGTTTACTGATGTACAACGACACCGAGAACAGTGAGGACAGGAGAAAACCAGCTGGAGGTGCGGGAAGACTGGGACGTTGGGGAGCCACTGCGGGAAGACTGGGAGGTCGGGAAGCCACTGCGGGAGGCCTGGGACGTCGGGGAGCCGCTATGGGTGGTCACGGAGCCACTGCGGGAAGACTGGGAGATCGGGGAGCCATTGCGGGAAGACTGGGAGGTCGGGAAGCCACTGCGGGAAGACTGGGAGGTCGGGGAGCCACTGCAGGAAGACTGGGACGTCGGGGAGCCACTGCGGGAAGACTGGGAGGTCAGGAAGCCGCTATGGGCGGTCAGGGAGCCACTGCGGGAAGACTGGGCGGTCAGGGAGCCGCTATAGGTGGTCAGTGAGCCGCTATGGGAAGTCAGGGAGCCGCTATAGGAGGTCAGGGAGCCGCTATGGGTGGTCAGGGAGCCGCTATAGGAGGTCAGGGAGCCGCTATGGGTGGTCAGGGAGCCGCTATGGGAGGTCAGGGAGCCGCTATGGGAGGTCAGGGAGCCGCTATGGGTGGTCAGGGAGCCGCTATAGGAGGTCAGGGAGCCGCTATAGGAGGTCAGGGAGCCGCTATGGGAGGTCAGGGAGCCGCTATGGGAGGTCAGGGAGCCGCTATGGGAGGTCAGGGAGCCGC
>JABJVO010000126.1:16148100-16163719 GCA_026770805.1 Boulengeromyrus knoepffleri
CAATAGAATTTGGGGATGATTAGTCCATACAGGGACAGAATCATTCCATACCTCAATCACCTCGTACGTATGTCTGCCCCCCCCCAAGACTCTACCCTACACCTCTCTGTATTATAGTCAAGTTTTTGGAGTACATTGGAGAAAGTCTATAATCCTAAATCGACGGGACTTACCTTCATAACCTCCATGTCTGTTGGCACTGACCACCTACAGCTAAGTCACTTTGTAAAGCTACTCTACATATTCTCTCGTAATTCCCATTGGTATCTCATTTGAATCTTGTGTACACAGGTTTTTGAGAAATGTCCCTTAACATTTTTACTTTATCCTAGATTTAATTGTATAAGTTTACCTGTTTTAATCCTTCCCACACGGAGACTGGAGTCTTCCGGTCTCTGACTCTCTGCACTGAGCATGTTAAAGGCACAAGAATTTCCCCCGGCATCCATAAAGTTTTTTTAATCTTACATTACATCTTAAAACTTATTTTAACTGCTCTGCGCGTCACAAAGCTACCAGAAACTCAAAAGGTTACCTTCACACATCTGAAGCTAATGCATCCATGTGAGTCTGGCAGGGAAGCCCTTCCTACCTCTCTGCGCTTCCTTCGCTCGCTTCCTTAAATCCCCTCCTCCGCAGCTCCGGCACCGGGTCGGCTGGACGGAGCGGCTGTCATCGCCTGGGTGCGGCCCTAGCCGCCGGGCGGCCCTGCGGAGAAACGGACAGCGCCATCAGAGGGCCGTGGCCACACGCTCGCTGGCACCCGGGGCGCCGCCTCCTTCTCCCCGAACTCCCGTCACGGCTGCTGTCCACTGAGCGCCGATCACCTAGCAACGGGGTCGGGGGCACGTAACGTTAGGCTCACGGGCGGCTCGGTGAGTTTCGGCTGTCGCCGCGGCGTCAGACTCGCTTAACCCGCTCCGGTGACCCGGGAAGGCAACGCGATCGCCCGCTGACATCGAAACTTTATGAGGAGGCAGAGCAGCTGGCGGACGCAGACACACGCGCACACACACACACGCAGACACACGCGCATACACACACACGCGGACACACGCGCATACACACACACGCGGACACACACGCGCAGGGTCCGTGGGGTCTCATTTGGAGTAATTGCCACAGGTAGCCATCTCCCTACGGCCAAGCCACTGGGCAAACAGTGTGGAAAACAAGCCACGGATTTATCAGCCCATCCCGCCAAGCCAGCAAAGGGGGCTCAGCTGGGGGGGGGGGGGGTGAACGAGCCCCCATCCACCTGAAGAGACAGCCTGGGAGCCAGGGGCTGCCACCCAGATACTGACCCCCGCCGTCTGGGGTTCCTGCCGTCTGCTGAAAAAAATCAGAACATCTCGTTTTGTTTTTTCCCCCATTTGTGTCTGAACTATTTGCTGCAAGAAAATAAACAGTCTGCTGAATAATACAAATAGAAATGCAACATTCTTTCAGTGCTTCCTAGTGAAATCAGACGCACGCTTTTACACGGAGACGCCATTCGCAGTCCGACACGCACAGGCAGCAGAGGTAAGCAGCGTCCCTGCCTTGGCACTCAGCAGACGGCACTCTGCGTCAGAGACGCCCCGACATCGGGCTGCTCAAGCGGACAAACGGAGGATCGGATGCCACTCCGGTGAGGCAGGGGCACGTGTGACATCACTGCAGAGCTCCCTGCGTGTGCCACTGGCTGCCCAGTGTCCTGGAAGCCGAGACAGACACTCACAGGCTCCGTGGTATAACTCGTAAGGGGCTTGTCGGACTTCTGAGTATCAAACTCCCCTACCTCCCTCCCAACCTCGAACCCATTGCCAAGCTACCACAGGCAGCAGTCGGTGTCATAACTCCACCCTGATGGCGTGACTTAAAACGTTTCATATTTATCAAACATTCTCTTTTCCCTGTTTCACCACTATAAGCATGACCCAAGTTCTGGGGCTCTTAATCTGTAAATCACTGCCATGTGCTGTTAATGAACGCAGTAGCCATTTAATCTCAAATAGTCCAACTTGATCTGCTTACATTCTTCAGCAGATGTTTTTTAAATACAATTTTAATCCTTTAATCTCGAGTTGAAACCAGATTAAACATATTTTATGGGCCCCAATTAAAAAGATCTTCCCTAAGCAAGAATGTTTTGGGTGTTTCTCCGTTATGCAAAGGTTTCATCAATCTAAGATCAATGAACCAGCGTTGAATATCCTCAGAATATCCCTCCATCCGCCGCTGCTCCTTTGATCCCTTTGACAGCAGTAATAGGATCGCGGTCACTTTTTTTTTCTGGGCACAACCGCCGATCTCCAGCCAGCGTACAGCGCAGTTTGCTCCGTCAGTCTGAGGTGTCTATCTATAAATAAAATGTAAATGCAGCGAGGTTACTGCTCTCCCCTGGCGAGAGGAGGGGGCGCATTACGGACGGGTGAATAATCAGAGCAGAGTGACCAGTGACGGTGAAGAGAGAGCAGGAGAGAGAGAAGGAGGGACGGAGGGACCGGAAGATCAGTCACCGGACCAGACAGAACTGGCACAGACCTGTAGGTTTGACATGTCAGCAGAGAGAGCCCAACAAAGGAAATGCTCCTTATTTCAATGCCTGACTCCCCCCCCCCCCCCACGCTTTGTATGGCGGTAATGGACGCATGGGCTTTACTGTAAACACGTCCCTGTAACCAGCCTGGCCCACAGTCTGTGCAGTGAACCGCGGAAACACGGGTCCCGATGCACAGCTGGGAAGCCGGTTGAGAGCCGCCCCGAAGCCGTCAGCCGCAGTGTCCGGAATGGGGGAGCATATGTCACACCGCCCGCCCCCCCCCAGCCAGCCGGCCGGCCGGCCACCTCTCACAGCCTAATCGCCTTCCACACTATAATTACTCCAGTTTGCTAAAACAAATGCATGAGTGACTCGTTTAAGTGGAAAAGGTAAACAAACCCAAAAAAGAAACTGTTTAGCATCACAGTAAAGACAAAAAATACAAAATCGACACCTGGTATTTCGACATTTACTGCCAGGAATGTGTATCGCACAGGATTCCCACTTTGTGACGCATGTACGTTATACACGCCTGCTGTTGTCACCAAGACCAGTCAGCTTGTTCCTTGTTCAAGGGCATTTAGGGAAGGTATCCAGTCACTCACTTCACAGCAGTCCTCCTGGGACCGAAACCTGTTACACCCCCTCCCCGCCCCCCCACCTGACTACAGGGCCCAGTTCCTTAACCGTTTGCACCAGCTGTCACCTTCTGATGCTTGAACCGACGGGACCTCTGATGAAGACTAGCAGAACTACCCCACCTCCAGGGGGCGCCCACGAGCACTGCTGTGCCCTTGCAAGCTGCCTGAATCCACCCTGAACCGCCGCTATTCCGTTTCGGTAGCCAAGCCCCACACCCAATTTCCGTGGGGGTAGCGCTTTCGTCTCAAGCCCCCAGTCGACACTCCCCTGTGCGTCGGCCCGCACAGCCTTACTGCATCTCCGCGTCCCAGCAGTGGGCCATCCCAAACGTCCGGGACGCACAGCGAGGGGGGGGGGCTGGTCTCCTCTCCAACAAGCGACTCTGCCGGAAAGCATTAAATTTGGCTTTTAAAATCTGTCATTAATATTCACACACCTGAGTAAATCTGGGCAACCAATTGAAAAGTATTAATATTTACTAGAAGGGCCACATTGCACGTTCCTTTTGAGGGCAAGACTGTCTGCCCTTTAATCCTGCTCTCTGGGGAATCATTCTGGGCTTATGTCTTTCCGAGGAACACCGACCCGCCATCGTCTCTGATTGCAGGCTGAACGAGGCTCCGCTCTTTCTATCTGCCGATGAATGTCGTTGCTTCTCCGGCTCCCCCTGCCAATAACCGTTTAGACGTCGCAGTTAACGCTCCTGTTTTGGCCTTCTGCCTCAAACGAACGCATTTCGAATCCCGTGGAGGCTCACTTACACACGAAATAAAGCAAACTACCGGCCCTAGATCAGTAAGCGGAATCGAAAATAAGAATTAAAAGCTGGCTGAATACCACATTAGTCTGAGGATTTCGTACTGGAAATAAAACCGTTTCTAATTAACCTGTTACTTGTGTGACGAAGGGGATCTTATTAACTTGAAATACAAACGCATTAAGTAGGGGCATACGATGGCTGTCTGGACAAGAGAAATGGCGAGATCAATGTTCTAAAATTTATTTTTAATTAAAAAAAACTGGATTTCCCAGGTTCTGTTTTTCTTAAACGCGCCGAGAAGTCCCAGCCACATTTGCGTGTTGTTTCCGATAATTACATCCCATGTGTCTTCGGGGATTTTATCTTCTATAAAGCAGACGGATCTCTAACCAGATATTTCACTATTATACAGTCAACTGGACTTAAAATCACATTAGGATGTATAGGTTTTTCATCTACAGGGTTCTTAAGTTTGCGACTTCTGCAGATTTTTTTTTTTAATCATTAGCTGTTATTCCATTTTATTCGCACACAAACCCCAGATAAACTATTTTTATCCATATGTCCTTAGGCCTTGTTAATTTTTACATTGAAATGATATCTTCTGCCAAATTTTTAATCTCAAATCTAGTTTCCTGCGCAAACGTAAAGAAAAATAAGACGCGACGATCCATTTCATAGGTAAAAGTAATCAAAGACAAGCAGAGGTGACGATATCAATATTAATACGCCGATCTAACCCTGAATTTGTAGTCGCTAATAAAATCGTTAATGGGAAACGCTCTCATTCCTCCAGTTTAAAGTTTAATGACATGTCTGGCTGAGGTGTAAATCGTGTTGCTTTTTTCAGCAAAGGCAGAGAAACAGCTATAATATCTCATACTCCATCTCCTGATCTGCAATATGAAAACATCGCAAAAATCCGGGCTTCGGCGGAGCGTCGACACCGGTAATTCTGCACGAGTTATGATGCCAGAGATGGCGGGAGCGTTCAGTTGCTAATTGGCGGTGGACGACGACACCTGGTGGACAAACCTCGTAGCTGCGGTTCTCAGTCGCAAACATCGTAATTTGAAGAAAAGCCATATAGTTAGTTTTAAATACTCCAAGCTATATTTGTAAGAAAACAACAAACTGCATACATTGCGAATAAACTTTAGTAAATTTGCAAATCAGTCATAATCAGGGATCATCAACCTGTCCGTACACGGACAAACGTGTTCGTGGGAAGACTCGTCATTGTTCGTGGTTTTAAATAAATAAACAAACAAATAAAAAACAGTAAAAATGTTAAGTATGCTACATTACTGAATACGTTGCAGATGGTAAACATGTCATCTTGAACACAATGCCCGTCAGAATTCACCATTTTATTGGTCCCAGGCCGTAAGAGTAGCCTAAATTATCTTTATGTTACGGTTTACTATAAAACATGACGTTCAAATCATTTTAAATGCACCATGGTTCATATAACCTCTAAAAATATATCCCACTGGGGACGACGCAAATGGAAACCCCCAAATGAAAAACAAATCGTGGAGCCAAATGGACAGATTAAGTGCAAACGCTGAACAGCCATGTGTAACCACAGACAAGACCATCTGCTCCACACTTTTCAATAAACCAACACCCTAAGCAAAAGTCAATTAAAATTCATTATCAGTCAGACAAGGAGATCAATGACGAGCACTTTGTAGAAACAGTATCCTGAACCCGTAATACCACGGCTTCTCCATTAGAAAATATATAAATAACATCCGGATGAGAGTGTTGATTAAGAGCGTCTGTTTCTCTCGGACCGGCCAGCATTGGTGAGCCAGGCCAGCTTTTTGAATCACCAATAAAAAGGAAACACAGCTCGCAATGTGCCACGGGGAAGAAGATCTCCGGGCAAAACGGACGAGATCTGAGAGCTGGAAAGAAAAGAGACAGTCCCACGCAGCAGAAACGCTGTGTAGCGATTACTCGGGGCCCTGAACCGTCCTCGCAGTCTGCCTGCCTTCCAGCCTACGGTGACAAAACAAAACAATAGAACAAACACATTCAAGGACGTCTCTAATAAGTCTGGCTGTGCATCCAAATTGTGATTAACCAAAATCAAGTTACCGCCCACCTTTAACAGCGACAGACGCAGCCAATCGCATCGACTGCACAGCCTTGTTAAACGTCGTTTGTTTATGGATCATGCCAATCGATTGCGATCTTCTCGGCGCACCAACTGCAGGCCGCTCCGGGTCCGACTGGCCCTCAGGTAGACAGAGATAACATCTTGATCACTCCTGGCCCCCTGAGGCCGTGCAAGGTAATCCGGGAGACCTGCATGTCCGTAATTACATTATCGGCCAGGTGCGTCGGCCATGCAGAGCGGCGGGAGCGGCACTGCTGATCGATGGCTCATCCTACAGAGTCAGTGAGGTGCATCAGCACTGTCAATAGGTAATTCATCTGCACCTCCATCCTGGGAGAGTGACACTACCCCCTACGGACTGTCCACTTCCCCCCCAACACCGATACTGCCCAAGTGGCCCCCACCCTGAGGGTTCAGATACACCCCTCCAAGGCAATCCCGGGAAAACAGAGCCTCCATCAGGCAAAATCCCCCCCCTCAGCCCCAGCTTCCACTGGGGGGGGGAGCATCTACACACACCCCAGTTAACCCTAAATTCCATCGGTCCTGACACCCCCCTAAGCTTTAGTAAGCTAAATCTATAAAAGACAATATATACACTCACATTTTTCCCCATTACAAATGTATTAGAAGAGATCAGCGCAGTTTGCCTCTTAAGTAAAAGCTTTATTTATACAGCAGAAAATTAGGTTTTATTTTGCAGGCCATATACATAGTGATCCACGGTAAGGGCTGCCCTTAGCTCAGAGAGTCACGGCTGACATGCTGCACACAGTGAGAAGGGGCCCTCTGCCAGAATGGGATTAAGGCAAAATCTAACCTCTCGCTGCAAAGATATTTCTTTGTTCCTTTCGCGGCTCAGAGGGAGAAAAAAAAATGAAATGCAAAAGTGTGACATTTGAGGCCAGTCCCGCACCCTGCCAGCGTGACTTGCTCGGGCAAGGATAGAGGGTAAATGACGTAAGAGAAATCACAGCCCCTGTCCCCAGACCCATCCGGCTCCCGTCCCTGTGACTAGCTACAGATTCGGCTCACTATGGTCATCACCAACAGGGTTTCACCGAAGTTCTGGCACCATTGCCACGCCTGCAATGGTGTCCTTCTGCCAGAGAGGCGGGGCCTGTTCCAAGTTTGGTAAACGTCACTGATCTTGCTAAAACGCTGTGCTGGAACAACTTAAATTATATACATTTTGACCAAATGAATACAGAAAATAAAACATCTGGAGTTAAGCACATGTTTGGCTACCACCAGAACGAGCTACCGCATAGCCTTCCGGCCTTTTCCCATGCGAGTGAACACAGTCGATGCAGTGTGACACGGTTCTGCAGGGGGCGCTGCAGAGTCAATCATTAAAAACTGTCAGCTGTACACTTTCGGGCCCTTCAGCTGGTCCCCTGCAGCTGTACTCCCACGCAACAAGACAGTCCTAGAGTCGGAATGTGGAGTGGTGGGGGGGGGGGGGGCATTGTTTTACGGAGGTGAGGCAGCACTCCAGAGAGCAGAGAAGCAGAATGAGATGGAAGAGTCAGTCTGAGGATAAAAAGATAGGGTCATCGCTGCATGTGAGAGACAAACCACAGCCCCCACGGTCCATCTAATCTAAATCTATCAATCAGCGGTGGATAGAGTGGATCGGTAAACACGGGTGAAAAATGCATCCAGTGTGGAGAGGAGCAGATCGCCGGCCTGCTCACTGCATGGCCGCTTTATTTATCACCCGTATCACTGAACAGGAGCCACCCGTCACACTCTCTAAAAGAGCCATAGCAATTAAAACAAGACAAAGGCAGGGTCAGACAGGCCAAGCCAGACACCTGTGGGCAGTTCAGGTGTGGGTCAGAGGGAAGGATTAGCATGCATAGGCTGGAGGGGGGGGGGGTAGAAATAATACGGGAATGTAGGCTGGGGGAGCATATCTGACAGCTCAATGGAGGGGGGGGGGGACGCCAGGCGAGCGCAGGCTTACTCGGAGACGGTGCGGGGAGAGTCATTCAAAGTGAAGCTCTGAAGGATCTACGGCGGCCGCCCTCTCAGAAAACAGAAGCGATTCGTGTGGAGGTGGAGGGGGCCGTGGGAGTGTAATCTCTGTAGGATTAACTGCTCCGTTTGAGCCGAAATGCACCAGTCAGTGAGCATTAAGTCTCCGGGAACCTTTCAAACACCGGCGTCCTCTTATTCAAATCCTTACATCGCGGAGGAAATTCAAATTTCCGGATAGCAGCTGTGTCTGGCAAAAAGGGCAAAAACCCTAACAGACGCGGAAATGCTAAAAACGCACCGAACAGGGCTGGAATCCCGGCGCGTGCAGGGATGGCTTCGTTTTCTTTTTTCGGATGTGACCAATTAATTTAATTCGTTTTGTGTTAATACGGCGTTTCCGCGTTCCTCCGACGAAAGTGATGCTTGTAAGAACCGGTAGCTCTGCTCCCCCCCCATGAAAGAGTCAGATCAGCGGCTCGGCGCGCGCACGGCTCTTATCCAGCCCAAGCACGCGCTCTAACACTCACTTTTTCCAAATGCAGATTTCACGTTAGGAGTGTAAGGTTGTCAAACTTTGGCTACAAATTAAATCAATTTTAGTAACTCCGACTTGGCATGGCACGATTCTTAAACATAAAACCTTGAATGATTGGAACAGCGGTTTGAAGAGATAAATCGCACTTAAGATAATTGCACTTACCACATTTGCTATTAGTGTACATCACAAAAAGGAGAAGAAAAAAAATCAGAACATTTAACAAGCAATCGCTAGACCAATTATCGTGCATAACAAACCAATCCGTGACAATTTGTCCCTGCTTACAAAAATACCAAAACAGACCACCACCACAGTCAAGACGAAGGTATTAAGCAGAGCATCGCATCAATGTAAGAACAGATAAGGGAACAAATATGTACGGTCTTACCTGAATCGATACGATCGATGGTCTAATTCACCCAAACAGGCTTTAAGAAATCCGCCAGAATCAGATGTTACTTGTTTTTCACTTTAGTGATTCTAATTTCCGACTTCAGTGAAATTGAATAATTGCTTCACTGCGCAGGGACGGTTACAGTAGGACCTCGGGGCCGGTTATCGCATAGCCGCCACCGGCGCCACTTCTGCCGTCTTAATTTCGAAGTTGGCGTCGCTCACATTTCGGTAAATTCGTCGCACAGTGACATACACCAAGACCAGCAGGAGGTCACATCTGCACCAACACAGAAGAAAAACGCACAGAGGAGCCGGATAATCCGAACAGGCGTGATTCAGTTAAGATCCGAGCAACTTCTTGTTTTAGCGGCAGGCAGGCGATCGCATGTCACCCTCGCTGGAGGAGACCTGAGTTATAATGATAGTTAGGGATTCCTCACTCCTCCCCAGCTGCGATCGATTTGACAGGAGACTCGCAAGGCTGCTCTCCCCATCCCAAACACGTGCAGAGCCCCCGCCCATTTGCCATATTTCTAGTCTGTTCAATGATGTCATGCTTTACAAGTATTAATGTGAGCGGTTTGTTTCAGTGTCAGCCCTTTAAACTTCACATCGTCACCCTAAAATGTGTTTTTTTCCTGGCTTCATCAGTTTGTGTGCAGCCTTTTCAAATCCAAAGCAAATAACAAGTAGTTGCATTATTGCAGCTCTGTGGGTGAACTGCTTCTAAGGTTTGTTTTAATAGAGAATTTCAGCTATTACAGTAATCACAGGGAACACAAAAACACGACACATTATGGGCTGAACTCGAACCTCTTCGGGATTAGCGGTTAGGTAAGCTGGATCTATTACATTTAATTGTTTATATCTTACTATGCGCTTCCATTTTTTTTATTTGAGACAATGTTAATGTTAATGATGAATGGCCAAATGTAACCGATGAGTCATACAAATATACAAGTAGATACACAAGTATTTTGATCACCTTCAACGTATAAATATGAATTAAGGATTTCCAAAGCTATCCTTGCAAAAAGCAGTCTGTTCTGCCTTTTCTGGAGGACAACATTGTGTTTCATGACTGAAAGCCGTAACTTTATCTGCGGTTATAAGGACATTTAACAGAACTGGACACGGCGGTGGGCGTTCCGTCAGGCCCCCGAAAAGCCTCCACCACCACGGAAAAAAAAAACTTATTAAACGAACCATCTGTTCCTTCCTTTTTCCAAACCTCTTTCATTAGTCTCCCACTCAGGAAATTAAGCTTGCTTATCTTAATGTTGTGGGAGATGTCCGAGCTCTTAAAGGGACATGTCCTGTTTTTTAACCCGTGGTGGTTTGAGGTTAAAATGAGGTACCCGACCGCGGAAGGTTGGCGCCCTGCACACGTGGGCCAGGGCTTGAAGGGATCCTTCACGTCCAAAAATTGGACCCAACCTGGTAAACCACAACTTCAGACCCAGAAATAAATGCACACCTCCCTCAGCCTTCTCTGGCTCAAACTAAGCACGTACACCAGGATTACTTTAACATAATCAGAGAAGACACTGAACATGAAACGTCTGAAGAAGGCAATCAGAATTCCAATTTTGGCAAACAGTACGACCATTGCCATTGCACGAACCTGTACACCTGTTTGGGGGCCTTAACACTTCTTCAGTACCGAACACATTTTGTCTAATAAGACATTAATCATTGGCAACCTTATGAAGGGCCACCCAGGATTTTAATGGCCTATTTTAGCAAGGATATCTACTATATATGTTATGTGTGAAAATAATATTCAGTATAAAAGCACCTCGTATGTCAGTCTGAAAACAAGGCATGGAGTAGCCACACTGCTGTGAATTACCCGCTTGGGAAAGGCACGTCCGAAATTGGAAATATGTCTTCAGTTAGTCGGCGCTCAGAAAATATGATTTAAAAGCACAAGGCCGGGTGCTGCTAGGAAGCGTCATAATTTAACGGTGATAAAAAACACCCGCCCAAAAACTAAAATCGCAAGACAGCTCATGACGTATTTGTGCACAAATCATTCATATCTGGAAAAAACTGTTTGTCTTTTATAGTGGAGTTACATTATAATCTGTCCTTTTCCAGTTTAAAAGAAATACTAGTTGCCTAGATTTGCAAATAAGACGTTTATTCCAATTAGAAATTCAGTAAATCTGTTATAGAGCAGAACTGGGATGATATGTTCTCTGCTACAATACGATAGATCTTTACAAAGGGGAGGCTTTAAATCCCGGTCTTGAAGGATTGTTGAAGGAGGTGTTTTCAACATAATGGGCAAGGTTAGGGGGCCGCCGTTCTGTGATGATAACTCATCCAGATCACAACAGACAAAGCAAGTCACCTCGCTCATTTTAAATTCTGTATTAGTCCAGTGCCCGTGTGCACCGAAACAAACGTCCAGAAATAAAGAAAACGGTAAATTAGTTTCACTGATGCAGTTTATGTCCCATTTAGCGGTTTAATTAAGCTTATTTTTTAACACACTTTCAAGGACTGGTTGCTCCGGGCCAGTTGCATGGCTAATTTACATATCACGTGTCGTTTTACTTCGATAAAGTTGAATAGTCTCCATACTAACGAGCATGCTCACGGACGATAGTTAGCTATATTCGAAGCATAAATTTTTAATTCCGCCTATTAATCTGAATTGACTAGTCCTTGCTTTGATTTTAGCTGACAGTACGAAAAGGGCTAAATTGATTGATTTCGAGTTTCTTTTCGTTTGTCTCAATTCTGCACATTTATTTTGCCTCATAGGTCTTAGACACGAAAAGGTTTAATTTTGCTTTAATTCTTTTATTGTATGAATCAGCTCCCTAATCCAAAATTTCATTTTGTCATTCTCTTTTGCAAATTACTTTAACGATGAAATTTGGCATTTTATGCATTACTGTTACAGGCCTCCTTATTCACACTGCATATAGTCTTTAATTTGATTAAGGTGAAAATACCGTAAATGTTGCACAGATCCTCACACTTGCCACAGCTTTGGTTCTTCTATGAAAAAGACTCCACGGCCTGTGGAATATCCCTCTTTTTAGTTAATCAATATTGCTGCTCCCGAAGAAAAGGCTATCTGGTCATGTATGGTTTTAGTTAAGTGGCTGGTAAAATGAGCTGCGATTGATTTATTCAGTGCGGTGGTGAGAAATGTTTTCTTCGTATTCCGAATTAGATTAAGCTTAGATGACGAGCACATAACACAGAAGGACATGAACGGGCAGAAAGTCGGACACTAATACACAAAACAAATCGCAGCTCAAATCGGCCTCAGGCAAAAACGACGATGGGGCCGGTTAATTTTATACGGCGTGCAACTGACACAGTAAACATTCGTAAACACTCGGAGTGTTATAGCCATTATGCGCATAAGCCCAGAAAACTGCAGCTGGCTACACAGAGCCAAACGTTATTACTGTCTTTGAATCGTTTTTTCCTTCAAGTAGTGGGAAAGTGTCGTATTACTTTAGTACAACTTTGAAAGGCATCTATTGGTAAAATATCGATTTGGCCATATAGTATCACCTAATCTGAACAGGTAGGCCTAAAGGTTTAAAAACTCTATTATAATTGCGTTGTAGAATCAGAGTCAATATGCAAATCTTGAAGGAGGAAAAAACTATTCTGTTCTACACGTCTATTTTGAAAAGAGCATTAAAAATAACTCGTTTGATATTTTTGCCTCATTTTGCTTACCACACATTGCAGATGAACACAACAAACACGGCGGAGCGGACGTACGACGATGCTTTTGCTGATGACAAGCCGTCATTTAATTGGAGAACAAGGGCACACAAGTAAACGCTCATTAAAATGCATGGAGCGGAAGATTCCGGCAGAAAAGAGGCTTTCAATTTGTCTTAATGAATAATTCCCGGCATCAGCTGAGCTGACTGAGAGCACGGTGTTTCTCGGGGCCGTAACTCACCTATTACAGGGGCTAGTAGGGACGGACATGTGCGGAGATGAGGCGCAGCTACTTCAGCTGGCCCCGTGAAGTTTATCACTATGGAACAGCGGACGGCCAGCGTCGGCATCCCCGCCGATAACAAACTGCCCATGTCTCCTCATCCATCTGCGGCGAGAGGAGCCAAAGCCAGACTCATCCGTATCCATCCTCACCCTGAGTGTGCGGCCAGAAACAGGCAGCACACGAGCCGCCGCCCCCTTCCCTAGACCTACACGGCCCGGCCGCCGCATCCCAGCAATCCGCTCCCGTCCGCCTCCTCGTTTTCAGACCTTCGGCCTGACCTATAGGGAAAGCGAGGCGATGAACGTGAACGACCAGTTTGACTGCAGCGCTGAGGGCACAGGCGGCCTCGGGCTCATGGGGACCGGTCACACTCTCAGCCGGCCTCGGGCTCATGGGGGCCGGTCACACTCTCGCCTCTGTCTGCGCTGTGACTGAGGAAAAACTGAATGTGTGGGAGAATCTGTAAACACCAGAAAGCATTTTACCCTACGGGAAAGCGCGGAAAGACAGCAGATTGCTTCCGATATATTTAAAACATATATTTATTTATATCCACAAGTGAAAATATATTTAGTGGCCACTTTATTAGGTACACAAGCTTGCTAACGCAAAAAGCATGCTCCTCCCGTGAATCATATGGCTGCAACTTAAGGCACACATGCAGCATACAAACAGGGTCAAGACGTTCCGTTACTGTGCGGCTTTTTTGTAAGGGATTTTTAAACGTAGTGTGATGTCAGATGTGGTGCTTTCAGCATCTCAGAAAGAGCCACGTTTCTGGGATCGATCTTCACACACTACAGTGTCTAGAATTTACAGAGAAAATCGTTATTAACTTCTAATCAATTGCATTTATACGGCAGAAATGATCTTGTTAGTGATAAATGTCAGAAGATAATGGCCAGGCGTCACAAGTCACAAGTGGAAAAATACAGCGCTGTACAAGGGCGATGTTATTTCACATAGTTCTGTCTACCTTGAGATGCCATTTTATCGGGCAGGAAACAGCTAATCATACAATATTGACCATACAGAATGGTCTTTCTTTGTGCAGATTCATACCATACATTAGCTGTCTAAATCTTCTGTAATGGCGTTTTAATAGACAAATCTTCGTGCTACAAGTGAATTTACAGACATGTAAATGATGGGTGGGTGGTAAGTAGGGCGTACATTACAAATGGTTAACAGTGCATAGGTTTGCGACACTAGTCTGTCGGTATCTCTGATCTGTTTTACGATGCTGTGAACTCATTTATGATACTACACTGCCATCTGCTGGATAGACGGTGCCAGTGAATTCGACGTCTATAGTTCTTCGTTTTGAGGTCAGGGAGATTTATGACGATGACTGTCTACGACCCAAAGTAACTGCCCTTAGGTCTAACGTGCGTTCTTTGGTGATGTGCAGGATAAAGCAGAAACGACGAAAAAAGGAAACAATGGAAGTCAGCAAAATTCCGAAAACGCAATCTTAATGACCAGTCGTTTTCTACATTTTATAGTAGAAGAGTTCAGTGGTAAACGGGCGAGTGCGCTAATCATGACATAAAACGGCAGAAATATGAATTCGTTTCACCAAAATAGCCACGAAAAAATGTGTCACAAAAGTATGTCTATTTCACTCCTGTTCACGCAAGTCATTACTACTGGATGCTATTTTGAGTTTTTGTAAATTGCACATAGACTTTCTCTCAGAGTTCTCACTAGGTTCTGTCTTGGGATATAATTTCCTGTTGAACACATTCACACATACTGTGAAATACTATATAACAAAGAAGCAAAGTCATTTATTTGAGCCAAAATTATTTTATTGAAACACAGAGCAAGATGTACAACTTAAGTGTTTTGTTGGGTCAGACTTTCTAATGGCTAAAACAAATTTTACTAAAAATCCACTTAACACCATATTATACATTAATAGATTTATATGGTGTATTAGTGTCTTAAATTGTGTATAAAGGGAATTAAATAAGGTATCAGGGTATAGAAAAGCAAAACTGACAACATGCATTGGTAATAAATACTGATAAAGCAGTTCAATCACAGCACACAACAGAAAAGTTTAGGCTGGTCACAAAAACCATAAACGCCAATGTGTATTTATCATGATCAATACTTTCTCTTAAAATGTTCTGCACAAATAAGGTTCCACTTTTAAAAACCAGATGACATAAAAAAATAATAAACTACACAACAGACATTGACACTGAAGGGTAACATATGCCATGACATTGTCATAGACACATGGGTGACCTCAGCATGACATCATGAGAAAGGCCCCTCCCTTTTTCCCCAGTGCCGCGGGAGCACGGGGCAGATGGCTTACAGAAAGTACCACGTGCATCGGAGCCCCCATCTCACTATACCACTTACTCCCGTATCTGTAGTGGAAGGATGAGGCCCAGGACACTGGGATCAGGATCAGCGCAAAGGCTGAAGCTGTCCCGGCCTGGAGCTCCACTGGAATCAGGATCAGTCCAAAGGCTGAAGCTGTCCCGGCCTGGAGCTCCACTGGGATCAGGATCAGCCCAAAGGCTGAAGCTGTCCCGGCCTGGAGCTCCACTGGAATCAGGATCAGCGCAAAGGCTGAAGCTGTCCCGGCCTGGAGCTCCACTGGGATCAGGATCAGCCCAAAGGCTGAAGCTGTCCCGGCCTGG
>JABJVO010000126.1:16174747-16186128 GCA_026770805.1 Boulengeromyrus knoepffleri
CATCGACAGGAGCTAATGAACACTTCTGATCTAAGAGCAGCCTTGGGAAGGAGACGGAGGCAGAGGCTCACTGTAGGCTCTCATCCCAACTGAGAAATCCCATCCTCGTGGATTTAAAGTGGCCAGGTTAACGTTCTTTCGGCCATTTTAAACATGCCATCAACAACACCGAGCAGACGGAAGAGACTCCGCTGGGAAAGAGGGCGACGCCGTGCCTGCAGCTGGACGATCTCCCCCTCCCGCAGCTTCAGCTGCGACTGCAGGTTCTCGATGATGCTGGAACCGCCACCAAGGCGCGCCGCCTCGTACAGGTTACTCGCGCTCGCCGACGTGTGCATCGCGCCGAAGGGATGATCGAGAGAGTCGTCCTGAAGTGGAGGAGAAGAGCAGCGGTGAGCACGACTCCTTCATGCCAAACCCTGCTGACAGGCTCTTTGCTTTAATCACACGGAATCGCAATTCACAGCTCATTACGTTGTCCAAGTACTGGGTTTACTGCTCATCTTGATACACACTGTTCACTGCATTCAGGAATCTCATTTTTTCCCCCTGATTTTATCCTTAGCTGACAAACAAAAACAATTCTGAGGTACGAGCCAAGGTTAAGCTATGCTGCCATCTAGTGGAGGAAAGCAGAGGGAGATGCTGTGCTGCAGAGCACGTTTCTGTTCCTCCCCAGTTCTGAAGAGTGAATGAGGCTCTCAGTATAATTATGGACTGAACGAAACTGAGTGAATATTATCACACAATATCACTCATCACAAATTACTGGAAAAGACCAGTAGGGGGAAGTGAAGCGGCCCACCTGAGAAAATACAGAAGTCTGTAGGCCACTGGCGTCGCCCCCGCTGATGGAGCTGGAGCGAGACAGGGTGGGGGTGGAGGTGGCGGGGGCCTCGGTCGCAGAGAGCACCAGGGCTTTCCTGTCCTGCTGGGAATGCCGCGAGGTGAGAGCAGGCGGACGCAGTGCGGGGTCCAGCCTGACATAACGCACCAGAGTGTCCCTACCCTTTCTCTGAGGGCTTCCTGGGCCAGGTAGCATTTCTTCTTCTCCTGCTCCACCTTCATTTTCTCCATCTCCAGCTGATTGGTGAGGAGCAGCTGGGGGGGGGGAGGCAGCAGCATCGTCAGCAGGGGGCCCCTCGGCAGGTCGCAGGCCGTCGCACGTCTGCAGGGCTTACCTTCTCCTTCCGGGTCTCCTCCAGCGCCCGCACGTGTTCCCCCCTCAGGTTCTCCAGCTCCACACGTTCCCTGAGGAGAGGGGGTGGGGCACCAGGTAACATGGGAGCCTAATCCAGATGTTCTATGACTGAATGGCCTGACCACAGAGCCTAGGTGGGTGAATTCTAAGATCCTTCCAGTTTGTGTCACTGGGGTACACAGCTTCCGAGATGCCCCCCCCTACCTGCTGCTGTCGTCCTCGATCTGCTCCCTCCGGACCTTCTCCACGTCCAGCTGGCCCTGGAGGCGGGCCTTCTCCTGCCGCAGCAGGGAATTCTGGGACTCCAGCGAGGCCAGCTGGGACTTGATCGCCAGCAGTTCCTCGGCTCCTGAGCGCTCCCTCTCCACGGCGACAGCAAGCTGGGCCTGGGCGTCAGCTGCGGGGGGGGGGGGGAAGCATCGCTTAGCTACACACAGGCAGGACCCCCGCCCCCATCATGGACTGCATCCCCACGCGCTGCTCACCAAGCCGGTCAGAGATGTTCTTCTCCAGCTTCTCCCAGGACGCCGTCTGGCCCCCTAGCGAGGCCTGCAGGTTCTCGATCTGCCTGAGCAGAGGCCGTGTCGCCGAGGTGACACTCTGACTCAGCTCCTGGTTCCGTGTCTCCGCCGCCTGAAGCCTCTGCGGGAGACAGCGGGACATCAGGTGCTTGCATGGACCACCGCAGAATGCCCCCCCCCACGTGTGGCTGCCCCCTTACCTGCTGCAGCTCCCCAATCTCCTCCCGCAGGTAGTCCTCCTTCCTGGCCTGCTGCTGCTCTGCTCGCTGGAGCGCCAGCCGCAGGTCTGCCACCTGCAGGACGAGCAGGGAAAGAACAGCGCAGGGAGCAAGTGAAATTCTGAATAAATATGTGGACAAATTACACAATAAAGATACATCCATCCAACTCCCAACCGGTCTGGGCTGGGAGCATATCCCACAGCACACAGGAGACACGCTGAAAGAGATGCCAGGCTATCACAGAACACACACACACACACATCCAGATAACACAGGGGAATCATGCAAACTCCACACACACACAGCAGAGGCAAGATCTGAACCCACAACCATGAGGCAACAAAGAGTGTTGAGAAAGGGCCGGGACATACAGCCCACCTGGTTAGCCAGCGCCTCCTGCTGGAGGCGGGACTCCTCCTGCGCCTTCTCCAGCGCCATGCTGAGCCTCTCCTTGGCCTCCACCTCCCGGCTGAGCGCCGCCTCCTGCGCCTCGCTGTCCTTGGTGGCGTTGGCCTTGTGCAGCTCGGCCAGTTCCCTGTGGAGGGAGCAGAGTGACGGTGGAGCCCCGCTGGCCTGGAGGCTGGAGGAGGACCTGGGCCACTGGCTGGTCAGACAAGCCGGCCGCTCAGACGGCCCCTAAGCAGGCGCCTCGATCCCTAACAATCATGGCTTTAAAATTAAAGGCCACAACAAATGCTGATGATCAGCTTCCGCAGTTCAGTCTCTGCCCACCAACAGGCGCTGGATGTATTTTCTGAAATAGGGGCCCCGGTTATCATGAACACCAGTTTCTGCCACTAACATTCACATGAAGACACAGACACTTAGGGGGTCAGCGTGCTCATGCACTCAGACCCAGATTGCTGAAAAATCACCTTTACAGGGTATTTAAAGATTGAAAATACTTTCCATTTTACCATATTTACTGCTTTATGTAATAAAAGTTTGGTTATATTTCAGTTACAGTCATAGATTTTTAATTAAAGCTGTGGGTAATTTATTATACATCTGAAAAAAATCTACCTTCCTATAATGAAAACACGGCCTTTGCAATATATAAAACTGCTGGATCGATAGGGTTTATGGCACATGTGCTGTGTAATGAAGCATTCTGCGTGTGGATGGACACAGCAGAGGCGGCCAGCCGCCAGCAGATGGCCCCAGTGAGGCTGCCTGTGAATGGACACAGCAGAGGCGGCCAGCCGCCAGCAGATGGCCCCAGTGAGGCAGCCTGTGGATGGACACAGCAGAGGCGGCCAGCCGCCAGCAGATGGCTCCAGTGAGGCTGCATACTTGTAGGCGCTGTCCAGGGCGGCCTGCAGACTGCGGTTCTTCTCCCACAGCTCGTCGGTGTCACTCTGCAGCCTGCCCAGCTCCCTCTCCTGCTTCTCCACCATCCCGTTTAGCTTCTTGATGTTCTCGCGGTGCTGCTTCTCTACCTCCTCCTTGCCGTCCAGAACCTGCGGGCGAGACGGGCATGGGGGGGGGGGGGTGTGAAAGGCCTGCAGTGCGGCGCACAGAGACCTGCACCTCGGACAGAGTCGTCGGCCTGACCTGCTGGACGTGTTTCAGCTCCTCCTCCAGCTCCTTGATCCTCTTGGCCTGTTTGGCCATCTGGCTGTCGCTCTCCTTCTCTTTTGTCCGAAGCTTCTTGATGATGTTGGAATGCTGGAGATGCTGCTTGGACAGCTTCTCGCCTGCCGGGCAGACAGGGCTCTCAGCACGGATGTGGTCGGCTCTAAGGCTCCAGCCTGAATCAGCAAAGCGCCCCCTGGTGGCCTTACCTTCCTCCAGCAGACCCCGGATCTGCTCCTCTTTCTCTCGGATTAGTTCCAGCGTCTCATTAGACCGGAGCCGTGTCGACAGTTCCTCCCGCATCCCCTTCATTTCCTAAAATGGGTGGGGGCAGGTTAGGGAGGATGGAGAATTGAACATTTATTGATTGACCGAACTACACAGATCTACAAATTAACCAGCCCTTAGCAGGACCCCAAGGGTTTCATTTAGCAGAGGGGAAACTTTACGTGCCAGAGTGTGTGAGGCAACATTCATGTGTGTCGGGTCACAGGGTGACGCGTGATTCACATGTGATCAGTCACAGGGTGAAGCATGACATTCACACATGACTGGTTGCACAAGAACCCGTGACATTCACGTGTGATCGGACACAGGGCGACGCGTGACATTCACGTGTGATCGGACACAGGGCGAAGTGTGACATTCACATGTGACGTGACATTCACCTTCACGGCAGAGTCCCGCTCCTTACAGGCCAGCTGGGCCTTCTTCTCGGAGTCAGCGATGCGCTGGGTGAATTCCTCCCGCAGTGAGTGAATGTTAGTGTTCTCCTCCTTCAGATTGACCATCTCACTGCACAACAAGACCACAGCTGCATCACTGCACAACAAGACCACAGCTGCATCACGCTAAATTATGCCAGATGGGAAACATGCAACAGGAACCCTCAATTAACCGGGGTACTGGGTACCAATAGGGTGTATCCTCCATTCAGTATGGTTTTAATAGCAAGACATGAGCCTGGTCAGCAACATTCAAGACACCCGAGTGGAGTAAAGTCACACACTCACTCTTTGAGGTTGTCAAACTCCTCCTCTAGCCGGGCTTTATCTTTGCTGAGAGCCAAGAGCTGTGACTCTCTCAGCTCCAGACGGCTTGTCAGCTCATCAATAATCTGCAGGAAATGTACAGAAAATCTCAGCAAACAATCCAATGAGTGCATTACATTGAACCAATTATCTTCCATAACCTTTTTTCCGGTACATCCTGGTCCCTTTCTCAGGAATCACAGAACACTACAATCCCTTACTGGACAAAACAAGGAACACCCCAGACAAGACGCCAGGCTATCGCAGAGCACATACACAGACACACATTTAAAAGATACCAATTGAAGGTCATGTTTATGGACTGCGGGAGAAAACCCGTCAAGCACAGGGATAACATGCCACTCGCCACAGAGAGAGGAAGATTCAAAGGCCACCTTCCACGCTTGACTTATCCCAAAGCCCTTCAGATCCCCCTTCTTAAAACAAAAGCAGGGCAGACACGTTAGCATTACACTACCCGACAAAATCGCCATAAACTATAGGTGCAGTGATGTCTGTTTATTCCTGTTCTATTTTACTGGAAGAAATGGTGTATAACTGAGGTAATTAAGCTCCTGACGGTGAAGAGAATCTGGCAGGTGAGTTACCTTCTGAAGCTCTGTAATCCGACAGCCTGAGCTCTCCATGGGTTCCCCCACGCCTGCCGGCTCCGTCATCCTGTCCAGATCTCCGGCAGTCCTGCAAGCCACATTGGCACCCTCGCGGCCCAGAATCTCCTCAGGCTGCTCACAGTTCACGGGCGTAGCACTTCTGCCGCTCTCCTCCATCTCGTTCTCGTCCAGCGTGCGCTCCCTTGCGGCGTCCGTCGGCCCGCCCTCACCCTGCTCCTCCTCTTGATCTTCCGCCCCGCCGCCGGGCACCAGCGCGATAGGGGTGCTGGGGCTGGTGGTGACGGAAGCCAGAGTGCATCCCCGCCCCGGGAGCTCGTCGTCGGAGTTGATCTCGCTCACGCTGCGGCTATCCAGCGACTGCACGCTGAAGGAGTCTATGCGCTCGAAGGCATCCGAGGAGCCACAGCTCTCCGTCAGCTTTTGGAACTCTTCCAGGCGCTGGAAGTCGGGGCAGGCGGAAGGGGACAGCAGCTGGAAGGAGCTCTGCATCAGGTTCAGGCTGGCCTTGGCCTCGGGCCCTTGGCGGGAGCCAGCTGAGCTCTCGCTCAGCACGCTTTCGTGGTCCAGCACTTCGATGTCGCTCGTGGTGGACGTCCCTGACGAGAAGGTGCTCACCGGGGGCGACGGTGTGTTGCTCTGCCTGTCCTCCGGTTTGGGGTCTTTGGAGTCCAGTGGGACGTCCTTGGCGGGACCAGTTCGTGACTTCGAGGAGCCTTCGCATGCCAGGGGCCCAGGAGACCCTGCGCCGTCCGGACTGTCTACGGCTTGAGCCACGGGCGAGGAGAGGGGCTTGTCTACCTCACTGACATCTGACACAGCACTGGTGCTGACTGAGCCGCCCTCGCTGTCCACAGCGACCGAGTCCTTAGGGCTTGTGATAGCAGCACAGGGAGCCAAGTGCTCCGGAACTGCATTTACTGAGACAACGTCTGTGACGGACACAGGCTTTGATGGTTCCGGGGGAACTGGTTCACTAGTCACCACTTCCTTGAGCACTGGGACACCCGGCTCCACAGAGTCTGTCTTCTGAGAACTCGCTCTCTCCAAAAGCACAGGCTCCTCCTCCTCCTGCGGCCTAAGAGACTTGGCTGGGGGCACAGACACCACGCTGGAGGTCTTCGCAGTAGGCAGGTCCCCCTGGGACAGGAAGGCACTGAAGAAACTTTCCGATTCGTCTACGACGGTGCGGGTGACGGGCTTAGTGATGGCCTCAGTGGACTGGGGGACACTCGGCGCGCATTCCTGCGAGGGGGAGTCCCACTGCCTCACACCCCAGCCACCACTCAGCGAAGTCTTCCCAGGTACGTCTACAATGGGAAGAAGTGGTATTAAAACAACTGCTGATAGCTCTGCTGCTAAAACGGGCTCTAATAAAGCTGCTTACGCCAAATTGTCTCACTTTGAAAGCTCTTATATACATGCCTTATATGTTTTACACCACTGACAGATATGGAAATTACTTCACATTTGCACTAGTTACTACGTTTATTCACATTTGGGGGAAACCGGAATTAGAACATTGCTGACTTATAAGAAATAACTATTATTAGTAACGAACATGACTATAATGTAAATATTTGCATGCAATGTCTATTTTTGCAGTTTGTTAGCTATATTTAAAAGCTTGCAGGGTCCACTGCGCCACCAGCCGCGCTCTAGGGAGAAATAAGACCAGCTCGGTTTTCAGGCTTATTAATAAGCATCCCGAAACCAAAAACGTAAATAAATACAGAGGAGGAAGGGCTTCACTTACCATCATAAGTCGGCACTGCTATCTCGCCCCACTGATCTTCTTCTTTAATGTCCAACACCCTGTCTATGGACTTCTGGGCGGTCGTCAGCGCTTGCTTGGCAAAGCTGGATAAATGTGAAGCGTTAAACCAACTCATGGCTCTCCGTGTCGTTATCAGATAAACGTCAAACCGATGGCAGGAGTGTACAGGCGCACGCGATAACCCGGGTAGCTAATTAGCATCCCATGATGACATGCAGTTAACAAACTAGCGAGTTACGCCCTCGAGTCCGAGCTATAAGCTATTAGAGCGTCCTCATCGCCCCAAACGATCATTTTAGTACTGAAGGTGGCTATTCGGCGCTGTTACGCCATATCTGACTTCGGCGAGAGTTATTAGCTCTAATGTGTAAATAGTGTTTTCATCTTCCGGCGTCCACTTCCTATCCACGTCGCACCGACCAGACGAGTTACGTCACTTCCTGTGAAATGTCACTCCCGTTTAAAGGGACGCCACGCGGCTACCAGACCGATTTTCCTATCAAACCGTATATACGTGTAAAACCATGTCAGAAAAAGGTTACTAATGGAATGCAGATACAGTATCACCTTAACAGGAATTTACGTGGTATTCTGTGGTATATTAGATCATGGCGGGCTTCATTCTAACTCTGAGATGAACATTATTAATAGCATGAAGGGAAACTGAGGCGTTGCAGTAGTTATAAACGGGATCAGACACACACAACATAAGAGCACAGTATAAAGGGACGATAGATAGATAGATAGATAATGTACTGTATACAAACAACCAACTTTTTCCACGTTTGTTGTGCTGAAATGTGATGTTAGGCATTTAAGAGCAACTCTATTGGGAAGGGCCTAGAGAAAGCAAAGACTGAATGGTATCCAGTATGAGACAACTGATATCAGGCTATCAGAACTATTGTTCTTCATTCCCTGTAACTAAAGAACCATGTGTAGATCCCACACCTTCCCCACACACAGAAATATGACAAAAATAACAGAGTTTTTTTTATTGTAGATTGTTATTGAAAACAGGCCCAAAGGGGTACAGTTAAATGTGAAACAGAGAGACGGAAAATAAATGTGCGACATCCACCCGTCGGTCTTCTCATCCTTATCCAGCGGAGGTCTGCAGTTAAAAAAGGCAGGCTACGCAAATGAATGACGCTTTGCACATGACAGTGGTTCAACGTTATGTAGCCTTAGGACAGTTAAATGATGGCTAAAACCGAAATGTGTACAGTTTAGGGTTACCAGGAAGTAACACATGAATGCGAAATGTCTAATCATTTACTGACTTGAGGAACGGTTTTTAAAAACAGACCATCCAGGAATCCAGGAACACTGAATATAATCTGTAAAATACACCCCCCACTTCATCACAGTGAGGAAACAGAGGCTATACTGACACAAATGCCTTTAGTAAGCACTGCATTTCTGCTGAGTAGTACTGCACAGCAAGGCTGCTCGGGCGGTCCTGCCCCGACGGTCTACGCGCTCAGGTTGAGTTTGAAGAGCAAGGTTTGCGGGGAGGTGACGTCCGCCACAGCCAGCTCCTGCCCGTCTGTCAGGCCGAGCTCTGCCAAACAAAAGCGGCTGTCCGTTAGATATGCCCTTAAAATAAGCCCAGGGTTTGCAAAATACAGAAATGCATATATTTCATGTTCAGAGGAAAGTCCAAACCAACAGTTGGTGAAGGACTTGTATTACCTTTCAATGTTTTACAAAGATTTGGCCGGGTTCTCTCTTCTATAGAGGATATGGTCTACAAAGAAAACATGGATCTATCAGATTTTTGGAGAAAAAAAACCAAGACAAGAATAGAAAGAAATATCACCTGTAAATATAATGTCTTATTTTTCCCTTCCAAAGTGGCTGTGATGGCCGGTGATTTCATCTGTCTGCAATAAAACGGTTCATTTTTACATACCAGTCTTCAGGGTACAGAAACACTATCTACTGAGACAAAGCTCTCCCTGCACTACCCCTTTCACTCACAGGGTGGCGCTCTCGGTCAGGTAGTTCAGCACGTCCTGCAGCTTGGCTGAGGGGGCGAACTGCAGCTCCTGAGGCACCTGGCTGCAGGCGGGGCAGTTCTCCTGGTGCCCGTCAAAAGCCGAGGATACAGCGTTAACACGCGAGGACCACTGGCAGGAAGAGCCCCCGCCCTGCCAGTCCGGTGTCCACTTTAACGAGACAGGCGTGTGAAACGACAGCCGAGCAATAAGTAGGAGAGACTGGCCACCAGTCACCTGCTGCTGCCACTCGGATCCCCGGACACCTTAGCATTTAATCTGAAGCCACAGAGCTCCAAACCCACCTTCCTGTCCGCCTCAAACGTGTAGGTGTACAGGCCGTCGACGTCGTTGAACATCAGGTAGTTGTTCAGTGAAATGTAGGCACTGCGGAAAAGAAAGCAAGATGAGCCAAGAGAGGCGGAAATAAGCAGCTGGGGAATGAGACCGAGAAATAACAGCCAGAACCAACCTCGACGCAATCTTGAAGACCTCAGTGGCACATGCAGCTGGGGGGAGGGAGATTAAAACAAACAAAAAACACCAACATGTTATCAAAATGTCGTTGCGACATTGCTGCCTTGTGCTGCTGATTACAGACAGGCTCTCACAGCCACTGCAGGTAAAAGGACAACACGGCAAACTCGGAACACGGACAGGACGCACCCGCAATGACGGCGTTTGTGGACGCCACGGCGGGGATGATGCTTTTCACAACCCCTGGGAAACAGAGATTAAAGCTCAGTCTACTGACTGTTCCAGAATGAGGCACCTTAACTCGCCTAAATACTCACAAACACATTCATTGAGCTAAACTGCAATACTGCAAAATCTAATTATACTGAAAATTGTAATTTTTCCCTGTGAAAAGCACTTAATAATACAGATATCAGTCCCGTTTATAGGTCGTGTCGACATTTCCGGCCCCGCGGGTCACCTTGCCCTGGGCTCACCCTGAGTCAGTCTGTAGGTCACGCCAGTGATGCTGAACTCGCCCGCTCTCTCCTGTGATCTCTGGAACACCCACTGGATGTGTTTGGGGTCGTCCCCGTCCAGCGGCACGCCGTCTGGGGGAGACACGGCCAGTGGAGGTTAGGGATGCCACGCGGGACAACGCAGGACCGTCACTCACCGCAATCTACGGCTAAGGTGAAGCCTAAGGTATGACAGCGGAGGCGGGGGCTCGGGGGTGTCCGAAAACCCACCGCCAAAGGGATTCTCCTTGGGCCACTGCAGCAGACGGACGTACTCCACGCAGTGCTCAGGCAGCCGGGGCATGGAGGCAATGGTGCACATGGGGTAGGTGATCTGTGAAAAGGACACGTGTAAGTAAACGTGCACATCCACACCAGCCAAGGCTCCCCTCTAGGGACAGTCACCGAACGGCACTGGGGCCCCATTCACAATCTCAGTGCTTCTTACCCACTAAGCTACACACAGTCACACCAATTGGGAACGACAGCATCTCAAAGCAACAACAGAGGAGCTCTCTGAGGGGGCCTGAACCCACAACCTCATGGTCACAACGTGGCGCTTCTCATTCACCAGTGCCAGCCCACTTCTACTCCTCCTGATTACATGACGCTCTTGCAGCCTCCTAAAACAGTCAATAACCTCCGTACTGAGAAACAAGCTGCAAGAGGAAAAATATTATTTCTGAAAGTTTCATTTAACTGCACTGCCCAGGTTTTCCCAGGCATCTGACTTACTCCTGCAGTGTAGGAGAATCACTGTCTCTATACTGGATACAGTGTGATTTTGTGTGAGAATATGTGATGGACAGGCATCCTGTCCAGAGCTGCCTGGGACAGGCTCCAGACCCCCCACCAACAATCCTTTCTTTATATGGGCGTGTCTGACACAGATCGATCGCACCCTAATCCTTGAGGTGCTTAAGATGGTTATTTCATAGACAGAAACACACCTGCGGAGGGTAGAGCTCCAGGGTACATTCAATACAGGCAGTCATGCCAGGCAGGATGACCCGGGCGTTGCCCTTGAAGCCCTCGGTGCCCCCGTCGATGAGTGGGATAACGGAGGACGGCTCCAGCACGCCTTCCTCGAAAGTCAGCAGTGACATCTGGTGGAGGAAAGTGGAAAAGCAGCAGGTCAGGGGCACTGAGAGGCACGCCCACAGAGGTCTGCACATGGCGACCCATAAAGAGGTGTACCAGCATGCCATTCATCCACCGGCGGGCGATGATGGAATCCAGGCCACACACCACGATATGGAACTCTGAAACATGGCAAAGAGCGAAGTGAGCATTTCACCGGCTGCGTTGTGACTGGGGCCTTCTGGTTAAACCCCCCCCTTCACCGAAATCTTTTTACTGATTCCCCACTGATGGATGAAAGAATATCTGCAGTGCCCAGCAGGCCCAGAGTGGCCAATAGGGAGACTTGGGGGAATCCTAGGGGGGGGGGGG
>JABJVO010000126.1:16195650-16205971 GCA_026770805.1 Boulengeromyrus knoepffleri
TCCCCTCTCAGACCAGAACCTTGCTGTACTTGAAGGATTGATAAATCCCATTACCTCACCCTTGCCTCATAAAGGGCCCTTGTCGCGCGGGGAGATTGAAAACGCCATTCGCTTCAGATTTGGTCACTCGGCACTTCTCAAAACGTCAAAAAAAAAAAAGGAAAGAAAAAAAGGGAAAATGAGTTTCCTGGGATTTATTTTGTCCAAAGCGCCAAAAGAAAAGAAAAAAAACAGCACAAAGTAAAATGTGATCACAGTCGAGGAACCGCAAGATCGTCGGAACACGTTTTTTAGAGGTTCGAAATCCAGATTAAACCGCTACACTGCTGCCGTTTTAAGTAGAATTACACACAGGCAGTTAAAGTCAGTGGTGGCCGGCCTGGTTCGCCAGATGTAAATTACACATGAGCAGGTGGCTGGATTTAGTCATGTGTGTCTGTTAAGGAGAATCAGAGCTCTGACTCAGCGAGATAAATAGAGTTACTCACTAGGCGGAGGTGGGGAATTCCTACCAATCATATTCCTGACAGCAGGTAGATATGACACAAATTTAAATTAAAGTTTTAGATATATCTAGTTGGGTGGAGGCTTCCGGAAACCTCACAGCAGGGCGACAGTTTTCAGGAAACAGGCACTAGGATAGACGCTCCTCCTCCCCCATGGAACCGCGGACCGCAGCAACGCCGCGGAGCGACCGTTACAACTTTATGAAAGTCAAAGAGTTTTTAAAAATTAATAGATGCGCTGGACCTCAAACGGGCGATAAGGCAGCGCAGAAATGGCGCAGAGCGCTCTTGGCTTAAAGGATTATCTGTCGTGTGTCATTCCGCCGCCACCCCCCCCCACCCCAGCGACCAGCTCTGACACACAGTTCAGCGCTGCTTGACTTTGGTCCCGCCGTTCTCACTCGCCACTCACGCGCCGCTTAAACATCCCCCTGAAACGAGTTTACCTTAAGCCCGCTGAACGTGCACAGGATTCTTTAATAAATCTATATTAGTGGGTTTTTAACGGAATTAGCACACTCTAAATTGCCGTGACCCCGGAGTCACAGGCAATAGACATTAAATTGCTTCAGTCTATCAGAACTTTACTATCGCCGTGATTACATTTAGCTGGCCTACCTTTCTCTTAGTCTTAAATGCAATTGTTTGTTTGTTTTGCGTGTGTGTGTGTGCGTGTGTGTGTGTGTTTCCCCCAAACCAGAGAGATAAAAGAACACAAATCGCACTTTTCCAAAAGCTACGCAGCAGGAAGGGAAGCAGCCTCATCAGTGTCCCATCAGCCACTCAAAAACCGTGACAAGTCCTGCCCCCCCCCCTCCCCCGCCCCCGTATAGGGACGACTGCAGGCTCCACGTCAGTGAGTTTGGAAAAATCAACCCCCCGTAGACCACCGGCTCTGCCAGGAGAACTCGCTTTCCGGAAGCTCGGGAGGGAGACGGGGGAGGACAGGGCCGAGTAGGGCACGCAGACGAAGGCGTTACGGCCAAAGCGGCCTCAGCCGTACTATAGAAGCATCATTACCGCAGCACATGCATTTAACGGGAGGTCGAAAACCCCTAAATAAGTCATTAAAAGTTTAAAAATAAGCAGCATACCATAATCATCCATAAAGCCCATACTGCATGCCGTAAGACTTTATGACAGCACTTAATTTCACAGTTGACTTTTCATTAACATCACTGCCATGTGGCTGTGTTGATATGAAACGGCCATGATCGATCCCTGATAGATGCCATGCAGAAAGGGGACACACACACACACACACACACACAATGCTCCGGCGACAGTTTAAATCGTCCACAAAAAAAGGTAAGACACTAATGACCATAAATGCTACCATGCTAAGACGCTAATGACCATCTCGCTAAACGTGGCTGAGAGAACAAGGAGCAGTTTTCGGTTGATTGGTAGGATGTTCATGGAGCATAAAACCAGATTTCTAGGAGTTTCCAGCGCTGAGGTCACGGGGTCAAGACACCAGCTCATCAGATGCCTGTAAAATCCACCGACCACATGAGGACAAACCCTAACCGCCCCCCCCCCTACCAAGGGCGATGCGGAGAGGATAGACCAACAGAAACTACACAGTAAGAACCAGGGATAGATTAATTTAGCTGTATTAGCCCTAAGTAAATCTAACAAGGAAGCATTAATACAAAGGAAATTTGATCTCCTGAATCATTAAGCAGTAGTTAGTGTCTTAATCAAAGCGTTTCCAAACTTAAATCCCGCACGGAATTCCTAATGGAGGCTTTTGGTGGGGGGGGGGGCAGGTCTCAGTGAGCCCTTGTGTGGCGGGGAGGCCAGGAAGTGGGACAATGGTCTCAGGCTGGGCTGGCAGTAGGCCAGACCGGCCAAAAACTGGTCTGTTCGGTTCTTCGGTGGAAAGAAAACCTGTCCAGCAGGCCACAGTGGGAACGGGAGAAATCACAGAACACACACACCTGCAGCGTACAGCTACGTTTCGCTTGTAGCATGTTAACTAAAGTTGACTCCCATAAAAGGTGGATGTCGTGCACAATTCTGTGAAACTCATTACCTCTCCATTCTTTACAGGGAATCATATTATAAGAATCAGCCCAGCTCACTGCGATTCCCCCGTTTTATTAAATGAAGCCGGCTTTACGTTCCACTTTGTCCGTTCAGTGCCAGAATGACCAGGCCTGCCATGTCCAGCTTAATCATGGTCACCTGCCATTTAATTTCAGGTAAGCACACATCTTGTGGCGGCAGAGCCTCGTGACGGCAGAGCCTCGTGACAGCAGAGCTTGATAGCCATCTTTCTCACCGCACAAGCCAGGCATTACGAAAGACTCACCCTCAATGCAAGCTGGCCAAACCTAAACACCAAATTCAGGCTATAAGAGAGCGATGTGTCATGATGTAGATTACACTCAGTCAGCGTTGGACAAGCACAGAGACAAAAGGACTTAAAACTGTCTTCTTCAATTCGACTGACTTTTAATACAAATTCTAAGAACCAGCTTACCAAATTGGGATAGTTGACTATATATTACATGCTTTAAAACACAAAGTTCACAAACAACTAAACAATAAAAAAATTAAAAACATCCTATATACAGTGTTAATATTTACATGGAAATTCTTCAAAGAAAGGAGCACCAGTCCATGGAGTCCAGCATGGGATGCGATGGCTGTTCTTGTCGATGATCTCTTGTATACCTAATGAATCCAAGGAAAGCTATAGAGGCTGGAATGTCATCAGAAGAAGCAAAAGGGACTTAATCCATGATCAGAGTCTAGAACCGACAAACACCTGGTCCAGCCCAGAAGGCGTGTGTTGCTTGGCCGGAATGCAGATAATGCCAGGCCCGGAAATGCAGAAGACGCGGAAAGGGGCCCGGGATCAGTGGCAAGAAGATGGCACAGAGAGCCAATGTGATGGCCAGCCATGTGCCATTTGTAAAAGGCTCCTCGGTCAGCCCCTCAAAGTACGTCAGTGCCATCTACCGCTATACACACAATGGGGAGCAGGAACCGGGCTGCTCGCTGTTGGACACCATTCAGGCTGCAATTATTTTCCCAGTTTCCGCAAATGTGCAAGTCTGAATATTCACTGAAGAGTTAATGCCATCCAACGGCTCCGTGACGGATACTGACGGCTCTACAAGCCGTAAAACTGGTGCGGAAATGGTCAGGGCTACTATCCAGTCCTTACTGGTCAAATCCCCACATCCCGCTCCACCTTCATTCCATAATGTAAGCAACATTGTTTTACGTAAACTTGTACAAAACATCCTTATTTGTCCATTTGTCTGTACACAACTCCCAGTAGACAGCACAGACCACAGCTCTGTGATTCCCATGTTGCCCTGTGGTTCTGGGTCCTGTCGGTTTTGGCTCTCTGCTTCTTCAGAAATCCCAGCCCCTGTCATGGAGGCACGTGTGAGGATAGAAACGGCCCTCGGAGAGCGCCGGTTCCTACACTATCGTTCCAGGCTTGGAGTCCTCATGCCAGTATAACATCTGGGCATCCGAGTCCAAAGTGCTGCTGAGGTGGCTGCCGACTGGCGGCTCAATTTGGTTCATGTCTACATACGACCTGCAAAGGCAGATGGGAAGCCAGTGAGCATGTGGAGCATATCAATGATTCTGGAAACAGACACGCACAGATCAACAGAAGACGACAAAACATTCAACAATTTAACCCCACATCGTCGGCTGCAAAACTGAAGTTGACGTCCTGTCCGAGAGGGCAGTCTGTATGGATCCCATTAGAGCCGTTTCCTGACATGGGGTTAAAATGTTCCTTCTCACTGTGAAAGCAAAAACCAGCGGCAGCCAATCACAGACAGGGGCCCGATGCAGCAGCCAATCACAGGGCACGCGAGGACTGCCCTTCGACACACAGCAGACCACTCCAGAGTCTGGAGGCACTTGTAGGACCATCCTCACGCATGTCATACAAGGTGATGAACCTTCTAAATCGCCTGTTGCGGGAGATCTGAGGTTCGAGGGTTGGAGACGCCCAGAACAGAGAGCATGCGAGGGGTGGGGTGGGACACAGAAGACAAGCGTGAGCTTTGGAGGTCTGCCTGGGTCGGCAGACTGACAGACAACACTGACTGTAAAGTGGAGAGACCATCCGAACCATCCATGCGGGTAGGGCTGAGCAAATTAAAGACAAATACAACTAATAAGCAGCACATAGAGGTCTGCATACGGGCCAATAGCACTGCAAGCAGGCAGACGAGCAAACCACAGTGCAGCAAAGAGGAGGACGAGGAGGACGGGGGGCAGCGGGAGGCGGTGGGCAGGAGGGTCTACACGCCCGGAGCCGGGTACTTACTAGCGTGGGCTAAACTTAGCATAGGCATGCTTATTACGCCTGTCGAGCCTGTGGCTGGTGCTGGAGGGAGAGGAGGGCGGGAGGGAGGACAGCATGGAGGAGGAGGAGGAAGAGGAGGCAGAGGAAGAAGGGCTATCAGGGACAAAGGGACCCCGCCGCTGGCACTCAGGGCTGCGGCAGGAGCTGAATCTACAAGAGAGCGGCCATCGTGTGAGAAAGGACAACCATGTCGGGGCAGGGGGGGCCCCAGCACATGTTAATTTCTGCACCACCCTGAAAACACCCTGCAATAAAGAGACAGACAGCAGAGGAGCACATGGGGCGAATCAGGACGCGGGGGGGGGGGGCTCACCTGCCATGCACGGAGCTGTAGGAGCCAGGGTAGGCCTGCTGTTGTTGAGCCACCCCCACCTCGTAGTCCGGCAGACCCATAGCCTGGTGCCCCCTCCAGGTCCTGGAGCTGACCGCCGAGGACACTGTGACACCACACATAGGTAAGTGCAGTTATATACCAGGCAGTAGTAGGGTCAAATCACTTAGCATCAGGTTTGAATGCCAGTCCAGCTACCTGAGGAGTTGGACACAGTCCGGTTGCCGTGGCCGAAGGGGGGGGGCACGGCCTGTGGGGACAGGCTCTGCTGGGAGCCGCGCTCGTAGGCGTGTGCCGCCTGCTTACTGCCCAAGCTGCGGTTGTACCAGCCTCGCAGGTGTTCCTCCACCAGGGCCTTCTGGATGTTCCTGGCCATAAGCTCGGGCCGCAGTGCCGGGGGTGGGGCCGCAGGCCGGCTGCGGGGGGGCCTCAGTGTGGCATAGAGGTTTTGTGGCGGCCCGTCAGCCTCGTCGTCGCCGTAGCGGCCGTAGCGGTCATGCCCGTGGTAGATGGCTGCCGGGTAGGACGGGTTGACGTTGTAGTGGCCCTCAGTCTCGGCCTCGTACACGTAGCCGCCGTTGGCGTAGGGCTCCGGCTCCACATAGCGTGGGAATCCAGTCACGTAGTAGGTGGTCGGCGCGTGGCACGCCTGTGTCATGTAGCCGTAGCAGCGCGAGTCGCTTTGTGCCAGGTTAGGCATGCTGCCCGCGCTGGCGTACACATTACCCTTCCGGTGGCGCCAGCGGTCTCGGGGCCGAGAGCCGGCCCCACCACTGGGGGCGTTGCACTCCAGGCTCGACTGGCTGGTGTAGGATGAGCCGTCGTCCAGGATCTCCGTGCTGTTGCTACGGCGACTGGGAGCCAGTGTGAAGCCAGGCTGGTACGGGTCCACGTCGCTGGTGTGCTGGGATTGAGACTCCAGGCTGCCACTGCGGTGCCGGAAAGGCTGCGGGCCGTCATCGGACCTGCGGGGCGGTGGGGGGGTTATGCGCTTGTCTGGGGCAGAGCATGAGCCGTGGGGGGTGGGACTTACCTGAGCTGGATGCTGCTGAAAGCGTTGCGAGGCATGATGGGCGTCGGGGGCATGCTGCAAGAATCACGTGGCTGCCGGGATGACGGCTTGCAGGGGCTGCTGTGGGTGGACAGGGCATCCCTGTGGCTGTAATATGGCTCCGGCACGTCGGCATAAGTCAGCCTGCCACACGGGGGGGGCACCCAGAAAGTCAAACACCATTGCGTCGCATCTCAACAG
Source organism: Boulengeromyrus knoepffleri (assembly GCA_026770805.1). Classification (NCBI taxonomy): domain Eukaryota; kingdom Metazoa; phylum Chordata; class Actinopteri; order Osteoglossiformes; family Mormyridae; genus Boulengeromyrus; species Boulengeromyrus knoepffleri. The sequence goes on from JABJVO010000126.1 coordinate 16,202,088, forward strand.
GTGACTTTCAGCCCTTCGACTGCCCCCCGACAAGTGTCCCCAGCCGCCCTCCTTGCAGACCACGGTCAGACCTACCTGTCCAGGCCCACGTCATGGTGCTGCTCATTGGCCGAGGCTCGTCGGTCCTGCTGGTACTCGCTACTGGGCCCGTTGGACAGCTGCGGGGAGTACTGAACCGAGCGAGACCGCTGCCGCCGGGTCCCGGCCGGCTCACCTGGAGGAACGGGAGGGCGAAGTGTCAGGGACCACCCTCAGGGGCCAAAAAGCCATGGGCTGCCACATGCGTGTCATACGGCAAGCTGCTCTCACCGCCCTCCAGCGTCAAGCTGTCCAGCGAGGTCAGTTCGGCCGTGAGGGTCTCATCTGAGCACGGAAGAGAGAGACAGGACATGTGAAGCCGATTCAGCTCACTCTCGGAACAGTGAAATGTGTGCGACCCCTTGCCATCGTCCCTGGGCCCCGTGGCCACACCTGCAATTAGCAGCGAGACCCGCTGTGTCGGCTTCTTGCCCATCTTGATCCGATGCTCATTGATCTCATTCTCAATCTCCTGCAGCGTCCTCATGGCATCCAGCAGGTTCTTTTTCCTCTTCCTCTTCACCGTCTTGCAGGGCTCCGTCTCTGTAGCCAGTTTCTTGGCCGCTTCCACAATTTTCTGCTGCAGAGCAAACCTGCCTTCCAGGTTCTTCAGGTAGGGATCCTGGGGAGGCACGGAAATGGGCTGTCTGGTCCACTAAAATGGGGGCACACCTAGCACAGCCTCCTGGAACCCTGCACATGGAGCGAGCAGCCCACAGTGCTGACCTGGTCATTGAGAACGTCGTCCAGCTTGAAGGTGGTGCCGATGCGCTTTCGCACCTGCGGAGTCTTCTCACCAGAGGAGAGCGGGTACTCTTTGGGCAACTTGCCTGTCAGCTCCTGAGGAAGCAGGAGGAAGTCAGCAGGTGGCTTTCAGTGACAGGGAAAAGCCACCAAAGCAGGTTGTTTACTGCAGACCCCATCAACAGGCTGTCTTCATGCGAGTTCCCAGTTTCCTAACACTGTCCTACCAGCTGGTGATTCCTGCCTGTGCTGTTTCGGTTACTGCAGAAAACTGAGGACCACAGACCCGAAAGGGCTGAGGGCAGCTTGTGTTTTAATGCACACATCACTGTTTACAAGCCCTAACCCAGGGAACCTGAACACCCTAACCTAGGGAACCTGAACACCCTAACCCAGGGAACCTGAACACCCTAACCTAGGGAAACTGAACACCCTAACCCAGGGAACCTGAACACCCTCACCCCCCCGGCGGTTATACAGAGAGCCTGACGCTACTCACAGCTTCTCTCAGGCATATCTTCTTCAGCTCCTCCATCTTTTTGTCCAGGATACCCTGCAGCTCCCTCTCCTTCCTCCTCAGCTCTGAGATCTTCTCCTTCTTCTGCTCTTCATTCACCTCAGAATCCATGGAGCCTACAGGACGCAGAAACTGATGAGGGGGGGGGGGGGGGTCCGCGCTCCAAGAGGGGGGCGGCAGGCATGGGCCCCCGGTATGTACCGGCTGAGACCAGGCTGCCGTTGCTGGCCATGATGAGGCGGTCCTTGCCCTCGGTGATGCCCAGCTTGCTGCCCCTTGGCACCCCCGACTCCGTCAGGTCCATGGCGATGTCGCCCAAGCTCCTCGCCGTGCTGATTTTCACCTGGACAGCAAGCAGGCGTGATCAGACCAAAATTTCAACAGGACTACCCGTCTGCCCCACACTGCGTTATTCCTGGGAGAGCAGAGCGCGTCTTCCTACGCAGACCCTCACTCCTTCCAGAAGCCTGTCAAGGACTCATTACGGGCCATAACTGGCTCTTCCTGACCAATGCCTGTGTTTGCCCACAATCCACTTCAGGAAGCCAACCTTCTCAGCAAGAGCAGAGCCATGGTGAAACCTGCTCAGGGAGACACGGATTCAGTGTGATGGGCAGTAAGGACAAGCTGGACCCACCTTGCTTTGCTTGCGGTCCAGATAGAACTGGTGCTGACTGATGGCCATCACCCAAATGCTCTTGATAAGAGAGTGGCTGGCATACCACGTGTGGATGACCAGGCCAGCCTGCCCAAAGGTGCGTCGAGTCACAGTCCTCCTACCAGCAGATGGAGCCATTCAGAGAGGGGTTAGGGTTAGGCTTAGAGAGAAGTCTTGGTCTACCTCATACAGCCGCACATGCATTATTTATAAATTGTATAGTGTAATTATAATGACTAACAAAAAGTTTTATAACTGAAAAGTGACCAAAAGAAAGACAAGTATAAATACATTTAATTTAGCTGAAAGCTAATTGTTCATTTATGTTCTTAAGTACAAGAAAGACCAACTTAATAATTAGCCAAGTATGACTCTGAAGAGGTCTGACAGCACATGAATGGAACATCATCCCACACCGCCTCTTACCTGTGGGGATCATGCACCTCCACAGCAAACTTTTTCTCCCGAAAATAGAGGTTCTCCAGCTGTTTCCACTGGAACAACTAAGGAAAGCATAAAACACTCCTTGGTGCCGGTATAGTCAGAGTGCCAGGATCAAAGAGCGCGAACGCACAGCAGATGTTATCACCTACGGCAGATATCGGCTCTTATACAGCACACATGTAGATTATATTTATAGAAAACGTATAAATGACAGCTGTAAACTGTCAGTCCCTTTACACAGTCTGCTTCGCCTTAGTACCACGAGGAGCAACTCAATACCTATAGCTATGCTTCAATTATCTGGTTGTATTTCCCAGAGATGAGGCTTCACACTTTTAAACGTACTACTTAATGAAACGCTCGCAAATAACAGTGCTAGGACAGCAGCAGAGTATAAGAAGAAGACGCCAGGCCATTCTGCTTTGGCTAGACAGGAGTTATCAGAACTGCAAGGGTTACAAGTCTCAGGGCCAAACCACTCTCGTTTATCCCGAAAAGTGACCTGCCAAAAAAAAAAAAAGAGAGCGTGGCACTGGGCCAGAAGCTAACACGCGCCACGGGGATTGAAACACCCAGCCAGCAAACGAGACCATCTCAGTGACAAGCCAGACCAGCCCCTCACAGTCAGCACAGGGACACACAAATAAACTGTCATATGTTGCGTCAACATCCGGAGATGTTCCCGAACACACTTGAGTCCACAAGCGTCACACTCAGCACCGAAACCTCAACACATTCAGTTTAGAGAACAAGCAGTCTATCAACACATTTTACTTTAATTACACCCAGCTTTTCTAAAGTTCTCAACACCGACCTAGGAAAGACCAGGATACGCACCCCGGATCGTACGGCTTCGTAAAAGATACTGAGGAGAACACGAAGCTCTTGCCAGTGTCGCTATCTGCCCGTCCAAGCAAGCCCGGCTGCTCAGCGTTCACCGGCAAGTTTCCCACAACCCTAGCGCTTCCTTGAACAATACTCGCTCTTGTCTGGTCTCTGAAAGCCCAAAGGTGTTGCAAGAGTTTCAGCGGTGCAGGCTCCACCCATGGGCCGTCCCTTCTGAGGTCACACATTCTCTCCCACCTTCGTTGTCCTGGCACCTCCTCCCTCCTCCTGCCTGCCATGCTCCAGGCTCTTGCCTGAGGCCGTGCCCTAGTGCCCTCGCCGATGGACCTGACGGACCGGTTATGTGAATACGCCACCTTCCTTCTGCTGCTAACGCAGCTTTCGTCTTAATTACAGAGTTTATTTCCGCGTCCAAAGTATTTCACAAACGCTCTACTAGTTCTCACTCTCGGTTTCATCTCACCCTCCCCAACATGCCTCACATGGCAAACATCCCAGGAATCTACAACTAGTGTCTAATGATTGACTGGCCAGTGTAAGGTAACACTGCTTGCTTGGCTGTGAACACAAGTCATGCCCCACCCTCCTCCCCCCCCC
>JABJVO010000126.1:16237299-16251939 GCA_026770805.1 Boulengeromyrus knoepffleri
TTCTCTTTAGGTGTGGAACGTGTGTGGAGTGTGGTGGTGGCTGGCGGTGGGGGTGTGGGGGGTGGGGGGGGGGGGGGGGTGGGGCGGGGGGGGGGTCTCGGAGGCCTCCGATTACGCACACACTGACCCCCCCTTGAGGTACTGCTGGCCCCTCGTAGTGCTTAAGTGCAGCGGCGACTCTCAGGCCCAGACAGCTTGACCCGCCAGATTGATCTGGCCTGAGAACTGGCTGGTGGAGGGCGCCAAACTGGCTCCGAGCTCAAGGCCCAGAAAATGCCCAAACACGCACCCATCCTGTCTACATGGGCAGAGATGAAGCAGATAAGCGTAAACGTGCATATACAGGTAGTACATCTCCGCATTTCATTAGCTAATACCTTGTATGACACACCTGTACTCTCTGCTATCAAAGCTGCATACATGCATTTTATCCTAACAGGTAGTTCTTACAGTATAACACTTTTGGTCAGATTCATGGTGTCCTTCATACATTCCTCTGTTTCATGAAGAAAATAGACTAGCTTAATATTTGAAAAACCAAAGCAATGTCTAATGTACAACTATACAATCAGTAATTTTATTAAACATAACTAAACAGCATTTTTCTGAGGCGGGACCTGAGGCCAGTTATGGTTTTGGGATCTGAAACTCACTCAGTCCTCATATAATCCAAAGAAGAATTTTAACGAAATATCCGAAACTCACTAAGTCTACAGACATTTTTTTGAAAATGTATCCCGTGGGCTGATCGAGTCTTGGAAATTTGCTCTCTGATTGTGGTTAATGTGGTATATTTTTAAGGGTAGAAACAATTAACTGATATTACTAGATGGTCATTGTTATGCCTGTCAATGTTGACCCACACTAAATTTCAACAAATACTGAAAAAGGCAAAAATGCTCAAAGGAAACTGTTTGCATAAGTACTCTGGGTGAAAGCGCTATGTAGCCAACGTCCATGACCAGTGGCACTGCGCCAGTCACCAGTTTGCCTGAGCAACACAAGCCCAGGAAGAGCATTTAATCCAAAGCAATGTACAAGGTGGCTGTGGGACTGGATCCAGCAACCTTCTCATCACAGAGTTCTAAGCTGCTGTCCCACCTGGCACATATGCAGTGCAGGGACAGCAATCAAAATCCCATCCATCGGTCTGCAGTCTGGCTCCAGGTGAATTTTGCATGTTTGCATTGGCAGATCTGCTCAGAGGCTCTCGAGTTGCTTGGGACAGACATGTGGTCCTCAGCTCGGTAGATTTCAGCCGAGACTCAGAAGGGGTCATCCAAGGACGTTTGCTTTCTAAAACTGCTACAGTTTTGCTCTGGCCATGTGATTTGGATCATGCCAAGGCTTTTGAAGAACGAAAGAGGTTTTCATCCAGTGTTCAATCCATTTAACTCCTTTATCAAAAACTCCAAGTCTCTCAGTTCCTGCTGAGAAGAGGAATGTTTATAGCCCTGACCTACACCACACTGCCAAAATGGGGGGGTGAGTGTTGTGTCTTATATGCATGGTATTTATTCCTGCAGTGTTGTAATGCTGTGAAAGTTAAGACAATTCCAGGGGCCCTAAAAAACGTGGAACATAACTGGATTGGTGTGGGTTGGGGGCCCGATATGATATGCTGTCATGGGGCCCGAGATCTCTTGCAGCGTCCCTCCATATCCTGAATGATTTTGGTCCAGTTTTTGACTTTCAAAACCACTGTGGTACATTACACTCTGCACCAGGCTCAGTCAGGTATCCCTCACTTTAAAGTTCTTTCGGCTTATAATTACAAATATAATTATAGATATATATAACCAAAATACACTGATAAGTAACATTGAGGCGATAGCATTTTGAGCTACAGAAACAGGTTATAGTATTTTATGTGTCATTTCTAAACAGATGTAATGTTGAATTGTAGGATGTGAACTGAGTCTGTTTTGCTTTGCCAGTCCTGTTGTGCACTGCTACCCTGTATAGGAGAGATAGCCCTTCCTTTTCGGCACAATACCTCCACTTCCACGGAGGGTGAGAAGGCCACCCTGCCTTTGACAGGGCTGCTCATTTTCCCGTCTCCATCCTGTCACTTCACCTCAGTCGGTTCCATCCAGGATTTCCTCTCATGGTAAAGCGGCTGCCCATCTGCATGCCGGCGGCGAGCCGGAACGCCGGATTCCTGTTTGTGGAATCCCCACCAGGATGCTGCCAGGTCGAAGGATTCAGTCTGGTTTATAAACAGCAGCTGGTCGTCCTTGGGCTTTAAAGCACACCTTAAAATGGCTTAGTGCCCCCCCGGCCTTTTGCTGTGTGTCATTTCCTGGGTTTCTGTGGAGGACAGGGGAACCAAGATCCGGTCCCCCGGGACCACGGTCCTGCGTATTTCCAAAAGTGCTATAAATAGTGCTGGCTCACACCTGAAAAAGCAGGTGAAGTGACTAAGTAATTAAACAAATCCCTCAATTAATAATTAATCACTTCATGCACTTTCTGTTGAACCTTACATGTTTTCTTCAGCAGCAGAAGCCCCCAGAAAGCGACAGTGACTGTAAAATACGGCCTGTGTCATTGTGCTATAAGCCACATCGCTGCTGTTGAGCCCCCCCGCCACATGCACCCCACGTTCCCCTGCAGCCACACGCCAGCACTTTACACTGCTTTGGAGTTCAAACCCGTAACAGGCGGCGATCCAGGCTGAGATAATGCAGGCCTGCATTGTATCAGGACCTACCGAACGCACCCAGCTGAGCAATCGATACAGTAGAAGCAGATTTTCAGGCGTAACGTAAGGCAGTTTCACATCAGCAGGTTTCTCTCCCTGCTGCATCCAAGCTACACATTTGTATGGGAAGAGGGAAACAGGCCGGCTGGAGAATTCAGGATGTGCACATTACTCAGGGTGCCGTGTCAGCTTACTCATTGTATCTGGGCCGACTACTGAATCACTTTGTCTTACAAAATTGCTATGTGGAAATGAATCTACTCACAATTAAATCCGGAACAGAACTGAGGTTCTACCGTGTTCCGACTCGCCCTTAAAGGCATTTCTCGTTTGATGGTGCATGTACCTTTAAAAGTGTTATATTGATGAACCCATTAATCCGCTACAATAGGCAGATAACTCTTCATCCTGCTGGCCGGGGCCGTTGATGGACCCTTCCCGGACAGCTAATGGCTGTGCTGAATCGAACCGCTGACCTCATTAAAAACACCCAAACGCTCAACACGGGGCTGCTCCGCTTAGCTCTGGAAACCACCATGTGTGCGTGTGGGTGTCTGTAAGCATGCAAGCTCCTGTTCCCTGTTCTCTATAAAGACACTCCTCAATCGAGAAATATGCTCAGAATTTACTCATATGTCGAAGCAGAATAAACAAGAAAAATATTACAATAAAACATACACAGATTTTTGAGGACCCTGTTTCATGGAACCAACACGCCATATCAAAACAGAAAAATCATTAAATACACTTCTTTTGTGGTCTTTTAGTATTTCGTTCTTTTAAGTGTGAAAAGCTGCATGACCGTGTTTCTTTGAGTTTCCTCTGAGGCAAAGCGGTAGACACACTAAACGCAAAACTTGCGTTTAACACAGGCTGGGTACTTTTTATTCCAGGAAACGGGAAACCCAAAGTGAAGTTGTAAAACTACTTTTCCGGACCCTAGTCCTTAAGTCCTGTGCTTTTCTGTATCCCACGATGTCTAGGGTGTTGTTAATCAACACATCCCGTGTGTGTTTACAGGAAAACGGGAGTTGACCATAAATCTGCCACACGCGGCCCGTTCGCCCCCCCCAGCCAACAATGGAAGTGGGACAATCACTCGTTACAGGTGCTGTGATCTGCCCTTGCTCACTGTGCAATGAGACCTGCTTTGTAATTCGATGAACCAGACAGTTATTAGAAATTTACACACCGCCTCCGGGAGATCTTCCGTTTTCATTCACTGCACGTATGTTGCATTTTTTATGAAAATTTAACCCCAGTATCGAGTCAATTTGTACTGACAGGATAGGTTTGTTGCAGTGAGCCAATTAAAATATTAAAACGTATCAAGTATATTAAGTTTAGGCTACATTCATTAGAATTAATACATTTCGACAATTACATGACTAATCAATTGCACGAAGTGTGACACTTAATATAATTACAAGCCATTTAATGTGATAATATCTGACCAGCCACAATAACGCTACGATTTCATATGTGATAACCTGGGACATATTAATCACAGGACACAAAAGTGTCTGGTTAAGTTGTAAAACTAAGTGTGCTACAGGCGACCGCAACTGGTTAGAGCCCACAAAGAAACGACAATCACAAGGAAACGGCCGCTTGCCTCATCATCCTACAGACATACATGTATACAGACGGGGAAATGTGTCCGATGGACGCTGAATGTGGTGCGGATATGCGAGACCGGCCAAGCCTAACAAATAATGGTTATTTAACGAGCAAGGCGAGGCGCAGCAGCCAGAGATGCAGTTAGTTAATATACAGTAACGGGAGCATATGCGGCTGTACCAGTAAGGGCAGCCTACTGTCATAACAAAGGCAGGCCAAACGCATGCTACACAGGAGTGGCACTTCACATATTTTTTTTCTCCAGATGTATGACAAAAGGCATCAACACGAATGCAAACACAGCAAAATGCAAAGAATGAGTCATCTGGGTGATCCTTAAGGATTCGGTGCGGATCTCGGTCTCGGCGTTATACGGCGTTATTACTTCACCCAACATGTTCGCTAAATATTAACTGTAAGCAATGCGCAAAATATAAAGCGCATATGTCTGTGAGCAGATATCGCTCATAAATAACACATTTTTCTATATCGTGCTGACATGCTCACAGTGTATGTCAAACGCAATGTATATTTAAATAGTAGAACATGCAACAAAAGCTCACCTCTCCTTTATCTGTATATCCACCTCCTGAATTTTATCGGATCTTTTACCGGGGCTGGGAACGCCTTTAAATCCCCGTTGACCAGAATCGCCGTCTACAAACGCGGAAAGTGAGCGACTCTGCGTGGTAGCAGGAAGCGGCGCCGCACCGGTCCCGTCCGCATACCACGCCTCGCCTGCTGTCTGTCTGGCAGCCCGAGATACGGCGACCGATCAAATTAGCGCCGCCACCACCGACACCTTTCGGGGTCCGGACTGCACGCCAGGCTGCTGCACGGAAATGCACAATCCGACCTGTGTGAAGGAGCAGGACTGTTTTACACCCGCACCAGCGCCGGAGCGGCTGCGGCTTCTCAAGAGGCCAGGCTGATGATGATGTGCCGTGCTGGTTTGGGATTACACCACTTTGAAAGATTCCCAGAATCATGAAAAGAAATCAGACCACTGTCTGTACAATATTGTACCCTGAAAAAAAGTTTCTTATTGTTATATTAAAGATGTATATAAATATAATGTTAATAAAATATCAATACGTGATGCTGCATTTTTAATACTGCAATAAAGTGTGTTGTAATGATAGGCCTATTTCTTAAAAACAAGGACGTCATTTAAATAAATTAAATCAACAACTGTCATCCTGTCATGGTGAAAAGCAGAAGTGCGGATTCTACACGTGCGTTTGCCTAAAACATAACTGCGGTCACGTGATCACTCTTGTGCCAACAAACAGACTTTATTACATGTTTAGATTCAAGTGTCAATTTTCATTTGAAAGGAAAGTTCACCGCGGTTGCCAGTATTGGCTGCCTCACAACAGTCTGGGCAAGGAGAACTGATACATAATAAGTTATCATAACAAGAGAAAACTATAACTATACAATACTAGATACAAAAATAGCGACTACACTAACAAAAGCGCAGTAGCATCTATGCGGTCAGTACACCGTAGTAAATAAACAGTAGCTGAGCATTCATGCTGAATAAAATAATTGAATATGTGTTTTTCACAAAATGTTTTACCGGAGTGTTAATGCGTTTGTCTCAGTGAAACCGGGGCTGAGTGTATGCGGATGTGCGGGGCAGGTAATGAGCCTGACCATCATCTGAGCTCGGTAGCAAAGTAGACTTATGGGCTGTAAAATGGCAGGTCGCATAAACAAAGAGCAGCGCCAGTGAATGGGGAAGGATGGGCGTGTCACTCACGATGGCAGTAAACCCCGCCGAACAATGGGGAGTGGGCTGGGTAAGCTGGGGGGGCACATGGTTGGGGAGGTGGGGGGCACGGGGTCTATTGTGCATTACAGGCACCCACGGAAAATTAATCGCGCTGGTTATTTCCATCCCTAAAGGAAAAGCTTATTGTTGGTGTCTAAGCGACTGATTGGTGTGATGCATGGCAAGATGGCTTCCTCGCGACATTAAGGGATTTGCCCCGGGGGATGCCCCCCATCCCCCAATCCCATTTTGATGAGTTTCAATTAACATCTCATTAGGTTCCTCAAACCTCGTTAAGATTGGTACAAAAGGCAGGAAGGCGGCAGCTCTGCCTGCGCAGCGCCGGCCGTTGTGCGATGCCGCCTTTGTGCTGTAATCTTTAGCTCATTGTTGTTTATTTGCTTTGCTGATGTTTTCGGCCGAAGTGATTAGAAGCTGCGGACTTGACTGGGCCAGTTCGCCCCAGAGCAGGAAGCCTCCTGGGACGTGAACCGGCAACCTTCGCATTAAAAGACCTCAACCACCATGTCACCTGACAGACTGTCATGTTGATTACTTTACAACTGAAACAAAATGTTTCGCTTCTGAGGGTGAAGCCCATTAGCTCTAGAGCATATGGATAGAGGCAATTAACTCCGGAGCACAAGGCAGACCCGAGCTAAGCTACCTATTTGTAGCTATAATGATTTGTACTGATATTCTTCTCAGTGAATTGTGCACTGTATAGTCGGTATAGCCACTGTTAGGTTCTGCTTAGAGATTTATGCGCCTTGTGTATATCAGTACTGTCAATGTCATTCGTTTCATTCAAGCCATTTGCGCAGTATATATATTTAAACTGAACGGAAGATTAATGTTAAGTGCTTTTGTCTTTCAACAGCAGCTGCTCACCTGGGATTTCTGACAGAGAATATTTTCGCTCGCAAATAAATTTCCTTAACCGCCAGACCGGCTGCTGACCTCATTACTTACTATAGCATATTTTCGGGTGGTTCTTATTTTGAGACTCTCGTTATTAATTTTATTCCGTGCAGTATTCTCCGGAAACCATGTTAGTGGGATCCCACTGAGAGTAATATTTATCGAAGATCAAGACACTGTTTGTATGATTTCATTGTATATTTTAGCTTTCTTTGGCTGGGCGCTTATCAGCACGGTTCCCTGACAGCTCTGGCTCGGCCTTGCACTGGGCTGGCGAGGCGCAGGTCGCGTTGTGCACGGGAAAAGGTCATTTGTGTGCCATTTGTCAAAACCTAAAGGAGGTCAAGGATGAAGCGCGCAGGCGAGCTGGACGGGAAGTGGGACGAAGTGCCGGAGGTGCCTGCTGAAGCGACTGATCGGGGGGGGGCTCTCGTAGCACCGGAGTGTCACTGGGCTCGCGGAGTCCGGAGAAATGTGACGCGGGTGCGATATCTGCTGAAAAGTGAAAGAGCTTCGTTTGAGTAGAAGCTCCACAAATTCCAGCTCTTGTTAAGCATCGCAATAAAATGTCCGCAAAGTAATTAAGGGGCTGGTGTCCAAGCATCCAGCTGTTCTGTGGATAACCTGTCAGGTTTAGGGTACCCCGGTTTAAATAGACTTCATCTTCATTCAATTACAGGTCAGCCCACACTACCTTAAATCCAACCAGTGGCTAAGCAAGAAATCCTGCTTCGTGATAAAGGCCCCTGCTGTTGTACCTCGCATCATAAATGTGATACAGAAGTATCTTCCAGGTAGTCTTGGATTAGTTTTGCATTCTCACAGTTCCAGCACCGGTTAGGTGGTGGCCATGAAGAAGATCTGGCTCAAAAGATCTGGATCACACTCACCCTAAATCTACATTTAAGTATTTAAAATGGACGAAAGAAAATGGTGATGATCTGCAAATCAGGCTGCCTTTAGCAAAATAAACAGAATGAAAATATAATTATATTTAACATGTAGTACGCATGTAACAAATTATACAGTATTTAGGCGTTTTTTGATGATAACGCAGTCTGAAAACTATCTAGTCCACCTTTCAGTTTCTCATTCGGAGCTGGGACTAGTGGCTAAGTTACATGTCTCACCCATTTCATATCGTCATGTTTTAGGACAAAACCGAGTAATGAATTCAACAAAGAAACGAGCGCTGTATGTGTGAGTTTGACTTTATGTATTTTTTGTCTTACACTGCCGCCTTACGGAAGGAAGTTTTTAAACTACTGGACTCGCAGCTGACTTGGGACATTTAAAATGCACACTACAAAAATACACCGATAGGTGGCAGTATGGCGAGAAGGAGAAAATGCACTGGATGCTGTGACATTTCGGTGTGGTCCACATTAAGTGTCCATGTGATATTTCTTCATTTGTGTTGCGTAATCTGTTACGTACGTGGCTACAGAAATTTTAAAATCATTTCCCACTACTGTCATCCAAATTCTGCTAAATTTATATCAGCTTAAAAGGTGAGAATCCCTTTTGACACACGCACATGGAAGACAGCGGACATAACTTTGTATGAGGTCAACGTGACCCCGTGAACTGGTTAAATTGTATTGAAGAGGGATGGACGGAATCCTGAGGGAATAAAACAGTGAACCGCGCCATCTTCAAAATGTGCCATTTTCTTATAATGAATGCGAAGCCATAACAACGGACATGACTGTTGCCATTTCAACATTATACTTGTCCGACTGGAATATGTTATCTGGGTCACGGTTCGTCCTCGACATTTCTGGATTTTTTAAAACTGTGATTTCACAATTATTATTTTTATTATTTTTTATATTTTCACTAAAACAAAAAAAAAACCATTAAGTTGTTTAACTTATGTTATTCCAGTCATCGAAATTCCGAAATTCCGTAAATAAAAATCTGGTTGATTCACTCAACTTAGAAATTAGTAAAATGATTTTAGACGCACTTTGAGATTTTAACGATAAGTTGAAAGAAAATCTCATGTTCTAGAGTTCATATATAGGCTAGTCATGTTCCATGTATTATATTCTTACATTCTGCGCACTGATATTTGGTAGGCAGCTATAAATAGCCTAACTTCGGTGTTACCTAAGAAATAAATTATCCAGATACGTTGCATGGCTCCCAACCTTTTCCTTATTTAATTAAGAAATAACAGTAAATTCTCCAAGACATCATTATCCAGCAGGGATGCTGCTAAGTAACGAAATTAGGTAAAATTCCAGGGACTATCGGGGCAAAAAGAAAGCTGCTGACAGTCGGATTGCACTCTATCCGAAACAGCAGACCAAGTGTTCGCTGACGAAACAGATGTGCTTCTTTGCATTTGTGGTACTTGTAGTTTTTCCACTGCCACATTCAGCTTTCCGAGCGGTCTTTTTCGCGCATTATAAACTACACTTTCTAAACACTGGTGCGCCATCTAGTGGCGGGGAAGACGCGGCGTAGCAATCGTAACGCCTGGTACTGCGAGCTTGACACTTGCAACATTTGTTACCTAACATTTAAAATCTGCATCGGCGAAACTTTTCACTTTGACAGCGGCAAGGATGCAATCCGAATCGGGGATCGTACCAGACTTTGAAGTGGGGGAGGACTTTCAGGAGGAGCCAAAGACGTACTACGAGCTGAAAAGTCAGCCTCTGAACAGGTTAGTGCGCAGTGCCATGTTAGCTCTACGGCTGGGCGGCGGGCTTTAACCGGCTGGTCCCACGCGTAAATGTGAGGAGAGGCGGCTCTGCGCCCTGTCACTGCTCGGATCGCACAACGATGGGATCGGGGTTCAATAAAACGTTTTCCTATAGGTGTCGTATGTCTGCGGCGCTGTTATTCCGTAAGGACTATGTGTCAACATCACAGTTACACGCTGTAAGGAAGCGCTTCCCAGTGCGCGTATATCCGCGCAATCGCCTGTAATTCCTCTGCGTCCGTTTTTTAAGTTTATTGTACGGAGCGCCTTTATATTAAAAGGGATACCTGATTTGTTTTCATTTAGTAAAAAAGTTATACAAGTATACACCTAATAACCGGAACTGTACTTTAAAATATGTTTTAATTTTTTTTAATGTTTTCTGAATGCTACTTTCTTAAAAATGTTTTAAATCTAAATATATGTGTTTTTAAATAGCCTATTCTAAGTCTAAACTTCACGTTATATTCAAACAGTCAAGACCTTTGCCTTACATCGCTTTTAGTTTGATGGTGTCTTGCTGAATTTTATTGTTAACAACAACAATAATAATCGACATTTTATTTGGGTAGGCCTACTTTTATGTCCATTAATTTCTTGTTTCAAATTGATCTTTATTAAACAAACAAACAACTGTATCCAATGTTTTAATAATATGATTATAATTTGTAAGAGTGCGGTATAGCAGGCAAACTAACAATGAGATGGACCCCTGTAGGCCAAAGCATAGAAATGCATATTTCCGCTCGATACCCAGCTGCATAAATATGCAAAACTAAACCGAGTCCATAGAAAAGAAAACGCAACGTAATGCACTGGAGGCTTTTCAAAGGCATGGAGGGACAGTGTGAGCATGTGCGCAAAGGAAAGCGGCGCATCTGCTTTCCTGCCTCTACACTGCACCCGTCTAACTGCTTTATGCTGTACATTCAAATAACACGCAAATACAATTTAGATGCGCTTCTGCGGTGCAGATTTGAAATACGGTGCATTCGAACTGCGGAGTTGTATTGGATCCGTGAGCACATATAGCGGGAAGCCAATTCCTTGCTTAGTGAATTACGTTACGCTGTTACTTATTAAAAAATGAATGGGGTTTTTGTGCATTCTGAAGCGCTACCACTGTTTCTTAGGGGGAAAAGTTTATTGGTAGTTAAAAGTGCAGAACAGTCCAGAAAACAACAGAACACAGAAAAGGCCTAAATACGTACAAGCAAGGCCAGCGTAAAGCCCCCTTCGCCTTCTGACATTCATTCCCTAAGGATATGTAAAACATGGTATTAAACAGCATATCTGGGTCGACGTCCTGCTTTTTAATTTTTACTGTTTTCTGTTGAACTGCTTCGGAGTCCGAGTGCACGGGACACGCCCACGCGCCCTGCGCTTCGGTAGCCGTCGATCATCCTCCGCTTTGCGCCCCCCCCAGCTCCGGTGTTTCCCGCGTAAGCTACACGGCCGGTGGCATGATTATCTTTGCCGAGAAGCTTCCCCGCTCGCCCTGCTTTCAGCAGCACCAGCTCTGGAGATCCAGATGTGTAAATGTGCAGATCGCCGGGAATACCTCCCCATTCGTCACCCCCCGCTGCGTCTGCTCTCTGCACGGTCCTTCATCCTGTATTATAACAAATCGCTCGATGTGCTGCCCCACTGCGCCCCCTCACTCAGTAAATAATTCCATATTTTAATGCATTTCGTGTGAAATAGTACCTTCTAATATTAGTGGGGAGCTGGCGCCTAACTAATTTTCACGTACGTACTCATCAGTTCCACTGACAGTGTTTTCTGTCACGCTGCTTTATTAATGCTATTTATACATTTAATGTAATCATTCTTTCTAATACTGAGGAGTTATTTCACGAAGCCCAGGACTGGAAACAATACTTAGAATTCTTGCTAAAGTGCTGGATATTGGTAGTATAATTAATTTGATATTTACTTTTTGATAAATATATCCGAGCGCCCTGCTCGCTGTTTCGGTCCCGTATAAGGCGGCTTCTCATCATTTTCATATTGGGAACATTTAAAGCAGTCGCTCCCCACAGGGAGTGTGGCCTGGGGTTTGTAACCCTAACGTATATATATATATCTTGAGATTTAATGGTGTTGAATTTCTTCTGACACATATCTTGCCACTTCTGGTTTCTATTTAAATCCTTTTTGGGCTGTTTTGGACTCGGCATCGCCCTGCATGCTTCTGCTTTATCCGTGTGTGAGAACAGTGACGAAGGGGCATATGTTACCGCTTTGCACTTCGCGGATCAGTCAAAAAAATATTCACCTTCTCAGTTATCGGGTAATAACTTAATTCCTTAATATAAGTGCTGCCGTACTTTAGAACGACCTAGTTTATAAACTGAGATTGTTTAACGCGATTATCACTGTGTTTCTTCCAGGACAGTTATCGTATGTGAGAAAAATGGGAAAAAAGGTGAAAAGGGTTAATAAACGTAGGCCCAAATAGAAAAGTAAAAGGTTTTATGTAAATTGAAGTCACATTTAAATCTCATTTTAGAGATCAATATATTTTCAGGAGGCCTATAGGAGACTTCCTGAAAATCCCCAGAGTGAAAACTTGGTGCTTTAAGGGGTTCGTGAAAACAAGCTAGCATCCTCCAGGTAATTGATGTTGTAGTAGCTTATCTACACATAATATGAGTATGAGACAATACGAGAGGAAGCTCGGCTGGCGACCTCCTCTCAGCCTGGTATGGATAGATGGTACCGCGCCGGAGACCGCGATCAGTCCGGACGGCTTGTCGGGCTTCTGTCCTCGTGCGGGTGGCCATCAGCCGTTTAGCCCAGTATTAAGTAGGACTGAGGCCGCATCCTGAATGACCGATCACACACGCAGCCTGGCCATGTGTTCATGATAGTTGTTTTCATTTTATACATGCATATAATAACCCCCTATTTACTGTATTTACAGAATTTTGTAACGGGGTCTGCATGAAAAGTGAACACTTTGTTGAGCTCATATGGAGTGGGTTAGGTGGTGGCTGGGCTTGTGTTTCGGGGACCTGTAATATACAATGATAATTATGTAATTGCAGTTTGCTAGGTTTTTGCAGATGAGCAAACTAGCACACTGAAGGTTCTCCTTCCAGAGGTGGATTTACGGTGAGGCCGGTGAGGGGCACAGACTCTCCAAGTAAATATGGATTATTTTATTTTCTAAGCGGTACCATAGAAGAGACACGGTATGGTGCGCCCACCCAATTAAAATAACTGGCCCCCGATGGTCACCTCAGTCAAAATTCTCAACAGAGGCCACTGTCCCCTTCTTTCAAGAAAATGCAGGGTTGTCATGGCGATGCATGTGTTTTCCAGTCAGGATGCTTGCAGGATATTTGACATTCATTCAGGTCTTCAAAAACACTGCAATCACGTGGATATTAACATGTTCTGTTAATGTAAACAGAGCAAAAATGACAAATCTCGATAATCATCATCTACGGTACCTGTTTTGAGTTTACGCCCCCCCCACAAAATTGCTTAATTGAGACGTGCCGCTCTAAAGCACTCCCAGGGTCGCAGTTCAAGTTGGACTGAAGCTATAGGTAGCCTTAATGTCAGTGAGATACATAAAGAGCGGCTTGCATTCCTGGGACAATAACGAGGCCTTGAAGTGCAGGCTGTTGTGCGTCAGTAAGTGTATTTAATTTTAGGAAGAGATTTAGTGTTACTGGCCAGGCGTTTGCCTTGAATTCCGGAGATAATAAGCATTGTTTACGGGTAAATGAGTGTGATTCTGAGGAGGGAACCTACCATCCTGGGGGTTGGTGGACGGCAGAGCGGAGCACGCGTACCTCTCCGTGCGTAGAGAAAACAGGAAAAAACCTGGGCGAACTGGAAAGGCGTAATGTTACTATCTTGGGAAGGTAGCGCTCTGTAAAATAAGCACCAAGTATAGTCGCGCAGCGCTAATTAGCCATATAAATTTAGAAAAGAAAGCGAGAGCTTGCACTTTCTGATGTTAACGGGCGTAATGGCGTGAAACAGCTTGTTTTAATTTACCAATAGAGGGTGAGATCGTACAATGAAATTTTTAACTGGTTTACTGGGTCCTGCTGGGTTTTACATCGGGAGATAGCAGCCTCCTTCGAGGTGTTCCGTTCGGGTGCATTTGGGATCGTGTCTGTAGGAGGAAATGGATCAGCCAAGGACATGGACTCTGAACCTTATGGTTGTGGGTTCTAATCCCAGGAGAGAGATATGTGTATAATTTTAGTGAAGATGTGAAGCTTGTTAACTAGGCAAATAACTGTTACTGTGCAGGAAACATTAGATGTTCAGCCGTCTGATTCCTGTGTGGAGCCAGACCTTGGGATGTGGATTTCAGAAGCACCTGGATGGATTGTGCGTGGCTCCGCACGGTGCCCGCCGGAGTCCAGCCTCGGCGCCTTGCACATGGCGTCTGCCCCGTTACCGCGCGGTAACCCCGACACACAGACGCGGCTTTGTTTGCAAACGCGTGCTGCCCCCCACCCGTGCAGGGATGCTCTCTGTTATCCACCCATCCGCATTCCCCATGTGACCTCGTCCCTTATGTATGCTGAGAAGAATCACCCTCAATATGTGCCGGCAAGATTTAACGAGCGCTAACGGCTGCCAGCCTTCATTTGAATGAAACATGCTTTTGTGTGCTTTGGGGTGTAAAGGGCCCTAACATTTATTAGTAAATGTCAGCACTTAGAATAGGAGTATCTTAATGTCACTGAATTAGAAACAACTTTATTCACCATCGATATATAAGGATGTTTTCTGGTTTGCTTGGTGCTATGTACAAAGGACCCTGTAACAGGATCAGGGCTTACAGTGAGAATGTGACACACACTGCACAGCCTGGGAGCACAGACAGGGGGGTTAGGATAGAAGGAACAGGATCAGGGCTTACAGTGAGGGTGT
>JABJVO010000126.1:16261987-16273529 GCA_026770805.1 Boulengeromyrus knoepffleri
GTGTGTTTGAGGGAGTTCAGTGTTAGTGTTTGAGGGAGTTCAGTGTTGGTGTGTTTGAGGGAGCTCAGTGTTAGTGTGTTTGAGGGAGTTCAGTGTTGGTGTGTATGAGGGAGCTCAGTGTTAGTGTGTTTGAGGGAGTTCAGTGTTGGTGTGTTTGAGGGAGCTCAGTGTTAGTGTGTTTGAGGGAGTTCAGTGTTAGTGTTTGAGGGAGTTCAGTGTTGGTGTGTTTGAGGGAGCTCAGTGTTAGTGTTTGAGGGAGTTCAGTGTTGGTGTGTATGAGGGAGCTCAGTGTTAGTGTGTTTGAGGGAGCTCAGTGTTGGTGTGTTTGAGGGAGCTCAGTGTTGGTGTGTATGATGGAGCTCAGTGTTAGTGTTTGAGGGAGCTCAGTGTTAGTGTGTTTGAGGGAGCTCAGTGTTGGTGTGTATGATGGAGCTCAGTGTTAGTGTTTGAGGGAGTTCAGTGTATTTGAGTTCTTCATCGCTTTGGGTTAGGGTGCCTTACAGTCACTGTATGATCAAATGGACACTCTTTAATACATTCTCAGGTCTGGTTTTCTAAAGCTTACCACACATTTCTCAAGCTCTCAGCAAAGGTCCGGGTCATACCTGCCTTGAGATCTTGCCAAGTTCCTTCATGAGACCGTCCACTTGTCACCTTTGCCGGATCCCAGGTGATGAGTTGGAGGTGTTTCTGGAGGTTCTCTTGTGTGAATGAGTGCATGCCCGTGTCGCCCACTAACTTGCGAGACACTTTGAACCTGCTGCTCTGTAGATCAGCACAGCCCTCTCTAAGCTCCACAGCCAGGCTAAATTAGCTTAGCGGTACCAGCCAGAGCCCTGGCACATTAAAGAGAAAAGGCTAAGCTCAGATGGACTTGTCTGAAGACTGATAGGTTATTTAATTAGCCAAATGACCTGTAACCTTGGAAAAAATAAGTAAGGGATAAATTTAGGGATCAGGACACAGCCAAGCAGAGTCTTACCATACCCAGAACGCTAATTCAGTGAAGAATGCTCATAATTAGACCCAATGCTTTCATTCCTTGGCATCTTTAAGAAAAAACGTTGTGCCGGTAAATGATGACTGGCGGATGGTATTTGCAGAATTTGGATTCATTATTGTCATAGTTAGACTCTGTTCTCAAAGGTTCCCCTCAGTGCCAGTGTTTGAGTCTCCGCCCCAGCGCTACATGCGTAGCGTTTCTGCCTGTGTTGTCGTGGGGTTTCCTCCAGTTACTACATGCTGAGGTGAACTGGAGTTACCAAATAGTTCATAGGTGTAAATGACTGTTTGTGTGTGTGCGTGTGCATGGAAAATGGATAGATGGATGATTAACATGTAGTAAAAAAATTTATCTGTATTTCTGCTGTTAAGGAAGGTTTTTTGCTGAGGAAGGGAACTCTTGTGCTTTAAGATCAGTTTTTTTGTAGGGTGTAAATAATGGTTTGCTGGGTCTCGTCGATCCTGCTGAAACATTTGATTGTAAAAGGCACCATTTGCTGGACATTCGGGCAGCAAATAACTTATCACATCACACACAAACATCTGAACAAAGGCCCTTTGCTTCCTCCCATGAATAGTGGCTATAGTGCAGCGAGGAAACTTGGTTATTCACGCCTGCATTCACTGGTGCCTCTGCGAGAATCTGCCAGAGACACATACTTTTTTGAGCCGTATTTGAGTGGCCCGACATGCGAAGCGTTTGGGGCCGACGAACCAAAAGGCCAGACCGGGCTGGAGCTTGGATATGGATTAGCACAACACGGTCGCAGTGAGGTCACCAGTGGATACCGTAGAGGTTAAAACGTTGGTTGACTGTTCAGGGCTCCTCCAAAATATCTACGTGGCCGCATTCCTCCACTCTCTGTTCCCCGCTCTTTACTTAGCGCTCATGCAACGCCGGAGCGAATGGGCTCTCTGCCTTCAGGGCCAAATTACAGCTGTTTGCTGTGCCACGTGTTCATCCCTTTCCACCTATCAGGATGCCAGACTGCTCATAATCTTATTATAGGGGTCAGGTACCCTGCAGGGGGGTTCGTTCAGGATGCAGTCAGAACAGACGCTTTGTTCACAGTTGACTTTCAAATACCATCAGATATCACAGACGGCATGGTTTAGTTCAGCTCGAGGGCCGACCCGCTCTTCTGGTGTCCGTCTGCACGCCAGCTTCCCAGACGTAGTCTGGATCTCTGCTATCGTGTGCCTGCTCTGGGAGAACAGGGCCAGGAGCACTGCTGCTAACATTAACGTAACGTTGGCTGAATCTGCCGTTGTCTCTGATAGAGCATGTTAAGCAAACTCCCTGCAGAGCCATAAACCTTTATGGAGCCTCTGCTGGTCCTTGGACAGGTCCGATATCTTGAGTGCCTTCAATTTGGCACGATAGCGGCGTTACCTTTGCGCACATCCCACTGTTCTGCAGCCCTGTGTAGTGCTGTATTAGACCCCTGTGTGGTGGAAACCCGCCAAAACTCATTGCTTACCAGTGGGGTTGCCAGCTCACCGCCCCATGTCTGTGAACAGAGCTCCTCTCAGAGCTGCTAATTAATTAAGAAAGGCTAATTAATTAAGAGCAGAATCCAGCATTACCCAGGAGCTCACGGGGAGCCCGAGTGAGGACCGCCGCTAACGTCTTTAGCCGCTATGTTGATTGGCTGTCCTGTTTCATATTGTCTGTTTCCAGGGTACTCTGGGTGCAGACAGATCAGTTAAAAAGGTTAATGTGTGAAGAATGGTCATTTTGACACGCTTCAGCCGTGTAGCAGATACTATTATCCAACGCAATTTTATAGATTTGGATACAGTCAATTCAGTTGTCAGGTAACTCTCGCTGCCTCTCGTTTATATCAGTGAAACATACAGTTAGCTTTGTTGCATCTTTTCAATCAATCTGTACAAATGACCCAGAGGTGAGGGAGTTCAGTGTTGGTGTAGTTTAGGGAGTTCAGTGTTGGTGTACAAATGACCCAGAGATGTACTGTTTGCCCATGCTGGGTGGGAAACAGCAGGGGTGTGATCTCTAACGGTGTCAAGCTTGCGTTTTGTTCACCGAATGTGCCACATGTCTGGCCTGGGACCGCGGGCTCGACTAGCACATGAGCTGCGTGTGGGCCTGCATGTCAGGCTGCCGTATGCTAAGACCATGTACTTAACTCCCTCTCTCTTCATCGGCTGCCAAGTACCCGAGCAATATACTAACAGGACAGGGCTAAGCAGCTGGAAAATGGATGGATGGATGGATATATGGATGGATGGATGGATGGATTTATCGATCATTTGATTTAAATTTTGATGGATGGATGGATGGATGAAAATGCTAACAGTAAATTAATCCTAACTATGAGAAACTAATCTTCAACAGGGCAAGTGGTTATAAAACGGTTGGATGGATGGATGGATGGATGGATGGATGGATGGATGGATGGAAGACTAACATGGACATGCTGTCTTTTGTTCAGGCATTTTCACGTTGCTTTCCCGCCATGATGCTTTTGCGTGACGTTGAGCACGTGTGCCTCTGTCACAGGGCTGCCTCGCTGTTGCTTCCCCTTTGCTCCTCCTCCTCCTCCTTTCTGCTCCTCCTGCACTCCCCCAAACCTCGGGCTTATGGGTTGTGGCTGTGGCTGTGGCCTGCAGCAAATTCCTAAAGATTAGAGGAGATGCGATGTTCCTCGAAGAACCACTGCCTGCGTACTCCCTCCCTGAGTGACTCCCTCCCTGAGCAACTCTCCCTGTGAGGTCCTTTACTTGTAACTAGGTAGAACCAGGACAGAATGTTGGGGGGGGGGGGGGGGGGGTCTCTGTTCTGGTGGTGTTTAAGTCCCTCTAAATTCAGTCCTTGTTAAAATGCTAACGGGTTGAACTGCACTGTCTGTTTAGCTGTTTAGCTGGGAATCATCCTGCACTCCATTACGGGGTAAATCGGAGAACAGCAGATTCCCGTGTCATGTAGCTGGGAGGGGGGGGGCATCCACGTGCTGGGAGTGAAGGATCCTGCGCTTCACGCACACGGCAGTATTGGGAAAGAGACGGCATTTCTGGGACCTTGTCCTCAGGGTGAGGAATACAGAGCCGTGGTTGAGAATGCAATGAAAAAACTAAAAATGCCAAAAGGCTTGTATTTTTTTTTGGTTACTTATGGTTCAGGTTAGGGCTGGGTAGGGGTTATGGTCATGTTGGGATTAGAGTTTTCCCAACAGAAATGAACGGAGAGTCCCCACGATGATGTAATTACAAACCAGTGTGTGTGTGTGCGTGCGTGTGTGTGTGTGTCTGTGTGTGTGTGCGTGTCAAACTCTGTAGCGATGAGGAAAATGCATGTTCTGGACAATAAATATTAAATCATAAATGTTAGTTCATCTTGATGTCTCCCATAACTGAATGACCATTTTAATACACTATGCACACTGTACAATGTTACATGTAATCGAGTCATTGAAAAAGCAACTGAATACCCGTGTTATGTACATATGCTAAAATGAACCCCTTTCTGGAGATATGCAGTTTTTATGATGATATTTACATATTGATATTACTTATTACTTCCCTTTTTTGTAAGACGGTGGCAGGTATGTGTGACGTGCGGCCGGCCGTGCGTAATATGGCACATCGCGGCCCGGTGTGTGAATGTGTGAACAGACTCCCAGCTGGTACCTGACGCGTCCACGGGCTTTGCTGGCACGCCCACTTCCTGGCTGTAAATGCCAGACGATGTCAGACCCCCCGGAAACAGCCCCTCCCCCTCGCTGCCGCTGCGCGTCTAATTAACACGGTGTTTCTCCAGAGCAGCTGCCCCCGGGACCGAAAGGGCCACGCGTTCTGGCTGAGCCGCCCCGCTCGGAGTTTCGGCGTTCCGATCTCTCAGCACAGGCGTTCTGGCAGCCGCTCCGGATCCGACATCCAGAGGCTCATTTCGGCTCCCGCTTCCCTCTGTGACTCACTCTGGCGACCGCGGACTGAAAGCCGTGCAGAATCTGCTCTTACTAATTACTCCTAATTCCTACATTGTACCCTGGATTTTTTTAGACAGAAAACCCATATAATATGTTATTGAACCAAAATATTAATAAAACATTATTAATAGAAGTGATGAGAACATGATCATTCCCACATATTGAGAAATCGCAGATCAGTGACACAGCAGTAAACCAAGCTATTGCTTTGGCTGGGGGTGACAGTAACAGCTGTGGTGGTGGCAGCGTGTGGCTCAGTGTCGGCAACTGGCTGCTGCTGCCCTGGGATCCTCACATGTACATTGCTTTGGACAAAAGAGTCTGTCAAGTAATTAATGTAAATGTGTTCACATCAAAGGGCAGCAGTACTGTTGCCTTGCACATGACACATGGGCTCACTCTAGTATTGCTTTATTTAAGCCATTGAATAGTTATGAGTAGTTGTTGACTTGTTGGTCTTCATAAGTCTTTTTCATGCAGGCTGTTTTTATTTGGCAGCAGCTCTTGTCAGCCCAAGCTTGTTCTTATCTTGAGATATTCTCATGGAGAAGATGTTACAGTGCAGCATAGAAGGAGCCGAATGGCCATCAGGCACAGCGCTGACGTGCTCCTGTTAACATGCTGTCAGTCACTTTCTGTGATTTCTGAACACAGTGGATCTTATCCAGGCTACATCTCAGATACATGAACATCACGGTCATGCGCTGCTTAGCGATGACGTCCTTCTCCTTGCCATCGCCCTCACAGATAGCTGACCGCTGTCGTCCGCCAGGCCGCAGCTACTCCTCTCTTTACACCCTCGTATCCCTCATGCTCATTATCATCATCGGCACGTTATGTGTAGAATTTGTCTTGCATTTAATCTGTATACGGCTTGTATATTGTTCATTGTCTGTATATCGCCTGTCTAACTGGAGAGCCATCAGTGGCCGGAACCAGACTCCTTATGTGAGTGACGTGGTCAGTGAGTCCGATTCCGACGACAGAGACACGTCCTGAGAAGTGCACCATTAGGCGATTTCACCATGTACTTGCACGACCCTAGATGGTATAGCCTACTGCACACCTATTATGGTATAGACTAAATGACGAGGAAAAGTACAGTGTAGTAAATACAAAAACCAGTAACGTTGTTTATCGTTATCAAGTATTATGGAATGTACATAATGGTGTGAGCTATAGTTTTACACGACTGCCAGCACAGTGGCTTGGTTTATACTCCAGTCACCACGACCACGTGAGTAATGTGGTTAAATAATAAATAATCGGTATCTCTATGCATTTCGACCGATCAGATGGGGGTGAGTCAACCAGCTGGGTTTGGTCACGCTACTCGCAGGGCCAAGTCAGAGTGGGTACGGCTCGGGTACGGTTTGGGTACGACTCGGGTACGGCTCGGGTACGGCTCAGATATGGTTTGGGTACGGCTCGGGTACGACTCACATTATTTACAATGGAAAACCGCCAGTGTGCGGTACGGCTCGGTTCTTGGGGACAGTGGAAAAACACTGAAGGTTCCCCTTAGAGTGCGTGTGTGTGGATTAGGTTTATGTTACTTTGTGGGGACCATTTTTCAGGTCCTCACAAAAATCTGTGAATGCAATCAAAAAATTTTAAATGGCAAAAGTCTCCTATTTTGTTTGGTTACTTATGGTTAAGGTTAGGGCTGGTAGGGGTTAAGGTCGCCATGTTGGGATTAGAGTTTTCCCCATAGAAATGAATGGAAAGTCCCCACAAAGAAATAATTACAAACCTGTGTGTGTGCATGACAAAACTCAGTGGTTATAATTTTGAAGTGAATAATTTTGATTCTGATCGGCACACCAGCTAAGCGAACACACCGTCCCCCCCCCGCCCCCCAGGAACCCTCCGAGTCTCCATGCCTGTGCAAACGCCCCACACACAGAGCAGTAGCGTGATTCAGGTCACAGTGCTGCCCACTGATTAAGCACTGATAGCGGCTGGGGGGAGAGATGCGACCCCCCCCCATGTTATCCTGAAGGGTTGCTGAAATATCAATCCGCATTAACAGGCTGAAGACAAAAGGGGTTTTGTGTCCCGAAAGGTCCCATGGAGCTTCAGGGTGCTGATTCCCATCCTGTGTGTCCGTGACCTCTGCCGCAATAACGTGCGAAAACAGGGGCAGCCAGCGATAAATCAAAACCTCCACTACAACCCCCCTAAATGGGTGGAGACCTAAACCCTCAATGTTCAAACCAAAGTTACACCGTCGCTCGTTATCGCTAAGTATTTCCTCTGATGTCGTTTCCGTGGGGACGCCTGCTGCCAGACCTGGGGCTTTATTTGCAGACTGACTGACTGGGGTCCTCTTACCCCGAGCCGATCTGGAGTTTGCTGTTTGATTCAGTTCTTATTTAGCAGCAGGAACGTGGCTTTGCACTGAATTACTGTCCGGATCGGAGGCCGACATAAGAATCCAAACTAGGATTTTGTTTCAACCAACGAGCATAAAGAGTCACAGTCACAGAGTGCTCAGCTGGTTGGTTGAATTAAAATCCTGGTTGGATTTTTACTTTCTGGACCTGAAATGTCTGCCTCTGGTCCGGATGGTCTCCATTTTCAGGGACGAAAAGAGACTGGCTAGACAGCTGGAGAGAGTTTAGCTCACTCTGGAAATGTCACAAAACCACCCACACTGACATCTTCGGTCTGGTCATTTGTGCTTCAGGTGAATATCTGTGCTGCAAATGAGGAAATGATTTCATGGAGCAAATTAATTAGAATTCCCTATAAAGACACAAGTGACAATTCCATTAAAATGAGAGTTTGCTACATGTAACTGTGTATGAATATTAACCAATTAACAGTAAAAACACAAATGAAAAGTATATTTTTAAAATCAAATGTAATAAACCTATATTTTGGCAAACTGTCAGCGGCAGTGCGCAGGGCTGCGTAGGGCAGGAGCTCAGCGCCTGATATGTGGGCCGAATCGGCCCAGACCTCATATGTTGGGGAGAATACCCCGAGCACACGCTGCTACAGTGCATCGCCCCCTACAGGCCGGGGGTAAATATACCGGGTCTTTAATACAGGTGCTGATGTAATAACACTTGATTTCGTTTCAGTAGTAAAGAATGATCTCAGAGCCAAGTGTGCCTAAGAATGCTCATCATCGAGTCGTATTTTTGGAAAGTCCACCTAGTCTCTGCATTTTTCGGGTCCATGTGCGGCCTTGATTTAGCGCAACAGTGGCGGTGATTGTGTCAGGAGACGCCCAGAACAAACAATGTTTTATTCCACGTCAGTGGAACTAAAGATGAAACGTTAGTTAGCTGTAAGCGAGTGTCAGTTTGGGGTTTGCAAGCCGGTGGTTAAAAGGGCCCTTTGTGAGCGGATGCTGACGTCAAACTGGCCGTATAAAGGCGTAAATTCATATTTTAAATAAGACAACACGCAGCAAGAATGGCCCCTTGTGTCAGCCGATGTTTCTTTACATCCGGAACGAATTGGTTTTTTTCCTTAATAATGGAGCTGGGTGGTGCGTACGGTCCTTCGGAGACGGGCTTAAGGCACAGACGCATGGTCACATCCCTGGGTGGTGCGTACGGTCCTTCGGAGACGGGCTTAAGGGACAGACGCATGGTCACATCCCTGGGTGGTGCGTAGGCATGCTGGAGATGAGGGACTATGCCCACTACCCGGTGAGCTCTGCGTTTTTACCATGTCCAGTTATATGATTATGTTTATTAAATATTTAATCGAGCTATTTTAAATTAATTGCAAACTGTGTTATGATTTATATGTTATGCATTTTACAGCACAGAGAAACAGTTTTGGTCTGAAATATCCCGTAATGATAAATGTTTCGCGTGATGTTTTTATATATGTGTATTTATATATATATATGTGTGTGTGTGTGTGTGTATATATATGTATGTGTGTGTGTATCTGTATATATATATATATATATATATATATATGTATGTGTGTGTGTATATATATATATATATATGTATGTGTGTGTGTATGTGTGTGTGTATATATATATAAATAAATAATATAGCTGACAGCACGAGACTGAAGGCCAAAGTGGGAAATTGAAGAGTTACTTGGCCACAGGTGACAGCTAAATGGAGATCTGGGGAAGAATTCAGAGCTACTATGTACAAACATGGGTGAGTGTGTTTCCATCAACATGAGATGCATTTATGAGCAGAGTAAAAACTTCAGTTTCATGATTGTAGGTAATATTTAATGGGGAAAATGTCTAATGCAGAGGTGGCCAATCTTATCCACAAAGGGCCGGTGTGTATGCAGGTTTTCGCTGCAACTCCCTAATTAGATTACTAATTAGAGGACTGATTGGCTGAAGAGTCCTCACACCTGGATTTGAACAGCTGACCTACAGGTTATCCCAAAAACCTGCATACACACCGGCCCTTTGCGGATAACATTGGCCACCCCTGGTCTAATGAAAGACTTTAAGCCCACTATGAAACGCAATGTACTTAAACCTACCTGAATTTACCCTTGAAAATAATTTAAATTAAGTAGTTTGGTGTAAGTGGCCCTTATTTTGTGAAATACTCATTAATTTTACTTTAAAAACCCATTTAATCCATAAATGTGAAACCACATAATTTTATAATTAGGATGTTAATTCAGAGGCTTTCTTTGTCCCGAGGAAGGGGTAATTAAGGACATTTGCAGAAGTCTTGATTTCATGTTGAAGGTGTTATTTCAATGTTATTTCAGGGGCTGACCATGCTTGTTAAGAATTTGGGGTTAATTCAGGGCATTTTTAAGCAGTATATAAACTGTCAGTTATGAATATTGACCCAAAGCCAAGCCAGTATGGAATTTCACTAGTCATAATTTCCAATACTTGTCTAGTGTGCCCAGAGCAGAGAGGTTGTTTGTGGAAGTCCCACTGCACGCTCAGGAATGAGGAACAGATATAATGATGTATTCCCCAGGTGATTCCCCCCCCATCGTTTGGTTAGTAGTTGGTTTGAAATGTTCAATCAGGTCAGTAAACTTTGTGACCATGGTTTTATCCTTTTTTTAAAAAAAATTTTTTAATACCATACAAATATTTGACTGCATGTGTCTCTTAATAACGGTGTTGTAGGGACACTGTGAAAAACCCCCGTGACATGGATGGCAGAGGACGGCAGTCAAGTGGCTTTGGTACACAATGGACCGAGGGAGGAGCTGGATGACCGAAGGGAAACTGATTTCACACACATGTTATTAGACATCATGTAGCTATATTAGGATGTATGGAAAGCAAAGGACAATACTGCAGCCATGCCCGAATAATCTTTTTCAGAAGGTCCTGATACACATTTTTTTCTCTCTCAGTATTGCGGTGGAGCGCACCATCTGCCAGTGGCGGATTTTATCGTATCCTATGTTATGCAATCGTTTCTTAAACATACCTTTACCTATCTTATCTTATCCTATGTTATCTTACGTTATGTAAAGTGTCGCTATTTACATCTGACAGAGAGCCCATCTCCACAGCCATCTCCAGAACCCCAGAGATGTCACTCAGCTGGTCCAGCACATCACTAGGAAATTTGACCTCATCTTCATCAAGTCTATAGCTTTCGGTCGCAGGGGCACCCTCATTATCCCCGTACGAACAGTAAGCCTCAGAGTTTCGATTCCTCTGTTGCTTGCAGATGTGAGCTGAGCTCATGAAGTCATTCCAGAACTCCTGGCACCAGTAATGAGCATAGCAGTTGGCATCATAGGTCATCTTATTGTAGTTGCTTATATAGTAATTATGCAACTGATTGAATCTTTCCATTTTTTCAATGACGAGAGAAGGGGACATAAACGGTGGTGTTGGACCCATGACCAGGTGAGATGAGGGGGCCTGCACCACAACGTGAGGCAGAGGGGTGGGATGAACTATGGCTGGAGCTGAAGATGGTTCTGGAGCTGGGCTTACTGGTGAGGCTACGCATGAGGATGAAGGAGGGGAGTCCATAAAAAGAGATGAGGAAGGAGATAAAACAAAAGAGGATGGGACTGGTGAGGGAACTAAGAAGGAAGTTGATGATAAGGCTGGTGAGTAGGGCTCAGGGTGCGACGTTGTTGGGACTCGATGCAGGATGGTAGTGATCTCGTCGTCACTCTGGGTGACATCCTTGCACGAGAACTTGTCGCCCACATGGGTTGAATCGAAGGGGTTACTGGAGAATAGCAGCTTTTGTAAGTTCTTGGTATATGGCCCCTTCCGTCCTTTAGGTTTCTTCCTTTGTCCTGATAAAAGAATGACGGTACAATTATGCAAAATAAAGTGTAAAAATACAAGAGTCAGATCAATTGATGGCTGTTAGTGACAGACAGACAGCACACTTGGCAGTCAGTACTGCACATTGAGAAAAATACTGCCGTCTCATTGTCTCATTGGAGACAGGAAACGAATGCTTGGGAGACTTACGCGCTGGTCTCGGATTGGGCCGCCTGCATTTCCGTAGGGGTACTTCACCTATAAAAACACACCAGTCAGTGCACAGATTGCCTGATATGCAGAACAGCATTTACTATAGAGAATAGCAACGCTGGAAAGGTTCATGTGCACCAAGGCTAGCAGCCCACTCAATCCAAATGCT
>JABJVO010000126.1:16300851-16319617 GCA_026770805.1 Boulengeromyrus knoepffleri
GCTGTGAGTCGGAGCTCGGTAGGCCCGGTTCGGGGCTGTGAGTCGGAGCTCGGTAGGCCTGGTTCGGGGCTGTGAGTCGGACTCAGGGTGAGTGCAGCCCTCCTTATTCCCCCGAGGAGACTCAGCTTCAGGCCTTTCATCACTCCTGGGCCTGGGCACTCTTCAGATTTACAGGATACATCTTAAGCACTCTGTTTAGAGGGACAAATTACAGTACCCCCCCCCCCTTCTGGCAGCTTCCGCCATCTTGATGTCTCTAACAAGAACACAATAAATTGTTCCTCATTATTCAGTAATTAACTCCGACGCCATGCGCCCCCCGTTCCCCAGCACACAGCTCTAAATCACCCCCCCTTACCTCCACCCGCCACGTCCTCCCAATGCACGGCTCTTTAATTTCCTGTCTGCTGTGGGGGGTTGCGCTGCATGTAGGGGGGATGTGAGCATTCAATCACTTCCCACTGGAGACAACAGCTACTCCCCCCCACCACCACATTCACATAACACAAACCTCCTCCTCACCCCCCCCTCCCCCCCCTCAACCTGCTGGAACACCTGGGCCAGTGCTCAGGCCACAAGGACCAGGATAATAACCGCCAGTCACATGATGCTCTTGCCCCCCCCCCCCCCCACCCCCCAACTTTACACAGGTTGTTTCTTCAAAAAAGATCAATATCTTAAGAGCAGCGAGGTTAAGACGGATCACCTGTTAGCACACAGGGGAATCGGCTGTTACCTGGGGAGCCGCTAACAGGCAGGATTAGAATCCTGAGAGTGTTTCTAAGAGGATGGTGCAAAGGCCGGGGCCGCATGACTCAGCTACGCGTCCCCGTGACTCCGCTACGCGTCCCCGTGACTCCGGTACGCGTCCCCGTGACTCAGCTATGTGTCCCCCTGGCTCAGCTACGCGTCCCCGTGACTCAGCTACGCGTCCCTGTGGCTCAGCTACGCGTCCCTGTGACTCAGCTACGCGTCCCCTGACTGACAGCTTAGAACACGATTCACCTGTGCCACAAATTAGAGGAAAAAAACAAACATAAGCAGAAGCTATTATTGATGCGCAAATGGCCTAAGTGAACGCGGACAGCCCTGCGGCCTGGCACCATGATCTACAGCCACAGTAAAGCTGACTGGAGGCCGACTGATTTATTAATAACAAATGGAACCATTTTGGCATCATTTTTTTAAAGTACTTTCTGCTATCCTATTCATTCTCTCTTTATTTAACTTATTGTTTTTATAGCTTTTTAAGGGTCTTTATTTTATTTTATCCTATTTGTTCTATTTTCATTCACCTTATAGTCTTTTATAGCATCGGGTAGGAAAGTTGTAAGCCTAATCCTGTCGCAATGTGCAGTGTCAACGATACGTGTGCAATGACAGTAAAGGTATTCATTCATTCGTTCAAACCTCCATTAAGACTCCACACTGCATTCACAAGGAGCTGGGGAAAGCTCTTGTTTTTCGTTACGCCGCTGAATCTTGAAACACCGCAGATCGAACGACAGGTTCGCAAGGATGATCTCCAGGCTTTGAAGTCATGCGGCTCCAGCAAAGCCGTCCTGCTCAATCCACGAGTCCAGGCCTTCCACTCAGCTGGCTCTCGCTTTTGGAGAGGAGCTCTGATTGGACGGCCCGTCTGCATCGGACTCTCGCTGGGAAAGTCGTATACACAATAGGGGCAGTGATACACAAGCTGACTGTGACCCGACACCATGTTCCCAGTCTCGCCCCATTAAACTGTGCAGTCTGTTTGCACGGCATCAGCCAAAAGGCAGCCCCGTATCGCTAACCCGAACCTCACAGTGCCCCCCCCAGACCCGCCCAGAGCCCTCTTCTACGTGAGGTCAGAAAACGAGCGTCACCCAACCCCTGGTTTTTTGACGTGACTCACAGAGACCATTTATATGTTTCCGTCTTTTCCTTTAAAGTCACGGTGGAGAAACAAGCAGCGTTTGAAATTAATTTAACAGCCGTTATGAATCTTCAACTCGGGGCAGCTCCTGCAACTCAGCGGCTAACATCAACAGACTGCCAGCCGCGCTGAGGGCCCCGCCCCTCGCAGAAGTTTGTGGAGTGAACGAGGTGGCCGTTCATACAGGAATGCATTAGCAGGTAGGTGGGCGCGCAGGATTATACGGCGCGGTGTCAGTCAGGAGCCCCCCGGGGCAAAGAGCAGGCTCACGTGCGTAAAACGCCGACCCCACCCCCACAGAGAGCATGGGGATTATGGCACGATGCATCACGCTGCACGTTAGCGGCATGCAATTTCAAAGAACTGGAAAAAACCCTAATGATGTGAGAACGAGTACGCGACGTACAGGACAGCAGGAAAGATGGATTCAGGTAACCAAATAAACAATTACAATGGCCGACTTCCTGCTGGGTACAATTTCCACAGCTGCATGACTGTGCTGTTTGCTGCTCTCAAACTGCCTGTGCTGATTACACTGGCATTTTAGACATCAAAACATACAGACCAGTATCATTCTTTGATGGGCAAACTAGCCGATTGTCTGGCCTTTTCCATTATATTTGGTTTGGGGGCCCATGGCGCAAAGCAGGAAATGAACTTAATAAAATGCTGATAAGGGTTTGAGGACGAGCATCACACTGAATCCGTGACTGTGTCTGTCTGTCTTTAAACGGCCTTGATCTCTCCACTACACCGTGGTTGAATTTGCATTACTGCTGTAATTATGCTGGTCCTGCTCAAATCCTTCACATCTGTGCCATTGCAGCCAGAGCTAGAGGCAAATCTGTACTTCCTACTATCTTCCACGTTGAAAGGTACAGTGTCTATTTTTAGAACCAAGATGCCATTGAGTCTGCATATATGATTACTGTTTACAAGTAGCTTAGCTAGTACAATGATATTTCTCCCTAATACAGTATATTTTGTGCACATTCCCACAAATCCAACATATTAGCGGAACATAAATATCTTTCAGTGTCGTCCACAATTTACATAATTCCCGCAATTAATTCACCCTCTTCTCCATCTGTCTTCTTATGTGACGAGCGCCCATCTCAGTCTGGAGAGGTAGTGGCAGACACTTGGCTTATAAGAACATTCTAGAAGGACGGAGAGGTCATAGGTCAATGGGTCCTTCAAGGATGAGTGTCCTTAACGACTTCAATTTACAGAGGGCCTGTCGACAGAGCCGGTGGCCCAGCGACGACAACTGCGAGTCCTCCGCATTCAGAACAGCATGTGTGTCATCATGTGACTGCGCTGTGCCTTTAAGACCATGCGGGCGGGGGCGGGGCGGGGGGGACTGGGGGTGTTGCCCGTAGGGGGACATACTGTAGCGACATAGACAGTTCATGCAATGCAGGCGATGGTCCACCGGGGGAGCCGTAGGCTCAGCATACGCATTCCAATACATATACACAGACAGGTATTTACTTAAGCTGTTGTGTGATGTGAGGGGCTGCTCAGGATTTCCAGATCGATTTTACATCCTGCGTGTTGGGCAGGTGTCCATTAGTGTTCCTTCCAAACCTTCAGTAAGCTTCTGATGCAGCCGTCCCTCTTCGGGCAGGAGTGACGTCCTGATGCCCAGGGCAGCCACCGACTGCGCAGGATGCCCACAGGACAGCAGCACAGATCAAATGATGCGTCGCTGCCGACTCATGCATGGAAGTCCCGCCAGTCCGGAAGCACACATCTCCATCTATCCGTCTTCAGGGATCACTCTGTAGCGGCTCTGTGGAGACCGCTTGCCGTCTCTGGGTAATGCAGGACACGCGCCCATCAAAACCGACGTGCCCAAACCCCGACCCCCCCACCTTTAGTGGGTCAGCGGTAGCAGATCTCAGAGATCTCCATGGCCAACTCCAGGCACTCGCCCGCCTCCAAACACACCTCCAGCGCGCTGCAGTCGAACTCCAGGCCGCAGCCGCTGTCGTCGCTGGCACTGGGCGGCTGCTGGGCCGAGGCGGAGAAGTGGTGGCTCAGTGCAGCCTCGCAGAGCGGCGGCAGCATGAGCAGGAGCTCGGAGAACCTGCAGAAGAGGCAGGTCAGGATAACGGAAGCACAGTCGTCTGAGGATGGAGACAGAGAAGTTTGGTTAGCAGGAAACAGGCAGGAACACTGCAGCACGTAGCGGTTACGCTAACCTAGCTAAGCCCTCTCAGCTACACAGATCCTTAAAAGGGCTGCAGGCAGCAGATTAAACAGGGCCTTGACATGTGGACTTCCTGGAATCTGGTCAGCAAACTGTCCCAGGGGGCAAGGGGGGGACACTTTTAACTTTTTACGCCCCGTTTGGGATGCCGCCGCCATGTGGGCAACTGAGCGCGTGCGGTTAAAGTCAAACGGCCCCCGCCTGGCCTTGCAGCCGGCACGCTTTGAGAACGGCCCGCGGGGCGACTGTAAACCTCCAGATGTCCTCTTGTGGGGGCACTTGGACGGATGGCGATAATTGCCGCTATACTGTGTTTCTCTTCTTTACTGGACAGCTTTAAGCTCCGGTTACACACCAATAAATTGGAAACTTGCAGACAAAATAGCATTTAAAAAATGTGCAGCGAGCCAAATTCCCGATTAAGCATGTGTCCTTCACACAGATCTCTGTCAGGGCGCTATAAATTGTGCGACACAGGCCAGGATTACAGTATTGAGAAGAAGTGATCATATTTCCACAAAAGCTATAAGGATATATAATTTACTACACAAAATACACAGCAGTACATGTTTTTAGCTGTCAATATTTTCACAAGGAGTTTTATGATTGTCTGTGTCTGAGTCTCTGAGTCCCTTGAAGGGATTTCTGCTCCCCGCTGACACCCAGATGGCCCACGCAAGGCTGCTTCTCCGCAGTCCGTCTCTATCGCCCGTCTTTTAAAAGCATCCACTTTCTCCTCGGGCATTTCTTAACACATGCATAATTTAGGGAATCACCTTTCACTTCCTAATACATAGAGCACTGAGGAAGTTGTCTGCAACCCGAATCATTTAGCATCAGCCTTTAAGATGCTCTGCGGTGGGCGGCTCGCAGTATGACTCAGCCGGCTCTGGACTGGCCCTCCAGTGCCGCTCCGGTGGGGGCCCGTGAATGTACAAATTCACCAATAATACTTGGGCCCCCCTAGAATCAAGCCATAACAGCCTGCTAGCCTGAACCATAACATAAAATATCTATTTATTATCTAATTCTAAAAAAACTGTACACTTTGCATGTCATTTCCTATCTAGACTTTTTTATATAATATACAGGTCCGGTCCGGTCCGGTCAGGTTGGGGAACATGCGCTGATACAGCGTGTTGCCGCACCCACCACACAGCAAAACTCCTCAGGATCCTGGCCAGCGACCCCCCCATGCAGACACATGGTCCAGTCCCACCCTCCGGAAAAGACCTATCTGCGGCACAGCCAGGTGTTACGTGGGCGTCCCCTCGGCCTGGTTCAGCCGCTTGGGTCCTCAGCAATGAGCCGGATCACCCTCAGGGAAACGCGCCACATGGTCATAGTGCCGTAACTGACAGTCCCTCACAATGCAGGCGACGTGGCTCATTCGGGACTCCTCTAGCAACCGCTCATTCAACACAAAGTCAAATATACTGTATATAATACGTAATATACACACCATCTAAATTATGCAGCTGTATATACAAAGTTACTACTGTAGGCCTATATGCACTGTGAGCATTACATTTTGGACCCATCATTAAAAATGGAAAATTAGTTCTGTGAGAAATGTGAGATTGGACAGTCACAGATCTAGACAGCTAACACGCGAGTAAGGGTGAGGCTCTTAATAGGCCTATTAAAGACAGAGCACGCACTTACACTAACAAATATCATGTAACATAAATATTGTTTTTGGCGTCGTCTGCCAGTTGCTGCAATCTTTCCACAAACTCCAAAAATATGTATTTCCGTTTAATTGTTCACGGCCAACTGAAACCGCTAAATCCAACTAGCGGGGGGTCTGTATATCGACTAGAGAAAAGACTAGAAAGAGTAATATTTCTGGAAGAATCTTCAAAGGGCGACGTAATGACGTGACCAGGGAGCATGCATTAAGTGCTGCGATGAACAGCATGAAGTTACGGCGTCTCCCCACGGAGCCAAAGCGCTCACCCACCTCCAGGGTCAGACTGGCGGCCGGAGAGGGCGTCTGTGGAGGAGCAGCTGCTGCTGTACCGGTCTGTGGTGCACAGCGAGTT
Source organism: Boulengeromyrus knoepffleri (assembly GCA_026770805.1). Taxonomy (NCBI): domain Eukaryota; kingdom Metazoa; phylum Chordata; class Actinopteri; order Osteoglossiformes; family Mormyridae; genus Boulengeromyrus; species Boulengeromyrus knoepffleri. Next base: position 16,307,027 of record JABJVO010000126.1, read on the forward strand.
CGGGGACTCGGCGCGCGGGCCGGACGTCGGGCAATCGCAGGAACCGGCGGCCATTACGCCGTGAGCCGCGTTCATGGGGTCGCCGGGACCCCGGGCCCCTCTGCCCGGTTCTGCCCTCAGCACTCCTTCTGCCCTCAGCACTCCTTCTGCCCTCAGCACTCCTTCTGCCCCAGCCGAGGGTTCATTCTCTACAAAAAAATAATAATAATTAAAAATGTACAGTACAAGCTGGAGCGACAACTAGTGAAAATTCGTAAACTTCTTTAGAGAGAGATTCATGATCCCCTAAAAATCTTATCCACCCATTTCTTCACACCAACGGCATATTTGTCTTTTTACAGTTTAATTTAATCATGGCATTGCTTCATAGCTGAAAGTGTTTAATTAATGTTTTATAGCTCCACAGAATTTCAGTTTCACCATACCTTGCTATATGTTTGGGGAAAGTTTCTTTGTTCACTGACAAAATTCCAGTTGTTTTTCATTAAATTGTCCGATTGTGAATAAAGTTCTGGTAGATGGTGACCACATAGGACCACGATTTACATGAGGAAGCAATGAATGGACAGGCCTTCGGCACAGGCTTGAAAAGACGTGCTTAAAAACAACACTCATTACAGAAAATTAGCTGACATACTATCGGAAGATGTCTATATACAAAGCAGTGGCTGAATATAATGGTTTGTGATTGTGTCTTTCCAAAAAAGGACAAAGCAATACATATAGGTCATCATTTCCGAGTCACGGTGCCTTGAATTATTAAAGAGATTAAATATTTTTTAATTAAACTTAAGGGAAAACTGCACATATATTCGAAATTGCCCATACACCCGTTCCATTAACACCAAGACCTCATGGAAATATTTTACTGAAGGGAGAGGTGTGAAGTGGTCATCCTTACGAGGGGATTATTGATTGGTACGTCTTATTTGGATTCTGCCGTCTTCCTTGAACCTGTCTGTTGTTCATCTGCTGTCATCGTACTGGGACTGGGTCTGTCTGCCTTCATTTTCATGTTTGCTTACCATATAAGAAGCTGGTACCATTTACGTTAATGGCTCTACTTAACATGACAGCAAGCGGGGGGTCGGGGGGTAGGTGCACATACAGAGTCAGTCCCCAAATAATCATATACTTTACAACCCCTCCTAAATCTCCTTGATGATTAATAAAGTTTCTAGGCTATCTGTGAGACAATCAAGCCCCATATTCTCATAAGGCAGCTATGCTGCCTGGACAGCAGGGGGCACAGTGGTTAAGGGTGTAATCTTGGAATGTGGAGGTTACTGGTTCAGGCTTCAGTGATAGCGCTGCTGTATCAGTTTTTGACCCAGTACTTAAATACCGATAATATAAGGTGTATAGCTATTCTAGCCAAGGGGCCCCACAGAAGAAAAGGTACACATAGGCCTACTATAATAATCCTAAAAATCAGCCGGATAATATAAAGGCACCGATTTTAGCGTAAAACATTTATCCACGCATTCATTTAGTCATCCTCCAGAAACAGACTCTGGCCATTTTCGTTGTTTAGGTTTTTTTCTCCGAAGAAGGGAGGTGCAGGTGGGGAAATGCATAATTAATCTGGGGGCTTTTTTTACGCAACAGGAACTGAAAATAAATCTTAGCTTTTGCCTCCTGTCAGCTGCCCCCAGAAATGGTATCCTACCCAAATTCCCAGCATTTCCATTGCATGAGAGCTCAGAAACAGGCTGGTCCCCAGTCTCCCTTCTGGGTCTTAAATGGTTCAGAGAAGCAGATCAATAATAAATCCACCTTCCACGGACAGATTTGAATACTAACTATTAATGAATCGTTATTATGTGACTGCCCTACCCTGTTTATTTTTTCCCCGCACCTATCCCAAATTAATTATTTACTGCACTTTCCTGCGTTTTATTTAACATTTAATGTCTTATGATTTATTAACTTGTAGAACATGCTTGGCGTACTACGTTTAATAGGAATAAGCGCTGTTAGCGTGGCGGGGAAGGAAAGTGTGGGCAATCTCAGGGCTGTACGGGCTGGTAATCAAACTTGCTAATTAAAAAAGCAGGAGGAAAACAAGGCGATTTATAAAGGGGGGCATGTTTTACATCCGAAGGCCCAGGACGTTGCCCGAATCAGCAATTATTTCGTCATCTGCCATTGTTTTGCGTCTCCCCACATATCCGTGGGACGTGCACAGGAAAGGAGAAATCACTTCGTCTGAGAAACAATTTCTTTACGGGGTAATTGTCGCGTTTACCTGCGCCTGAAGGGGCGCGGATGTCAATGCGCGTAACCGGGAGAGTCGCAGGATGCAGCGGATCTCAAAGGCTTATTGCCGCTGAGGGAAACATACGTGCGCATCTTCCTATAGCCTAGGTTTCCTGTGTTTTGTTTACTTTACCATGCCACTTTCCTTTTCTTTAAAGGAATACTAAATATCAAACACACCCCGTCTAATGAAGTGAGAGGGCTGATCAGGAAAACGCTTTGATCCTGCTTCAAAGTCTTTTAAAAACGCCCGGGGGAGATTTAAAAATGTTTATAAGGCGCGGGGAACCTTGGGGTGACCAGGGGTGAAAGATGATAAAATGAACGTGTGTGTAGGGGGTCAGAGATTGTTTACAAAGGGTCCGTTTCCAGAAGGGTCTGTTTCCAGAAGGGTCAACTCAGGCACATAATCCGCAAAACCCAGAATGGCAGCGATAAAATAGGAGTTTCACACCGTACACTAAAACAGGACATCTCTCCGCGATAACTACACTTATTGTTGTATTATCATCTCTTTTTGTCTGTTTGTAAACTAGGATTAATGCTAAGACTCATAGGTAAAGTCGCCCGCTAGCTCTTTCTCCCGACTCCGGCCTGAGCACCCCCCCCCGGCCCGGTAAATGTCCCCTGGTCCTTTTCCCAAAGGTAGGCTGCTTAATCCTTAATCCATTCTCACCCGAGGCGATCCGGAACACGTGCAAACCCACGACAGCCGATGTTTATTAAAGCCGCGGGTTTAATGTTGCTTTTATACATCTAATATCATGCAGCGCCGCCTTTGAACCGCCAACCTGCTGCCGCTACACTGTAATTAACCCCGATGTTTAACCACTGACGAGCCCCTTAATCGCTCCGTAAACAGCATATCATCATATGTCACATAATATTTTCTTTTTCTATATCACATGCAAGCCATGTGCAGTTAAAGTTGGTTTAAAAAGCCAACCATAATGTTTCTGTTCGCTTTACTCGTCTTCCCCCACTTACTCCTGATCCGTGCTTGTATAACCAATCATTCTGTATTGAATCTGTGCCAGGGTATTTGATTCATTATCAACAAGATTTGAGTTTGGTGTCTATGATCTCACCGAAACCTCAGAGAACAATGCAACCCCATCAGGAGCAACAGGAAACGGGCACGCAGCGGTGAGCTGCCAGCCCAGACTGGGAGATAAAAGGGCTTCGGTTGAATATTTTGTCCAGTATTTGACGCCAGTCCTCCGTCCAGGACATTTTGGAAGGGGGAACTGGCTTTCGGGACTTCTAGCAAACGTGCATCATAAACTGAAAACTGTCGCAAGGTGAAGCAAAACCAAGTGGTTATTAAAATTGTGACCCACTTCCACCACAAGGTAAATGCGTTTAGAACAAACAAGGGCTTTGAACGCATTGTTAATTGCTCTCTTGTTAAGGCATTTTGCAGTGTTGGGGCTGTATACGTGCATTATGCATGTATCTGTCAAAATGATGTCATACTCAGAGACAACTTACCAGCTTCTATAAAAGCGCTTTGCTCTTCACGTGTCATCATATCGCTTCCCCTTTCGTCCCTTTTTCCTGAATTTTTGGCTGCCATTAGATACTGTGGTGGTGAAATAAGTCGTTAAATCAATGTATGCTTATTATTACGACGATCCACATAAAAAGTGGACCTCGGCTTAACTGTATTCAGTTAGCCTACAACTACTGAGCAGTTAGGAAATGCGCAGACGCCGCCGTTCGCAAACAACGGGAGCGATGACGGCTTGCGCGACGTCCTGCTCAGTGACACTGAATCCTTTAAAAAGAAGCGGCGTACTTTACCTGAGAGGACTTCCCTATGAGGAGACCGACAGCTCACGATCGTGACTGGTTTCTAGTCCGGGAAGAATGACCAGTAGGTCCAGATGATACGGTGACCCACCCTCCCCAGCCCGTGACGTTTCTCCCATGCGATGCTTCTCCTGACCTCCGCGCAGGGATGCTTGCTTTGAAATATCACTGTCAAGGGGTCTTTTCCGCCTCCTGCCTGCACTTGGATGATCCCTGGCGTTGGATGTAACTTGATAAAAGCGCTAAATGCACTAGTCCCCGTGCGCAGCAAAGCCGGCAGCACTTAGTGGGGGTGCTGCAAGACCCAAAGAAAAGCCCCCGCGTTGTTGCTGAGAGATGCACTGCGAGCATGTGCACCGACTGTTTGTGTTATTAAAATGGATGGAAGGGTAGATGGTTTACGCTAATTTATTCTGATTAAAAGTTAAAACACATAACGCTTGATGTTTCACATGAATAAACGGCACAGGGTGTTTATCTTAACGACACGTGTGCTTCAGTTTTCAGGTGAAGGTCTGCAAGAAAAAAACGACACAACTCAAACTATAAGGTTCCCTTCAGACAACTAAATGAAATCTGTTACCGGTGTTCGTTAGTTAGATGAGCCTCCCGCGTGACGCATAAGCCTGTTGGTGGTATAACTAGTACCGGGTAGGAGCATACAGTACTGCGCAAAAGCCTTAGGCAGTAATGGGAAATGTTTCAAGGTATTTATCTGGGTAGTAAGTGTACATTTTCTCAGAACGAAAGTACCATTTAATAATAGAACATATGCAAATTATGAGTAAAATAAAAACTAACAGAAATTTCTTCTGTTCTCCAAAAAGTTACTGATATCTAGTTGGAGGGTTAGATGAACACCGCTTCAGCTCCCAAACCTCTTCTCAGGGCACCTCAGCCGTTCCACGTGTTTGTTACATCTTACCACTCGCCACCCGCTCATTTAACTCACTAATGAAACTAGTTTGAAAAAGTCACTAAGACATTGATTAATCGTATGAGGTGGCTAGCATGTGTGTACTAGATGGTTGCTGTAAATACTGAGGTGACTTCAGGAGAGGCTCTGAAATGAGCTGACACACTTTGACAGGCATAATATCAGATCGAGTTTTCCATCAACATGAAGATCATTTAAACAATTTTCTGTGACTGCCTCAGAGTTTTGCACAGTACTGTACATATGAAAGGGTATAAATTAGCTATGATCGTGTAAAGGCACATCGGCAAAATATGTAGGCCTGTCATACTTTGTTACACTTAAATGAATAGGTCTATTTGAATACGTTTCACTTTTTGGCTTATTATTAAAACACTGTACAATATAAGTTTGATTTCCTATTTGCTTTGCACCAGAATCAAGAAAAAAAAAACATGAATTATTAAGCATTAACTTTGTTTTTTATAAATGAAAGTACTCATTTTGATGGTTTTGATGAATAATTTATGCTTGAAATTAGAGATGTAAAGTAAGATTTTTGTGGTTTGTGATTATGGAGTCCAGCAAGCTCCATCTCCACATCCCTGCGGTAATAAGCACTTGTGTTTGTTGTCTTCATTAGCGACTTTATTGTTTTTTGAAGATGCACATGAGGGGGTGACACACTCGGGGCACTTCGCTCGCTTCTCGTGGTTTGCGGTTCTCCGTTCGCCTGTCCTTTCACGTCTCCTAACTGATACAAGCCCTCCAGTCAGGGGAGCCGTCTAGAGTGCTGTGGTTAAAAAATACAAACCTACGTTTTTAATCTTAATATCTGGATCCTCAAGCAGCCCCAGTCTTTGCTGTAAACAACGCCACCTTCAAATCAAACACCTCCACTGTCATGCATGAATTGGCTAATGGAATAAAGCAGATCACTTGTGAGGGAGGGGATGCATTAGACTGGGCAGCTTCGATGAGGATAATGGGCAGGCGGCTCACCAGTTAATGAACTACATAGTTTATATATGGGTCCCCCGGTTTTATCTGGGTCTGCCTGATCTGTGCATCCCATCTGTTCTGTGAATATGCTGTACCATCTTACATATGTCCTGGCTTCTGCCAACTATTGCACCGGATCATCATAATCTTAAGGTCCACTTTCAGGATCAGAAGAGTTTTGGACAGGCCTGGCCGTCATCTCCCTTTAGGTTACAGTGGTTTCTGGTTTTCTTCTCATAACACCACAGAGCTGTTTATTTTTACCTTACAAGTTCTAAAGAGTAGTGCATCACATGAAAGAGTCAAACATGCCCCCAGGTAAACGTCTGCTGTCAATAGCAGGATTAAGGTGGTAGTGGAGGTGTTCAGGATGAGTCGATAACTTGGTAACAGTTGTCACTGCATTTTGGGACCGATAGTCCTCAAACTGTACAGTTTCTCATCAGTTTGCTGATAGTCTGACATTTGCTATTGCCGGTGGGGAAAGGAGAATTTTAGGTATGTAAATCCAAACTGAAGCTAGTTTAAGCTTCATATCACACCAAATACACCGCCAAGGCCGACATATCACACCAAATACACCGCCAGTGCCGGCATATCACACCAAATACACCGCCAGTGCCGGCATATCACACCAAATACACCGCCAGGGCCGGCATATCACACCAAATACACCGCCAGGGCCGGCATATCACAGCAAATACACCGCCAGTGCCGGCATATCACACCAAATACACCGCCAGTGCCGGCATATCACACCAAATACACCGTCAGTGCTGGCATATCACACCAAATACACCGCCAGTGCCGGCATATCACACCAAATACACCGCCAGGGCCGGAATATCACACCAAATACACCGTCAGTGCTGGCATATCACACCAAATACACCGTCAGTGCATGACGTGCACAGTGCCGCAAGTTGCCCACTCTAAATGAGACTGAAGCTTTGCTGTATTCAAATTTCTCCAAGTTTACAAGCCTGCCAATTTACACTCATTAGACGTCGCATTAGTGTTGCATTTTAAGAGACACCCTGTTGTGTTTGCATATGTTTAGAGTACAAGAGGCATGTTAATTGAAACATTAAGATGTGAGCGTATTTGTCTACGAGGGCACTGCCAGATGCTTCGTTCCAGGGAAAATGGCTTGTAAATATTAATTTGTAAGCCTACTTGGGAATACAGCGACGTTACAGACTCCTCGTTCGACCCGGCATCCTGACGCGCTGTAAACAGAAGGAGTGACAGGATGTAATGCCTTACGCCTGTGAACTATTGATTTACTATTGATGTCTGTCAACAAGCTCCTAGTTAGACGTTTCTTTCTGTGAAACGCTAGGACTCGGCGCGGGCCATTGTTCTTCCTTGACGTTGAGGACTGAGGAATAAGTGGTCTGCAGGGTGGTCTGCAGCGCTGCGCGCTAACAACCCTACTCTGAACGTGACAGGAATGTCTGAGATAATGTGACCTGTCCTGCGTGTCCTGACATATGTTCAAGGGACACAGCCGGTGACAGAAATCAGAGTGGCACCTCCCTCGATGTTTGCCAGGCCATATGTGGACAAGTATGATGGGAAGCAGCCTGAGATCACATGCAGAGGTGGAGGGGCTGCAGGGCAGACTGCAGAGAGACCCATGGCCCCTGGGCTGCAGGGCAGACTGCAGAGAGACCCATGGCCCCTGGCAGGGCAGACTGCAGAGAGACCCATGGCCCCTGGGCTGCAGGGCAGACTGCAGAGAGACCCATCCTGACACGAACCCCCTGGGGTGATTGTTTACACCTGCGAGGCTTGTGCTTGACTTTCTGGGGCGTTTGTGTGTTTGCAAATTAGTCACTCGCATGACAGCACAAATTAGCAGTGCAGCTACTCATTCATGTACAGTTTTTGTGCAGCAATTATTGGTGTCTTCTGTGAAAATATCAGATAAGAAAAAATAGCTTTTCTGTGTATTTTCTGTAATCCTGCCCTTATTTGTGCTTTTGATGTGACATCACATTTCTCAGCAGTCGGTCTCACCAATGTCGACCTATTACGTATGACAATATCAATATAAATTATATATATATCATTCTTTTTATAAAGTAAGCAACTATTTTAAGTAATAGAAATTTGAAAAGACTCTCTCATTATTCTACCAAATTGTTTAAAGAGGGAATCTGGGCACTATTTACAACTAAAAGGAATCCAGAGTGAACAGAAGATAGTTTGCCCAAAATCTTGCAGACATTCCCATCCAACAAATGGGGAAATCCTAAAGAGTGGTGTCTCGAATCTGTCCGAGGGCTTCAATCTGCAGATGTTGGAGATGAACATTCAGTGTTAATGTCAAAGCAGCATGAAGCATGTATACGTCTGGGATACTCACACGCAGTTCCTGGGTCTCTGCAGAATGGTCGATTGGCATTAATTGGAAGAATAACACTCATCACCCCAGTAGAGAGAAACCGCAGCCCTGTGATGCCTCCTAGTGCCGACTGGCATGGCTCTCCTTCCACGGACGTCGATTGTCCTCTGGCCATTAGCTTCTACCCATGAGAGGGACTGATCTCCCAATTCATTAGGCCCACACTAATGTCATCTCAGTCTAATTGAGCACTATTGTGTCAAACAGTTTCTTCATCTACCCCTGAATGTTCCAGGACACCTTCCGTACTTCCATTGTGATCCACAGTGAGCCAAATCACAGTGTGGCCAGAACGTTCTGGAGATTGACAGTGGAAATAGAGATCCGAAGCCCCAAATTAAGACTATAGAAAAATGACCTTATAACATAAAATGTATCAAGGAAATATTGAAAAAAGGGAAATTAGATTCTTTCAAGTCAGACTGTATATGACTTAAGTCAGCTGGGGATTCTTTATATAGCAAAGGAAGTCTGGTTTCCTAAGGCAATGGACCCTCAAGGGACCCCACAATAATCCACGGGGTCCTCGTTAAATCCTAGAAGTTATTCAACCCAATAAGTGGCTAAATAGATTTTTTTTTCTATTAACAGAATGATCTACAGATGATTTGATTGCTGAACTTCTGTTTCAGGCAGAGTCTATTTTACTCTGTGTCTGCTAATATCTCATATTTAATATTTAGTTTTTTTTAAAGGCTGGAATTATGGTTCCTTTAACAGCTCTCTGCTGCAGTTCATATTAGTTAATAGAGGGAATATTGGCTCAGTTTTTTTTTCATCTATAGGTTTTGGTATTACGATGTGGGCAGTGGCTCCGTAAGATTCACAAGTTAAAGATAATTTTGTTGATTTTTATCGAGTTGCTGAAAAATCCTTCTGTCCTTCCCATATAACATACCTTCTAATTCCACCCGTTGCGCTGGTTGTGTGGTCTTCAGCAAGTTAGGTCAGACAGCCATCACTGGACCTAAAAAACCTAAAAAAAATCAAAAACTTTTTCAGCGGAGTGTTTTTAGACACTGCTGTCTACTCTGTGAACTAGTATTGATTTTTTTCAAATTATTTTCAGGAGTAGGGGTCTTGGGGGGGGGGGGCTTTTCACAGGCTCGGTGCAGGAGCCACTGGAGTAGTTGCGGGCCGATCGGGGCTTCGGCCCAAAACGCGGCCGATGATGACTAATCGATTGGGGGAGGAGGGAACGAAAAGCTTGCTTTTAGCGTAATGATGCTCTGACATCAGCGCTTTTCTGTAAAGTATTGTCCTGTTGTTATTGTACAAGACGGATTATGATTGTGCTTGAGACGGTGCACATTATGGGATGCTCTTAAACCGGCATTCATAACGGAGACCTCCTGGCCGTGTCACCCTGATAATAAGGCTGGTGATTCATGCATACTCTCAGAGACGAGGCTGCCCCGTGGCGGTTGCCTGTGCTCCGTATCCGTCCGCGCTCCTCCGGATCTCTCATCCTTTCCTGTTTTCCCTTCTCCTTCTTTCTGCTCTCAAGAGCCAAAGTTACATTTACGCTCTCATACTGGTTTTTTTTTCTTTTTTTCCACGTCAATCCATCTCCCCCGTCACTGCTGCTAATAAGCACTCGGTTACATCTCATTACGGGGTTAATTGGAACGAATATAAACCCCCTCCTCCCCCCCTTTGACGGCGACGTGTCTCCGAACGCCATAGCTCACAGAGATCTCCCAGAATATCAAGGGCGAGAAGTTTCTCTCCAGCGCTGCGTAGGTCTGACGCCATCTTCAGCGTCAGTCTTGTTTTCGGAGTTGTTCTCGTGGGGGGGTGCTGCTGAGTTAGGAGGGAGAGCTTAATTGTAGCTTGCATCCAGATTGTGAAATCTGCACTGGTCACAGAATTGTCGAGATAAGCAGTTATGTGCATTTATAACCTTATAATTCAATAACAAGATCAGGTGCTTCGTCAAGTTAATTGGGTTCTTTTGCTAATGGGTGAAATGTCCTTGCTTACTTGGTCACCTAAGTCAGGCGTGTTTATGTAATTTATGGGGATCAGTTTCATTAATTCCCCATATTCTCACCCCATGGCTGAGCTGCGTGTGTCACGGTGGGGCCTCGTCTTGTGAAGGACCCACAGAATCCAGCTTACAGGAAGGCCTGCCCCCCCCAGGGCTGAGCAGGAACCTTCTCCTATGGAAAGGAGTTGCTCTGGAGGACCTCAATCCTAAGGCCAGTCGCCAGAGAAACTTCAGGCCCAAAAAAAACGAATTTCCGACTTGTTCCCTTTTTCCTGCGGTTTCCCTCGCTGCCCCCGTAAGAATTTGGTTCCCGGGCCCTTCCCGGTACGCCGGTCCGGCTTGGGGGGGTGCGCGCATCTTTACTCATCCTAGGTTTTCTTGGACAAATATTGACTTTGGGATCTGATTATTAAGCGATTTCTGTGAAACCTCAATTTGCTCATTGAACAATAATTTTTATAGGTGTTCCGGGCCTACCCCCCCAAGGTCCTGAAACTGATTATGCCAGAAGATAATTGCTATGAAGATTTTTTTTTAAGGAACTGAATTGGTTTGACAAACCTGGAAGTTGTTAAGTACTGTTCAGCTCCGAAGAATACATCTGCTGACGACTCACAAAGACGTGGTGCAGCGGATTTTCCCCGTGAGCTCAGGTGGGCGGGAGGTTTCATCCTCCCTATTATCTGTGCTAATGACATTCCACGTCTTTGTTCAATTACGGCCGATAGGATGAGCAATTAATTAATAACTATTCCGATGGATAAATTGTGCCAGATTCAGCAGGAGCGTAGCGGTGGCTTTGCGCGGCTCCGCCTTTCCGTCTGATTTCCCGTCCCCCATCTTCGGGGACGTGACCGTCACCAACACGCGTGGCGTCCTGTCGAATCCCTTTGACTTCTTTCATTTGCCTATAAATTATATGGAGTCTGTGATGCTTTTACAGACCTGCGATGTGTGCGTAACACGCCTCTCGTCTATTATAGATATTAATAGCACTTTTCTTTGGGGGTGGAATCCTTAGGTTATACGCGTAGTCTATGAAAAATGATACATTAACAAAGTACATCTTAGCAACCTGCATTGTATAATTTTCCCATAAAGGGGAAACATTTAAGTGTAGAACGGAGGAATTATATGTCTCGGAATAGGTGTCTTAATAGTGATATCACAGGGCTGTGAACAAAGGACCCGGCTTCACGGTGGACCCGAGACCCGAGAAGATAAAGGCTGTCTGGCCATTTCCATCTGGTCCATTAAGGTCACGCTCGGCTCCTCCGCGCAGGAGCACCGATGACTGACAGCGCCTGCCGGGTGGATGGAGCGCCCCTCCGCGACACCTCGTTAGGGCTGAGATGGCTCCAAAAAGGGGGGGTGGGGTCCGGTTATCAAATTAATTGCCGTCATAATCCGGTGAAGTATGTGCGGAAAAATTATACGCGGTTCGATTAACACATAACACGGATGTCAAATCCCCAATGAAACTCTGATCAATAAAACAACGGGCGTGTTGTTAAAAGCCGCCGCTGAGAGCCGCCTTTCAGGGGTGAGCAACCCTTTTAATATAAACGGATTTCATCTTTCCGCCGTGTCACCTAAATCACCGCGATGTTTGTGTATACAATTATAATCAGATAATAGATTGAGCCCGTGGATGGATTACTGACGATCTCCGTGACCTCATGCATCACACCTTGTCATGTTCCCGGAAAATGCTCGCCTAACAATCTGTTGATCGCCGCTCCGCTTCCGTTCCGTTCCTGCCTGTTGCCGCGCACATTACTCTGACCTATTGCCTATCGTGATGCTAAAATCAATATGCGGTATTACAGACTTTAATGAACGAAACTAATAAACGTTTCCTTTCCGAACTACTGACCTCTCCAGATCTACCTAGATGTACGTCCGCTGCGTTTCCTCTGTGTCCCTCATAGTGACGGTCACTTAAATAGTTGATCATCTTCTTTTCTTCCTAGAGGCGCAGAGACAGGACAGGCAGGGCAGGCGGGGGCCCCGAGCTGGGAGGGGGGCCCCGCAGCCGGTTGCATAGTACATTTCAATGACAGATGTATTTTAATTGTGAATCTTGTTAGTGAGTTGCTAGTGAAAGTAAAGGTCTTGTTTTTATTAAATTCTTTTTGTTGATATTATTAATTTACACTTCACAGTAAAATAAAGGTAATATATGTTACCATGCTGGGGGGG
>JABJVO010000126.1:16356298-16368021 GCA_026770805.1 Boulengeromyrus knoepffleri
ACGTGCGTTTGGCCGGGGAAATAATTGCGGGGGGGGGGCGGGCGGTGGGTGTGGGTGGGTTGTGGGGGGGGGGGGGGGTTGTGGGCGGTGACCGCCCCCCCCCCCCCCCAAAACAGACCCCTGGCAGCCTTCCCCTCTGGCTTCCGAATGGACCAGTCTACCAGCAGCTCTGGGATACCAGCTCTCCTAGTCTCACTGGGGTCACCCCAGACCGTGACAGGAACGTTACAGCATGGTGCTCATGTCACCTGCTGAAGTGACAGGCCCCTCTGAAACATGCTAGACATGGATGGGTTTTTCGGGATGCTGCCCAGGCATGGTGACGTCACAGACCCCCGTGCTGGGAGTGCTCCTGGATGATGGCCAACCCTGCGGACGCAGTCCCATGCGTTGCAGCGTTTTCCGTGGCATTTGGGGGGGGGGCGGGCAGCACCACACGGATCTTTTCACGCCTGCTTGGTCCTGAAGATGCTTTAGTGTGTTTGGTCATTCACATCAGTGTCATCTCACTGTCCTGCAGCACGAACTCACTGTATGACCGCCTCACTGCCCAGCCCTAACTGCCCCCCCAGACCAGAGGCCATCGAAAACAAGCCACAGTATCCCGGCACTGACAGCACGCCATGTGTGGACACTCACTCACTCACTCACTCGCCTCAATTAAAGCGCTGGTCTGATTATTCAAATCGTGCCTGTTCACGACGTCTCAGTGCCACGCAGGCGTGAAAACACAAGGGGGGGGGAGGGGGGCGTTTCTCTTCAAACTGCCAAATCTGATAACTGCGACAATGCATCATCATACAATCTGAAAGTGATATTTCAAAAGTATTCAATGTTGTTGCATTTCTCCATGACAGCCTGCAGGGGGCAGGGCCATTGGGGAACTGTACAGTGTTTTATCCATTTATCCAGCTTTCCCCGGTCAGGGTGACAGGTGGCACTGGATGCCCAGACACCATGAGGGCAGTTCTACATTAAATTAAAATTCTGACCCAGTTCTGCAGTTGAATAATAAGTTACTGAACCTTTTGAGACAGATATGACTCAATGAGTAATTAAGTAAAATCTTTAAAATCTGACGGCACCAAGATCCGGGCCTATATTTTAATCAGAACCCATGGCATACATGATGACTATCCCCCCGCCCAGCCCAAACTCCTTCTGAACACTGGCGTGCGTGATGGTGGATGCAGCACAAAAGCGACGTGGCCCTTGATCTGATGCGGCCGTGCTGACATCCCCCCAGTCTTGCCTGCACGGCCGTTTAGCTCACATCACGGACAGCTGGACCACCTGGGCTAGGGCTAAATGGGGAAACCCCGGGCGTCCCTGATGACTGCAGATTAAATCATTACTCTACAAATCAAGGCTGAACCTGGACTGTACCACTCCACAGAGGGGGGGGGGGGGGGGGGGGGGGACTTTAATCACTGATTTTATTTGTTGTACTATGAAAATGTGCAGCTGAAAATACTCCCGGTTGTTAAAAACTGGTTTCAGGTTAAGATATTTATTTGGCACGGTAATACTGTTTACAGCAAGTACCAGTCTGGGTACAGAGCCCTTGAATTGCCTGAATTGTGTACAATGAGCTGTTAAAGAAAACATTTGACAATACTGTAGACTTTATTTTTTCTGTGTCTTTTTTCCATTGACTGGTGTGGCCTGAAAATAGAGGTTTGTGTGTGCAAAACTCAGCCTGGCGTGTTTGTTTGTTTATATGCAAAGCTGCCCGTTTCGTTTTTGTTTGGCCGTGACTATTAATACGAGACAAATGCCTCAAACACATTTCTGTTGAATCATCTCCAGATCTTTTATTTTCGTGTGTGTGGCTGTTTTTTTGTATTTCGATTCAAAATCATAAACACAAAGAGTCTGGCAAGTGATCATTATTTTCTTCCTTGCTTTTTGTGTGAAGTGAAATGGAAATGGCTGGTGTAATTCTGGCTTAAGAGCACGCTGCCTCAAAGATTATGCTGCAAATTCCATTGTTCGCTGTTCTCGTCAGACACCCCAGTTTCCCTTTTCCCGGAATTGTAATTACGAGGTTTTTTTTTTTATACATTTTCACACAATATAATTACATTAATAATACAGTTGCATTACCTCACCATTTTATAACAGATGTGGTATTTAGAAACATTTACATCCCATGAAATGTGTTAAGTCTGTTATTCCAGGTAAGAGGAGCATAAAATTCCACAGAGTCTGTTTGTTGTTATTATTATTATTAATGACAATGATGATTATGATAATGAGAAAACGGTCAAATAAGAACAAAAACACAAAATATGAAAGGCTTTGCCTCACAGACAAGATGACATAATGCAGATTATAAGTAGTTAAGCAGGGAAAAATAATTTGATACCAGTGTCTCCGGCAGATTGGTATTATAGTGTTAGCGTGTGCAAATAATTACATTTTCCTCCCGAAACAATTACATTATTTGTTCTGGTTGTATTATACACCAATAAAAGCAAACATCATATTAGGATTCATGGCAGTTTTCGCATCGCATTATCAATATGTGGAAATAATTGTCTGCTGAGAGATTAAATTACATTATTGTGTATCTTTTTCATGCCTAATAAATAATGATGGATGGGTTTTATTTTCATCAGCACCTGCAACCATTCTGTGTTTCGCCCCAATGTTAAAAATGAATAAAAGAAGGATATACATATAGGAAAGGTGGATGTTGTTGCCAGTGTTAATGTGTTATCAAGGTGTCTTCTCTGGAAAATCTGTACTTTGTTAGGTTTGTTCCTGCTAGGAAAATGGGTGGAACGTTCTAGAATCTAATCAACTGACTGTTGCTGTTTATGTATTTATCAGCTCTTACATATTTATGTGGGTTAAGGTGACCATTATGAGAAAGAAAGGTTAGTTTTAGGAAGAGAATCAGATTTTCTCTTAATACCCCAAGCTCATTTCCTTGTAAGTCGTCCTCGGTGTGGACCAGGACTGCGGCGTCTCCCATTTGGGTCTCACCATGTTGCCACCCTCCAATTTTTTTCTAAAAGCTTCCCAGTAGGGGGCGCTCTGCTGTCAGAGCTGGCTCCCTGATGGACATGGACCTCTCAGCACTCTGTGGCGCCTTCAGATTTCTCAGGTGGAAGTCCAGAGCCCTGGCTGAGGTCTCCATCACTGTACCCCCTGCTAGTGAGCTATGTACCGTCACATTTGCACTTTGTGGAGATAAGACGTTTGATTGGCTACCGGTCTGCTGCAGAGTTCATTTAATCGGTTCTTTTTTTTAAAACTATTTTTCCAGCCAGACAGAGTGAATACCTTCCCTCCAAATTCCCGTTGCATCCCCGATCCCTCTGCCAGCCCCGATAAAACAAGGTGACGGCGTTATAGTCTCAGTTAATTGGCATCAGAAAGCAACTTCATAACTTAAGTCATGCCTCATGCACAGCCCAGGCTTGCGCCATTGTGAAATTTACATTTTAATGAAATGTTTGAATAAGCACTTGAAATTCACTCTAGCAGATCTGCTGGCTGCGACGTGAACATTTCATGTTTATGTTTTGAACATCAGCGTCAGGAAAATTAACATGCCGTCCGTCCAGATTAAGAGGGCATCAGTGTGAAGGCACGGGGCTCCTTAATCAGGGCTCGCTGCAGGTAAACAGCAGCGGCGAGAATTAAAGTGAGCGAGCCGGCCGGCGGTGTGGAAACAGGAGAGCAAATTCAACTGGTAATCATAAGAACAAGTTTTGTTTCTCAGTATGTATGTATGTTTTCACCCTACAGATAGTGTAATGCTAACATGAATTGCAGAATTATTAAATGTCTTCTAAGAGGCCTAACAACTTATATACATTTTTCTTTTCTCTGGTTAAAGTCTCCAGACCCCCCGCCCAGCCTTACCAGGGGTTTGTATCACGAAACAGCATTTCTTGTTTAGCTGGATAACTTGTTGGATTTAAGGTAGTCTGGGTTGAATTTTAGTGAATGTAGATAAAGTCCATTTAAACTGGGGTACCTTAAAAGTTTTTTGGCTTTGTTATACTGGCCCCAGCACAAGCAGGGTTGGTGAATAATCACCGTTTGTTTTGATAGTATTTTCCACTGTATCAAAGTTGACGTCTCATTCTGTATGGATTTTTTTTTTTTCATGAAAAATGTCGTATGTCATCGAGATGGTCAAGCTCGGACAGCAGTTTTGCACATTTCTTAGCTAGCACTCAACAAATGTTCGATACATCTCGTTAAAGTGCTTCTTATAACAAATATAGTGCTTGTCCTGCCCAGAAACCATGGTGGCCATCAGTGCAATTTCATCATATGATTGTCCAATGATCTTGAGGCTAAAATGACGTACAATATTGTAAAATATCAGTGAAAATTGTCATTGTTTTCTCCATCGCCTCCCTCTTTTGGGTCCTTTGCCCCTCCTTCACTCCTCCAGGGTGACGTGAAATTCTTTTTTATTTGATAACCGTGTCAATTAGACCGAGCACCCCCCCCACCGTTACAGTATACAGGCTTTCTAATTGACTCTACTGGTAACAGAAATGATAGGGTAGGTGAACTTGGCCTAATTAGTCAACTCAAATCAGCACTGCGTGCCGCAAACAGCTGAGGAGCGGAGGGCACAGCACGGGGCCTGGTACCCTCCCAGCCCCCCACCCTATATCCGCAGGCCACATCTGAGAGGCCGCCTTCTCTCCTGCCTCAGTTTTTCTGTCCGCATAACAAAGCACGACGATTCCCCATAACCGCAACCTTTAGTAAGGGAGATTAAAACAAGCGGCGTGGCACTCACTGTTTACTCAGCTGTACTAATTACGCTCGGCTCGGCTCGGGCCGGCTCGTTGCGGCTCGGCCCCGCGGAATGCTAACGAAGGCGATAAGCGCCTTTCTAATCGGGGCGCCGCCACTTTCCCCCTTAACTGCACGCGCGCTCTTTGAAACGTCGGCACGCTACCTCATAAGACGCGTATTAATTTCTCTAATGTTTGAATTGTGGCAGATTAAAATACAATGAGAAAAAAAAACATGTGAGCGGAGCCACGTTGGGGTGGGGGGAGGGTGCGTCTTTGAACAGCAGGTGGTAAATTGAAACAAAACAAGGGCTGATTAGTGAAGCGGCTGGCAACTCATGATGCAAACAGAGCGCACTACAAAAAGCAAACACAAGAGCCCTGGAATAAAGTGGTCATCATCTAATTAACAGAACACGTTTTAATTACCGGGTAAACCAAGCGCTGCAGTGTGTCAATTTAACTGATGTGCTAAGTGCCAGTTTACAATATCAGAAACAGACAAATAATTGGAGTCTAATTACAGGCAGGTCTATCACACACCAGCGCCCGCAGCCCATCTTAATAAACAAGTTTCCACATCAAACCGTGAATAGCGAACGCAGAGGGGCTGCTAATTGCCGCGCGGCAATATTGGGAATTTGCCAGCTTTGGCTATTAAAGTGAAGCTCTTGTGTGGATTGCTACCCGCTCGGCTCCCTTTTAATTAGAGGGAGACGGGCGGCGGGAGCTGCGTCCCGGCGCCGCAATTCAATATATGTAAATATGCTAACGGGCTAATCTTATTCGGGGGATCCTGTGTGATGGGCGCCTTGCTAATGCTAACAGGTTATCATTTCCGAGCTGAAGGAGGCGCCACGCCATCCTGAGAATAATAATCAAGGTGACTGCAATCCCGGGGAATGTATGATGGAATTAGAAGTTTCCGCCTGGTTTGGATATTTGCACTGTAATATCGCCGGCATTTATTCTCAGCTCAGTGGAAATGACACCCCCTCCCCCCGCCCCCCGTGTATAACGTCGCCGTTAACAGCAGCCCGGGTGTATCTGGGCTCCGTGGATATTTCCCGCTTGGCCGCGATCCGAAGGGGCTCATGTTATCCTGGCAGACAGGGCGTAGCGGACAGCCAACAAAAACAGTCAGAATTGGACCTTTTTCATCATGAAGATCTTCTTCTGAGAGTGTTGCTGAAATTACACCTGTCAGGCGAAGTCCACCAGTTCCCAGCTCCTTTGCTCTGGGGCTGCTACAAGACATCGTTTCTTTTCTTCTTTTTTTTTAACCCAAATTCATAGAGGTCAAGCTGGTCTGACCTGTTCTTGTATTCCCAGGAATGTGACTACAGACACTTTGTTGTTAGTGGAATAACTCGAAAAGTAATTGTTGGATCTTTTTCAAACTTTGCAGACACATTGTAGGGGTGAAGAACTGATTGTATTTGGAGAAAAACTGCACCACACCTGAAGCAGTACCATATAGTGGGTGCAAAGAGAAGGGCAGCCTCAGACAAACGTCTGGTGAACCCGATTTACATTGAGTCAAGTCACACAAATTCGATCTTTTAATAAAGATCTTTTGGAAAGTTACGGAGAATGAGTAGGGGGGATAGAGATTAAGATTGGGTGTGGAAGGGGTGAATGGAGACCAGCTTTAGATCTTAGCAAAGTTCTTTTATAAAGCGGGATTGCTGTGATTGATTTGGTTAAAATGATCAAAATAATGAGAACCTGAATGAATGTGAAAATATATTTTTTGAGAATTTGTTTCACTTTTTAATACGCTTAAATCATAGACTTTTTTTTAGGATTTAATGATACTTGTGTCATATTAAAAACTGTCAGTGTGCTTGTTGTTTGTTAGGAAGCTTTCCTCCAGGCCGTCTTTGGTAAATCATACCTCGGTGCTGTTTTATGCAGCTGAAGCTGGAGCGAAACCATCAAATTTCAGGACCCCTGTGGCCTGCAAAGACAGCGGGCTGCGATTTTATATAGTTTCCATTAAATCTTGTCTTTTTGTGGCTTTAATTAATAATATACTATTTGACATTTATATATAGGTGCAATAAGCTAAGCGTGAAACAATTTATGTCACCTAAAGCTTTTTAACGAATCGATGCGACTATTTGTAATTGCTTGTTTCACAAGATTAAAAGTGCTCAGACCTGATCTCTGTCTTCTGTTTTGTGGCCAACATGACCTGTGCTTCTGTCATAAAAAGCAAGTCCTGGTCATCAGCATTAATTTCCATCAAGAAATCCATATCGCTAATATTTCTGGAATTTTAATGCACCTACAATTTATAGCCGATCAAATGCAGTTACCTAAATTGCTGTTGGAAAAAGACAGTTTAACTGTCTCATTTTAATTATGAGATAATTTAATACCCAAGCAGAGGGCCGACTGGGATGCATCTGTGGCGAGCAGGAATGCCACCATGTGACAGGATAAACAGTTTGCACCATTTTGGTCGGGATTATGAAGGTGATTGAAAATGTTAAGGCTCAGAGGAGACAAGTACAGACACTCTTATTGATCAGGGGATCTTTCTACACTGTAAAACATCTCCACTTCCAGACCAGTGGCCTTGTGGATGTTTCTTACCAAACACAGAAGCTAAGCCATCTCTGACGCTCGCACTGAGAGCGTTTCCTTCCAGCTACACTTGTCTCTCGTGATCGTCTTTGTTAATTTTTAAGAAACGACCAAACGTCGCAGATCACATGGGGACGAATAACGGCAGCAGGAAACGAAGTGAACAACCAGCATTTTATTGCATTTCAGAGTCAGTTAAAGACTGACTGTACAACATATGCGTCTGCAGAAACAGACATGGGATCATGGAGGACGTACAAACAGACCGACAGAGGCGATAAGCGGCCGCTTTCACGCCTCGAACAGAAAGCTACCTCGCCACAGGAACACAGAAGCACTGCGCAAACTCCTTGACCCTTCCCCCAGAAGTGGAACCTTGTACTAAAGGGTTAAACAAGGATGTGATAGGCGATGGATCCGCGGCCAATCAGCATGGCTTCTGGAGGCTCTCTGGGGAATGTGACACCAGCCGCCATAAACACAAACTAAAAGAGGCCTTTTCTTTTTCTTTTTTTTTTTTAAACCAAGTCTAATATATTCTACAGCGAAGGCATATCAAGGAACCACTTCTCATAATTACTTCACCGGTGACCCATGTGCTCACGTGGAGACCTCTACCTGCTGTGCTTGGCTTTAGCGACCATTAAAAAAGATAAACAGAATTATATTTCCCTTTGTTTAACTAAATATTTCTGACTGGTTCGGTGAAACGCCTCTTATATGAGTTGTTTGCTTTGGGGGAAAAATAATCTGAATCAAAACGAGGGACATTACGGATATGCTTTACATCTTGGCACTGCATATATTTTTTTTTGTCCTATGGGTTTTATACAAAACGCCGATACGTCCCCAGAATATACACCCTGGGTGCACTGGTGCATCCGTGGTGGGGACACTCCCCTGGGGGGTGCTGCCATGGCGACCGGCCGGACACCCCACTATGTACAGCTGAGCAGCCAGCAGCGGAAGCGGCCCAGAGAGTCGAAAGCAGGGAAGTATCAAAAAACAGTCTTAACACAAAAGAGAAAGGAAATCTGTACAAAATGTTTAGGTCAACAGTAAGAGGAAAGTCCTTTTCTCCCATATTTTACAGTTTAAAATCCAAAATGTAGGATAATCGCACTCTTACCCACCCCCATGAACCGCTGACTGCTTGTCTGAATGTCATAAAAGCCAGGATTAATCAGTAAAATACATTTTGCGGAACAGTTTGCTAATCTGATACATACAGCAGTTTTTTTTCCATAACTATTTTAATAGTACATACAAAACCATTGAGAGAAAAAAAACAAACATAACACAGATGTACTTCTACCATCGGAAGGAAAGACCCATTAAAAAAAAAAACGAGACGCACAGAGGTTATACGGACATGTATGTACAGCCAAGTTCTGCTCACCCAGCAGACGCATGGAGAGGACCGGGCTTCATGGATGCTGAAGATGTCTTCATGAACAAAGCCTGAGGTTTGCACTGGTCTGGCCAACAGGACGCGAGACCCTCCAGATAAACAAGCTCTAAAATTTTTATTTTTTTTTGCATTTTTCATATTTTTTTTTTTGTTGCTAGTTTTAGACTAAACATGCAAAGACACACGACTAAGTGCAACTGAGTGAAATGTTTTTTTATTCCTTTTTTTCTTTAGAAATTGAATCATTCCCTATAGGTCTGAACTGAGGTATGCGTACTAAGAGTTTTCTCATGCTGTTAGTTTTAGTAATGTCAAGCTACACACATGCTGCCAATGTCCGAACCCAACCGGCCTCATCCCCCTTCAGAGAGCAAGCTGACTGGCGCCGGCCCGGAGTGAGCCGGACCCATCCTCACCATCGCTGACCGGCCAAGAGACGCTGACTCTATGCCCAGCGTGCCCCTTCTGATTCATTAATAAATGCGTGGTGAAACCTAAAGAATTGCCGTAAAGTACCTTGTACCCAGCTTATTAGTTGACAGGAGTGTTTTTTTTTTAATATAAAAAGTAATAAAAGTTGACAGACGCTAAACAAGGTTAACAAAGAATTCAGTCCAGCTACATGGACTGGAGCAGAAGATGGGCGTGACATACAATCTTTCCTTGAAGGTCACAAACTTAGAAACAGGAAACATTTCATTTCTGTGGTCCAGTTGAAGCATATAATGGTTCACATTGTTCTCCATAGAACTCCTGTGTCTGCTTGTGAATAAGAGTGACAGCATGTATCAGAACCGTCACGCCCCATGTCGTACAGTTACCTTTTATAGATGGAACGGTCCCTTCTGATTGGCCCAAAGATGACTGCCCAATTTGGTCGCGTGTCCAGCTAAACCCCGCCCCCACCCCCCCCCCACCCCACCCCACAAACGGCTTTTCTGTTTCGGTCACCGCGAGTCACACCTTTGGCTTTATAAAAGTTCAAAAGAGTGAGGCCTGCTCTCTAATTCACCCGCTATAGGCTAGACACCATTCTGTTTATTCTCTATTATTTCTTTGGTAGTCACTAGTCAAGGTACATCAGGTACGTATCCTGGCAACAGGATCATCTGAGCCCTTGACAACCCAAAGGTTAATAAAGAGCAAAGTGTTTGGTTGTGGGCGTAACTTTGACATATTTAATTTAATAGGAGTTTGGGTCGGACAGAGAGGCCCAGGTTCCAGCGGCAGAGGCGGGCAGCTTAAGGAATGCGTGTGCAAAGCTCCCTGTCTGCTTAAACGGGTCACACCGTGGGCATCGCACTGACGGCGGCCAGGCGCCAACTAGCAGGACGGCTTTGTCCAGTGACGGCCCTAAGATCTCCATCGGATGGCCGAGCTGCAGGTCTCCCTGGAGACGCCGCGGCTGCGCTCAAGACGCAGGGCATCTGCAGGTACGAATACGCCCAGCGGCACCGAGTACCTGACATCCTCCAGGGGCTTCAAAGCAGCCGGAACAAAGGGGAGAGGGAGGCATGCCCCGGTGTGAGCACGCCGCGGGCCCCGAAACGCGCCCCATCGCTGCCGCCCGCCGAACATTCCCGCTGAGAGGAGAAACTTCATAGATGCATAGATGGAGCCTTCATTGTGAATAGTGCATTTCTGCTGGGGGGCGGGGGGGGGGGGTTGAAAAGCTGCTGGGGGGGGGGTGTGACGAGTGAGACAGGCGTCTCCAAATCACGGGCAACACAGGACAGAGAAACACTACCTGGTATTCGACATTCAGCTTTCGTGTACAAAGAAATCAGGAAAAACATTCATCTTCTGACCACAGAGATCCTGTCCACAGTTTGAGTTTTGGTCAGTTTGAAAAAAATAATAAAGTAGTTGTTTGAATATGGAAACAAACATAAACAAAGAAAATAAAGGTCACGTACAGATTATACAGCCCCCCCCCCCCACCAAAACATCCTTCTAACCTCAATGGAAACAAGCCGATGCAAACTGCAGGCAGTGACAGTGACCTGAATCCACGCGGACATGCAAACCGACAAGGCCCCTCGGACGAGGTCCCAGTCCAGCCCAGTTCGGGAACCACACACCACGCCAAGTCCCAGGTACCAAACGCATCCGTCCGACGTGTCTTCAGTAAAAATTAATTCTCTCTCTTCCTTAAACAAAAAGTAGAAATAAAAAAAAAATCCCAAATGGGACATTCTGTCATGTTTTTTAATGTATTTAATGGCACTAAAAGTCATTTGAAACATTTTATAGCTGTCAACAGGAGGTCCAGCCCGGTTCCGAGTCTGTGGAAAGACGCCGCGTGTCTTGATCGGGCCCGGCAAGGGGTCGGTGCCCTACTGCATGTCGTCGTGGGCCTGCTCGTCCTCGTAATCTCTGCTCGGGTCAAATTCCGGGCTGTGATTGGCCGTCGTCACCAGGGACAGGGGCCCCTCGTGCTCCTCCAGGTCCAGGGGCTCCTCCTTGACGTTGATGTGATGCCTGGGGGTTTAAGGGGGGGTTAAGTTGGGGTCAGCGAGCTGTGCAACATCCGGTCCATGTAAGCAAGGACACTCAGGAGGAAGACTGTGATGGTGTACCATGCGAGGCCCCCCCAAGCCCTCCCCACCTCCCTCAGTGGCCGACAGGGGGGGTATTCACTTAAAATTGATGAATGAGTCAGTTTAATGACACGAGTGGAGGACGAGCTCGGGGCGGGGGGGGGGGGGGGGGCATTGCCCATCAGGTTCCCACCGGCGTTGGCAGCAGTGCCGCACTGTGTGCCCCCCCCCCACTCCTTACCATGTGGCGCCCTGCCCCCCCTCCTTGCCACTCCCCGGAGAACGAGCCCCGACGAGGCTCCGTCATTAATCACCGTCAGGTGGGCGCGGCAATGCTTTTGATCTTATTCTCATTGAGACGCAGGTCCACAATGGTGCTGTTGATATGCTGAGGGATAGCCTCGTATG
>JABJVO010000126.1:16371830-16382160 GCA_026770805.1 Boulengeromyrus knoepffleri
TCTTATTTCTGAGTTTGTGTGATGTGGATCTACTGATAGCGTTTAAATTTTTTTCTTAGAATTTAGTTTTTATTTTTTAATAAAATGCTTCCAGATAGCTGGGGTGAGATAGGGGGTATGATTTGTGGGGGGAAGGGTTTGGGGGTGGTGGCCAGATGCAGGTGCAAGGGATGGAAGGAAGCAGGATGCGGGATGGACAGGAAGGAGGAGATGGGGGATAAAAATGCAACAGAGCGTGAGCCAAATGCGCGTCACTGGCAGCTGGACGCCAGGAGGTGGCGATGTAGAGCGAAGCAAGCATGGAGGCAGGGGTGTCAGGGCGCAAAGGCGATGAAATGGAGCAGCTTGTCCTCCTCCTCCCATCATGCACCACTCTGGAGCAATGGCACACCTACCCACTTATCTTCTGCGGTCGTCTCTTTTGGAACTCTATCTCGTCCACGGTCCACACAGCCCCTTTAACGTTCTCTACTCGCACAAAACACTTGTGAAGACTAAGATTATGCCGGACCGCGTTCTGCAGCGGGGGCGAGAGGAAACAAGGTGTATGTCAGAGCACGGGGGTGGGGGTCCGACATGGAAGGCGGCGGTGGCGGCGATCCGGCGACAGGCGTGATGGTGGGGGGCAGCCATTTCCGGGCACCAGGACCGTGGCACCAAAACTCATATTTTGGAAAATGAACTGAATGCCCCCAGAGAGTGGAAGAATGGCTCTCCGGAGCATGTCGATCTGGCAGCCGAGGGCCGGAATGGGCCACCCCCCACCCCCGGGAAACGGAATTCCAGATATCCATACTGGGCAGTAAAATAAACAGCTTTTTATATCCTCACATATATAGGTGAACATTAATATTACGCATGTGAGGAGTAAAAAGGAGACACTGCACATTAACATCATACGCAATAAATGCCACTTTTACACTCTTCTGGGTAAAACTCAAGGGAAGAACATGTGAGGCAGGTGATGGACGCCCTTGATGAAGGACAGGCTCCCCGCCCGGGCTGGTCTGTGCAGGTCGTGCTTTTACGGGAGCAAAAATGGGAAGGGAATTTCAGAAAGATTACCTAACAGAAAACCCCCCCGCTGCTTGAGGGAGTGGGCGCCACCCCCCACGGGCCCCCATGCAGGTCACTGCCCCCCCCCCCCCCAATCACTGACGGCTCCTGTTTACGACAATGTGCCCCCATGGAAGAGCTGTCAGCCGCCGCTAGAGCACGTTCCCGCCCCCCCACCCCATCCCTCACTGGAAGGGCAGAACAGCCCGCAGTGTGTTGAGCCCAGAGATCTGCCTGTACACTAAGCCCCCCCTTGAGAAAGCGTCCAAAACCTGCCGCCTTTGTTAAAAGTGGCACATATTGCAATTTCTGAGAGAAAATCACGGTGATCGCATAGATATATTTTCATGCAGATTATATGAATGTATATTCTACAAGAGAAGATGACCACCCAGCCGTCCCTGGGGAGACGCGGCGAGCGGGGAGACAGCGGCGGCTGACAAACCTTCCATGTGGCAGCGTTGCGCCTGAAATAAGCGAACATTCGCGTGAACCAGTTGTAGATTTCATTTAGTGTTAGCTGCTTCTCGGGAGACTCGAGGATGGCCTGAAAAAGGACAGAAGGAATCAGTCACCTGCAAACGGAAATGTTCGGAATCTAATCACGCTCTCTGCCAGCCATCTGGCCTGCAAAACGCAGTCTCTTTTTGACAAAAAAAAAAAAAATCTTACGTTTTCTTTTTTCGGCCGTTAATGGAGAAAAGCAAAAACATTTCTCAGGCAGATTATAGGACAGTAATTATCCGGAGCCCAGATTAATTCTGCAGATCAGAGATTAGAGCGGCTCGTGATAATTGACTGGGCATCTTTAAACAGGTTCATTTCTACTGTTGTGTGAAATGAATTTCATAATAATCACAGCTATTGTAATTCTCTGTGAAAAAAAAATGAAAAAGAGCTGTTTAAACGGGAGTCTTAAAATCCCGCTTACATTTTCCTGCCTGTGTCAATGGTTAATCAACGCCTGTTTATCTGAGATGTGCATAGAATTTAGAAAGTGAAAAGAAATTCAAAAAGGAGGGAAAAACTGAGGTGAAAACCAAATTTGGTGCCTTTGCCCCAAAAGTGACACAGTTCTGCTCTGCTGTGATCATCATGTGGCTGCATTCTTACCTGCCGTATTAGCGATGCGTACGTGAAGGGGGGCCTCACTTCAGCGTTCATGTAAAATTCTTTGTTCTGGACGATGTCTGTCCGTGGGCATCAGGGAAAATGGCAATTAGTCATAGCAGAGTAGGAATGACACCAAGATCCGAAATCACACAGGCAGCGACACGGTGGCGGCCATTAGCGCCGAATGATGTTAGCATTGTTAGCACGCTAGCATTGTTAGCACGCTAGCATTGTTAGCGTCTCCCCTTAGAACTTCACCTGGCGAGATGGGCATGTTGTACTTCTCAGAGTAGCGCCTGCGCATGGGGCCCACGCTGTGGAGGCTGTTGGGGGTGATGACGGAGGGGCCCTGTGACAGCGGCGTCAGCGGGGCCGTGGGCGTGGTCGGCGTCTGAGGTAAGCTCTGCGGGGACGTCTCCGGGGCCGTCTTGGAGAGAGTGGCGCTGGACACCAGGTTCAGCTGCCCCAAAAAGGACGAGACCAGACCGCGGATGGAACTCAAAGCTACTCTCTGGTGTCATGCAACGCGAAGCAGAGCGATGGCCCCCTTGTCAGGGCCCCGCCCTGCCCGGCCATTACAGGCTCAGGTCTCTGCTGCCCTCCTTGGCTCCGCCCCCTTTGTTTGGCGTGGTGGGGGACTGGGGGAGGCACCCAAACCGGACATGTGGGGGGAGTTAAACATGCTTGACAAATGATAGTGACATTCTCACCTACCACTGACCACCCCCCCCCCCACTAGACTGGAGAGGAAGTGGCCAATCTAGGCTAATTACCAGATGAAATTGTATTGTAAGGACTCTAATTAGGAGATGCTTATAAA
Organism: Boulengeromyrus knoepffleri; assembly: GCA_026770805.1. Lineage (NCBI taxonomy): Eukaryota > Metazoa > Chordata > Actinopteri > Osteoglossiformes > Mormyridae > Boulengeromyrus > Boulengeromyrus knoepffleri. The sequence continues at coordinate 16,374,820 of JABJVO010000126.1, forward strand.
GGTGATCTAATGATTAAACACTAGATCTCAATGACCCCCATCGTCTGGCTGCGCAAAAGGAAGATGTCTCAGGAATATTTAGGAAAATAAAAAGCCCTTTTCCCCCCTCTCGCCGGGGGGGGATATTAGCAATAATGACTGTAAGGTACAGTAATTAAGCGGCGAGTTCTAACGGCACAGGGGGCGGCGGGTGCCTGAGCGGTCCCAGCCGGTGCCCGTCTCCGTACAGCAGCTTCGCTCCAGTGCCTAAGCTCCGCCTGACCCGAGAGCCGCTATTAATTTGCAGGCGAGCTAATGACAGATATACAGATTCGCGCAAAATTGTTCTAATTGCTAATTTGCCAAAAGGAGGCCAGTGTCCAAATTGGACGTGACTTCAGCCAGTGAGAAGAGGAGACGGTGTGGGGGGGGGGGGGGGGCAGCGTCTCCGGGACGACACTCGTCTGCAGATTGAGGCCACAAATTAATGGGATGTCATGGCCGCTGAAGGGCCTGCTGCCACTGGGCGTCTGATTCCTCCCGCCGATGAAACTGAGGATGGAGCGGGGCAGTTGAGGCCGGCTGGCCAGTGTTTAACGTCTCGAAATGCCCCCCACCCCCCTCGTGAACCATTCACAGCACCCAATTACCCCGACCCCATTAGTGGTCATTAGTGCAGAGATGCTGCGCTTGATAGACAGGCGTAATAAAGAAAGGCGAGGCTGGCGCCACCTGCAGACAGATCCCTGATGGTGCGGTCCATCCCGCCCTCTACCACGACAGTGGGGGAAAACTGGAAAATTCCAGGTCGGCAGAAGAGGCGTCGATGCCTTTAGTACTGTTCCAGTACAAAATCAGATGAATTAAACAGCTAAATCAGATACATTTGATGTGTTTCGCTTTGCTTTTTGATATTTATATTTGTGCTTGCTTTCCTTCCTCTTTTATGCGGCCAGTGTTTCGGTGTTGTAACAGGACGGGCACCGAGAGGGCAGGGGGGGCTCAGACGGGCCCCCCTTTTTTCTGTTAGGAATCGGGGGCACTGCAGTGCATGGACAAAACGAGACTTCAGACAGAAATTAATTAAATGGTAATTGGCGATCTAATTATACTGCCTGCGACTTGCCAAGCAACAAAAAAATAAATAAACAGAGTCGGCCCTTAATTACGTGGAGCGGAAGGTCAGGTTTGTGACGAGGATGTTTGGTGACACAGCCGACACGCAAAACAATTAGGTGTCCTGAACGGTGACAGCTGCCCCCTGTGCATCCTGTCATCAAAAAGCCAAACCGTTTGCAAAGACAAACATTGCAGCCCAGATCAATGTTCTTTTTTCCTCCCTAGTCATTTAATGATTTTTTTGTTTGTGTGTTTCAGTGCCTATACAGAAACAGAACGCAGGACACATGATAATGACCCTTTAGGACACAGAACCGGCTGCCATAATTAAACAGAAGGAGAGACAGCCCATCTCCTCCACTCGGGGCGGTTCCTGCAATCCGACGAGATGCGAGGTGCGTTCTGGGATGGTGGAGGAACGCAAACCCAGCTGGGTGACATGAAGAGCCCAAGATGGTACCTGCCACCAGAACAGTTTTCATATGCAAATGGAGCCGCGGTCAGGCCTTTTGCCCCGGATTACTGCGTGTCACTGGCGTGTGTGTGGGCTGCTGCAGCCATACAGAGGACCTCACTGCACCTGGTGTGGGTCCTGGCAGATGCGGTGTCCTGAACACAAGGCACACGCACCGCGTGGGACAGCGTCACATTATAAACGGCTCTCCTCATGTACTGGGCGACAATGAATAATTACGTAACAGCTGCCCTACCACGACAGCACTGTGCCCGAAACAAAGAACAAATATATTTAGAAAATAAAGTACAAAAGTATTTGGTATACTGTGTACGTGCCCAGGTAGACTAAGCCAATACATTTTATTTTCAAAATTATTTATAAAGAATTTCCTCTTATGATTTACTCTGTTACAGATCCCATATTGTGCTTCACTGAAGTCATGTGATATAGATGTCACATGACACTGGCGGTCACTGAAGTCATGTGATATAGATGTCACATGACACTGGTGGTATCCTAGAGGTTTTGCTTCCCAGTAATGCCACTTGAGTCAGTGGCCAGTAAAATGCATACATAAAATATTTTTTAACCATGACCTAAGCATATATGATGTGATGTGTAAATGGACTGGGCCCTATTTTAGCTTTTCATCTTTAAAGATGTCAGTTCTGTCAAACCTCCATCGAGGCCCAGCTGCAGTACCGTGCGTGCGGATGGTGCGACGCCGCGGATCCGCCCATAAAGCCAACGCACAGCGATTTCGGGAAGCGTGTGCGTTACGAATATAGGAAAAAGGGGATCAGGGATTGTTTGAGTCTCAGATGTCACCGGATGAGGTTGCGAGGGAGACAAGCTGGGAGAACATTATCAGAAACCACAGCCCCCCCCCCCCCACCCCCCAGCTCCATCCCGGGTACCCGATGGTAGCCTTACACTGACCAGAGCAGAACAAGGTGATTATGAAACAATGTGTATTATACACACACACAGACATCACTTCCTCTGAGAGGTGCAGTGACGGACTGCAGCGTGCCCTGACAAACTGGACTGTACCAACTCACCGGCTGGGGGGTGGGCTTGGGCTCAGTGGATTTTACATGAAGGTGAGTCATCATGGCCTGCAGTCGTTCTTTGTCTTTCGCTAACTGTGAAAGGCAGACAGAGAGAGAGAGAGAGAAAGAGAGAGAGAGCAAGTGAGCGAGCGAGAATGAGAGAAAGACATCGAGGCAGGATCCTCAGTCACATGCCGCTCAAACACAGTTGCCTTTGTACCAAAGGGTATATTCATACACACACACATATTTTTAGTATCTGAAACAAAAAATGTCAGAGTGAAATTTCTGAAAATCACTTTCAGGCGGAATGCACTGGTGTGTCCATCACCGGCTGATTCCTGTCTCCCGTCTTCTCCTCACGGCAGCGACGTCAGCCGCACTCACTTTCTGCTCTCTTTACATTCCCACACGGCCTATCCCACAATGCACTGCGGGGGACTGGGGCACACCGAGCACGTTCGCATGTGTGATGTCCAGTAGCAAATATTTGGCTAGCGATGGGTACGTTTACCTCATCCTAGCCTGTCAGGTAGCTGCAGTCCAGGACACACAAATGCACTTTGTGCCAATAAGCCTTCCACAGTACAGGCATCATACTCAGGGACTGACATAACTGGTATGCAAGTACGCATTCACCTTTAAAAGCGATACGTGCGGCAAACGATTGTTGTAACGGTGTGAATGCATAAGTATTTTATGTTCCTTTGCACCGATATGACAATAAATTACCGCATTTTAACCTCTATACAACAAATATATAAAGTATAAATTAGCATATAAAGGTTAAAAATGCACGATAATTGCCGCACGTATCGCTTTTAAAGGTGAATGCGTACCAGTTATGTCTATCCCTGGTCATACTCCTATTACATTAAATATTTTCGCAGAAATATAGTCATTTTTCCCATTTGCTATACGTTTTGTTCATGACACTTACTAGATAAGTTAATAAAGTTGGATCACTCTGACAATAATCATTTGTGATAATAATTTTCTGTGCAAGGTGCTGTGACAGCCACATCTGGACTACATCTCCCATCAGCCACCTCAGCACGGTGAGCTCCTGAGCCACATATGGCTAAAGAGACATTTTCTCTTGTTCCACTTTGAGAAACAGCTTCGTGCCCCAAAGCGACGGCAGGACTGACAACAGCGAATAGAATTTCCTCAATGAACCTCCCATAATCTGCCCTGCTGACTGTCGCTTCCTGGCTGACGCCGTCAGGTCAAACGTTAGCCCTGTGACCTGAGTGTGGGGGGGGGGATTTCATTTAATCAGAATCTGCGGGAACCCAGGGCCAGCCCAGATGCTGAGGTAGGGCTCCTTCATGGTACCCAGCAGAAGTGGTTCCACAAAACCCATCCGCTCCAGGAATCCGATCGGAGTGGGAATCCGGTGCCGGGCCAGCGATGGCCTTGATGGCCGGACTGCTCCGCACGCTGGAAGCCATGTTGCAGTGATGTGGTAAAAGGGCCCCCAGGTACGGGGGTAATGTATGAGCCGGCAGTAATCATAAAGCAGGGCATAAATGTATTCCCGCTCCCTTAATCTTGTGCCGTCCGGGGGCCCGGTTTGCTTCTCCTGCTTTTTTGGGTCATTCTCAGGGTGCTGTCACTGTCTAATTCAGTCACGCCTCAGACCGGTTATTTTCCCTCACCAGCCTGGTATTCGCAGCAACACACACGCAATTAAGTGCAATTTAGCAGACACCTCCGTGCCTGAGTGACACGCGCACAAGCCCGCGAATAAATATTCGGGCGAAAAGCGGAATGGCAATGATACTAATAATGAAAGCAGCTGTTGAATGTGAGTGCAGTGGCCCCGTGAGCGGAGGGTACGGCTCACGCGCGGGAGGCCTGCTGCTACGCGCGGGAGGCCTGCTGCTCTGCCTGCACAGACTTGTCCTCGGCCACTCCGTCATTTGCAGACCATCAGGGTGACAGGGTCCTTTGACAGTTTTCGTTTTTTTTTTCTTTTCTTTTTTTTTTTAAAATCGAGAACACCCACCGCTGCGGCTGCATGAGTATTTCAAAAAGTGTTTTATTATTAGTGCCAAACAGTTAAAAGTCATAAATGACTTTAAAACCTAGTAAAATTCAAAATGTAATTATCTTCTCTATGTAGCCCCAGGGTCTTCATATATCTTTGCCTAGCTGTCATGCATACATAACACATTTTTAATGACTGGTTACTCACAAATGTACAAAATAATTTTATTCCCGTGCCCCCCCCCCCCCCATGTCTCTGACCCCACAGTTCATAGCCAAGAGATGAGGAGGGGGAGGGAGATGAAAGGGGGGAGCGGAACGAGGGACAAACAGTTTTTTTTGAAGAGAGAGAGAGTGAGTGAGAGAGAGCGAGCGAGCGGACAGCATCATACCTGCAGCTCCAGCTGCTGAACCACTTGCATCTGCACACGGCACTGGGCCGTACTCCTGTCGTCCAGCGCGTGCTCGTGGTTCAGGTGCCTGAAACGGACACCCGTGTCACTGTGCGCCCCCTGGCGATGCATGGTGGAATTACGGCACTCATCCCCAATCAGACACACGCCAGCCAATGACGACGACGACGACAGCGAGTGACGGATATTTCAGCCGAGGCCCGACTTTTACAGACAGGATATGGGACTCGCACGTGGGTGATAAACTTGCCCCCCCCCCGCAGACTCCCCCCTTATATTTGTGGCCTTTTCAGTTAATTATGTCATCAAGATTAAGGGAACTCAAATGAAAGCAGAAGGAGGCCAGGGGACAACAGGAAGGAGAGAGATGGGATCTGTCAGCGGCGTGAAATATGAATATAATTATGCATGATTATTTTATATGGCGAAGATGTTCCCTTTTCTGCACGTTTATAACTAATCTAAATAAGTAGCTCGCCGGGTGGAGACACGGCCACCGTGATTTATATAAAATGCTGCAGATAAGGTTCACGAGTGCAGAGCGTCTGATGGAGGATTTTTATCAGCCCCCCATGAATTACTGTTTGAAAATGCTTGTGCAGGAGCCGTTCATTAATCATTTCATCATAATCCGGCCAGGATGTTTGAACTGATTTCACAAATACCCTTTCATTTCACTACTTCATTATGCTCACTAATGGATCCAATATATTATATATATCATAAATTATATCACATCTTCGGTGACCATGTAGGTCACTGTCACTGAGCATGCGTGGGCGTTGGGGGGGGGCGGGGCCCGGTGTAAGAAGGCAGTGTGAGCCCCCCCCCACAGGCATGCACTTTTTCTCTGTCATTTGCTGCAAATCAAAGGTAGCTGTTGTCGACCGGGGGCCACGGCGGGGGCAACGCGGCTGATATGATGGCTCAATAAATCTGACAACCCCCCCCCCCCCCTTTATATACAGACAACACGGCCAGGCGGCAAAAACACGCGTGTGAAATCAGGACGTCGCATCTGTTTAGGAGCTCATGACGCACTGTAACGTGTTAAATCCCAGGGAAAAGACAATTATTTCTGTGCTGAATTGAACGTCCGACGGATCTGCGCGGATTCCGGGTACGTCTGGCAGGATCGCTTAGCCATAATAACAGTAATTATAAGAAATGGATAAATTCGCGGCAGGATGGAACGGACACTTGGGTATCACTGACGGCGCCTGGGGCCGCAGAGGCAAGGGAGGAATTCACAGCGGAAACGTCCCACTGCTTGGGGAAAGTGAAGAAGAATGACGGAAAAAGGTAGAGGTGAAGATGCTTCACGCTCAGTGTAAGTGGCATCTGCGATGAGGCATGAGGAGACGGCAGAGCTGCGAAGCGCCGCTTTCAGCCTTTGTCACTCGGCCGTCCCTCCCCTCCCCTCTGCTAATGACACGCAGAGTCTCAGTGCATAATTAATAGGAAATGAAATATTCAAATGGGCCCTAATGCAGTGCAGGGCGAGACGACGGGGGGGCGACGCCAGAGGTTTAACATGCCGGGGACAGGGGACACTGGCGCGTGTCACTTCCTGGACATCAAACGCAGCCCATCCTTAAGAGCTCTGCATGACAGGCAGACAGCCGCTGATGCAAACTGGCACAATAAAACACGTTAAAGAGCGGCTCCTCGGACTGCCAGCTTGCGGTCTATCGTTTAGCCGCTATCACCCCCCCCCCCGCACAGCGGAAAACCACAAGGGGCCGTGGGGGGGGAGGGTCTCGCCACTGACTGTCAGGGGTGAGGATCTGGTCTAAAGAAAAAGAACATATAAAAAAATACATGCACACAGTACAGGTGCATAACTGTACACACACACAGACACACACATATATGTAAATACACACAGACACACACATATATGTAAATACACACACACACACAGTACAGGTGCATAACTGTACACACACACACACACAGTACAGGTGCATAACTGTACACACACACACACACACATATATACACACACACAGTACAGGTGCATAACTGTACACACACACACACATATATACATACACACAGTACAGGTGCATAACTGTACACACACACACACACACATATATACATACACACAGTACAGGTGCATAACTGTACACACACACACAGTACAGGTGCATAACTGTACACACACACACATATATACATACACACAGTACAGGTGCATAACTGTACACACACACAGTACAGGTGCATAACTGTACACACACACACACACACACACACACACACACATATATACATACACACAGTACAGGTGCATAACTGTACACACACACACAGTACAGGTGCA
>JABJVO010000126.1:16453443-16464787 GCA_026770805.1 Boulengeromyrus knoepffleri
TCTACCCACTATGCAGGACTGATGCAGGGCAGGGTACAGCTTCTACCCGGTGCGCAGGACTGAAGCAGAGCAGGGTACAGCTTCTACCCACTATGCAGCACTGATGCAGGGCAGGGTACAACTTCTACCTGCTCATAAAGCAGTCAGAGTGCTAAACTGACTGAGACAATAGCTGCATTTCTACAACTTACAGTAAGTTCTCATAAGCTCTGCAATGTTTATAGAACTGTACCTGGTACAACGCAGTTCATACTATATTATTTCCATTAGATAAGTCAGACTTATATGCATAATTCGCATCTACACATGGCACCAGAAAACATACAAACATTTCCCAAGCCGGCTGTAAATCAGTGGCCATTAGGAGGCGACGTGAACGCGGGGCGCGTGGTTCTCCATCGGCTCCACGCCATTTCCCTTCAGCCGGCATTGCCATGGTCGTCACGCGGGAATCAGAGACGGGCCCGGACTCGGCAACGGAACAGAGCCGCTCAGAGAAGCTCCCCAGCGCTCCTAATGGACGGGCTTTTAGGCACTTCAAGCCACTCGCTGAGAAGAGGAGCGCATGAATATTTAAGACAGGCAGACGTTATTCCATCAATTAGCCCGAGTATGCTTCATACGATATGTGTGGCTATTCCACAGATGCCCCCAGCCAACTGCAACGTGCCATTACCATATTAATTTATGCTCAATTTCTCCATCATCAATTGGACGGGCCACCGATTTACCCCCGTCCCCGAAAAATGAGCCCTCGCTGTACATCGGTGGTCTACTGGCTCACAAATGGATCTCAAAAAGAAAAAAAAATGAAAAATACGAGACTCACCATGCTGTATGTGAGGAAGTGAGGGCGAGGGAAAAATGCAGAGAGAGCAGTGACTGATATCTACACCCCGCGTATTTGTGTTTGTTTTTAGGGTGTGTGCTTAAGATTTTCCATGTCACTGTCTGCTCCGAAATACAGGAAAATCTAAAAAGTGAGTCACTTCGAAACAAATGTAGCTGTTTACAAGTGATTCACAAAAGGGCTGATTGTACAGCTTCTCTCTTTGTACTCTTATTAACACAGAGCGATTCAATGAAAACATACATGTCGTAAAACAGCCTCAAAGGAAGAGAGAGAAAAAAAACAGGCCTAGCGTTTGTCAAGGCGAGCTTTTGGCATGGTGGGGTGCACCCGCATTTACTGTAAACAAAGGCACTTTCCAGGCCCCCGCCAGACGCAAACAGCGCCCCGACACCCAGCTCCTCTGGACGTTTAAAAGCTGAAATTGCAAGACCGCAGCCCGTCCCACGTCAGGATCCGGGACGCTTTTTATTTTTTCCCTTTTTCTTTTTTTCCGGACTTGCCTTCACGTTCTGCTGAGCTAGAAACAAAGTACACAGAGTACACAGGGAGCGCTTTTTAATACCAAGGAAGGGGAATTCCTGGCCGAGCCCAAAACAAACAGGCCACACATTTCTCCGCACTGTTTAAATGTTCTCCAGCACACAGCACACAGCACACCCGCGGCAGAATGGGCCCCGTCACCATTCCCAGACACAGCGGCATGGGTACGAGAAAAGAGCAAACAGGGAAAAGGGCAGTGCGCTCTAGCCCTCCTCCAGTAGGACCGAACAGAGGAAAGTTTCAGTTGAGTCTCGGTCAGCACTGTGACCCCGTGGCTGTCCAGCAGGGGGACACACGGCGAGCTCCTCACAGCAGCATGTCACACAGCGCGACTTTTAGAGATAAATCCCCCCTCCCTCAATGTAACCTCTGTGTCCCCCCCTCAGCTCTCTCCTCTCACCTGACAGAAACCCACCGTGATAACAACATCGATAGCACGGCAGTCACGGGGACACGGTGAGAGTACCGGGTGTGTCTGCGGTCCGCGAGGTCCCTCTCGCCAGTCACCGGGGCAACGTCCGGACAGCTGGACGGCTGAAGGCAGGGGGTGCTGCCTCCTGCCCCCCCCCACCGGCCTGCCCCTACGAACCGCTCACATAAAGCGGACTCCTCAGCCAGCTGCTCCTCTAGCAGGGACAGGAGGATGTAAAGCGAGGCACACGCCTACACGCACATCCGAAGGAGGAGGCAAAATATAAAGAGTGAAGAGCATGAAAGCGGGTGAAGAGAAGGCTGTCTGACTTACCCATGAACAGTGAAAGTCAGGTCTGAGAAAACAAAGCAAAGAGTAAATCCCCCGCGTTCAAAAAACAGCACGACGAGCTTGATGTGCGGGTCCGCAGAGGGGAGGCATGCGGCGGCTGCTGGGGCCCGACGGAGCCTCTGAGGAACTGCAGCTATGTGGTCTAAACACAACAAAAGCCGAAGCCTCGCAGTGTCGAGATTAAATATGCAGGAAGAGGCCCTTTGCATAAACACAAACACTCTGCAAATGAACAACTGGCAGGAGCAGGCGGCCGCTGCGGGTCCTACCTGTGCAAGGATGCTTTTTAATTAAATAGAGCACCTGGTACCCTCATAATGGGGCAGAAAGGAGCAAACAGGAGCTGTGTGTGTGTGTGTGTGTGTTTCACACAGCAGTCTTTAATAAACGCCCGTGCATTCGCAAACATATTCCTAAGGGGTGTGAAATTGGTTTGCCAAGTCGTTCCAAGTCCTTGAAAAACACTTGTTAAAGCGATACGGCTAAATCCTCCGCGGAGTTGGACGCAGAGGTGGGAGTTTGCGGCCCGCGGTCCCCTCCTACCTTTACGGCTATTGCGCAGGTTCCTCAGTTACCCGGAAAAAAAGAAGGAAGAAAGGAAAAATTTGTCTGGATTTTAACGCCTGCGTGGTGACGCATTCAGCCAGTGCACAGGGACAGAACTCCATTACGACACAGATATGCATTAATACAGAAAGTCTGTTTCGGAAGCAGCGTCTAAACTCATCCACCTTCTTAAGAAGAGATCATACAAGTACTTACTTTTACTCATTTCAGAGAGGGAGGCGGAAAGAAAAAGTAAAAGCAAACTTAATCTAGGACGATGTTAAACATCCTGAACAGTTTACAGGTCCCAGGTGATTAATAAGTTGTGAAAAGCCCTTTCAGATTCTCCCAGCACCGGTACTGTATTAGCTCGAATGGAATGATCACGTTACCAAAGGATGCAAACGTCCCCCAGTGACGGATTCTGAGGGAGCCGTATTTCTGTCTCTTGTCATACGCCGCAAGAGCGTTCGAATGCCGCAGCACTGGGGACGCTGCCTTTTGGATGAACGGGAGACGGCGCGTACACCACAAGAGCAGAATGACGGCAGAAAACAAAACGAATTATAAAGGCAACACTGTCCAGCCTGCAGCCTCCTCTCACTTGAAGGGAATTAAAGTGCCCGGGACTGGTGGAATCCAGCGGGCTTGGTGGCCAAGCCGGACGGGAACGGGAGCTGAGGACCAGGGAAGAGCTGCGGAGCCAAGGTGATGAGCGGAACATGTCATTGTCATGTGACTTGCTGGGAAGAGATGGGCAAGACAGAGGTAGAGCGAGAGTGAGTGTGTGTCTATGGGGGTACTCTGAAGGGCAGTAGGAGGGCAAGAAAAGGAGACCTCTGGAAAATAAACACGCTATAGCGTTTCAACGGCTGGAGACACAAACATTCCATTGCTGAGGCTAATTATCGGTGGGAAATAACAACAACAGAGGAACCAGGCGAAGCCAGTGGCTGAGCGGCCGGGCACCACGGAGCAGATGATGAAACATGAGAACCACCACGGGCTGGAGGCTGGGGGGGGCTGGGAGCCCGTGTGGCAGCCAGCCGACTTGCACACCAGATGTGAAGCTCTACCAGAACGCCCCCGCACAAGCTCTCGGACCACAGGTCGCATCGCGGGGCTTGGAAAATACCAAACTGTACCGGACTGGGAGCCAAACTGGGAGTTTATGGCCCCCAGTGTCTTATGTAACACATGTACAGCGAGCGCGTGTCATGCGGGCATTTCAATTTCAGGGGGGGTGGCGGGGGAACATATGGAACGCTTTTATGTCTAACTACCTAGTGAGTCATAAAAATGGCGGTCAGAAAAGGCTTTTCATTGGGTTCAAGTGTGACCACTTCAATAAATTCCCAGTAGGAGGCGCAAGAGGGAACCATAAAAGCACCAGCAAGTCGCCACCATGACTCCAGCTAAGTGTATTAATCGGCCTGCCTGTGCTGGAACAGCCGTCACATGTGTATCGCTGTCACCAATTACCAGTCACTGGGAAAACGGCGATCATCCAGACAGGAACTGGAGTGTGTGGATTTTGTTAATATAAAGTACAGCGATACGACACACAGATTAAAGTCAAGCCAAGGGGACTGTTGTTGTGGCAGCCATACAGAAGTATACAGCATTACGAGACGTTGCTTCCCCTGAAACACAGGGCAATAAGGCCCAGGCAGCTTCCAAGGTACAAGGTACCACTGTCCACTCACCTCTTTGTGGGTCTAGGTCGACTAGCCTCTTTCAGTTTTGACTACAACGAAACTCTTGCATTGTAATATAACTCTAGTCATGAGTACAACCCTCATAATGCAAAATACGACCTTCCCTGGGGGGGGGGGCAGCTCAACACACCTCACTCCCATCCACGCTTTAGGAAATGTACAAATCATTTGGATGGATGTTTTATTTGTATTTATCCTTGACTGATGCTTTTATGAACACAGAGACAAACGATCTAGGTGTCCAAGTCGTTGGTCATTCTCTGTCACACACAAAGCCACTGATTTATGCTGAAATCCCACAGACAGACACCAAAGCCATATTGGCCTTTTGTGGCAATAAACTTTATATTTCAGCACAATGTCAGGGAAACGCCACACGCAGGACTGACTAACAGTGTGCGGCCTCGCGGAGCTCGACACCTTAGGCAACTGCATTATGGGTAACTGTCCTCTTCTGAGCGTCACATTAGAAGCAGCTGGCTGCGCAATGGCACCTAGGAGACGCATATTTGTCTGTTTATCCGCATGCTGAGCTAGCGGCACAGGTGGGGGGGGGAACGCGTTAAGGTGGCCTCAGATGATGTCACATGCTAAATCCCAAAATGCGTTGATTGCTTCAGAAAAGGAACCAATTAAAGGCTTACAGCTAAATGTGGGGATACCCCCCCCCCCAAAGCAGACCACTGGGTGGGAAGCAGCCCGTCGAGGTCACGCCCATCGCCTCGCTCCCCCGCCTACCCGGTCTCCCCAATCCTGCACATCACACACACATTCCAGGAGCACTTTCCGTGCCTCTCTGCACTTGTGCTGCCAGCCGGGGTAAACTCTCTGTTCTCGTCAGCAGCTCTGCGACTAAAACCACAGAAATTGTGCTTGTGGTGAGAGACGTGTCATTCCGGCCTTGGTCTGAGGAGCAGAGACACTGCTGTGACCTAAAACATTAAAAATAATAAAAAAAAAAAAAAAAACCCTCTCACTGACTCCTCCGTCAAGAGGGAAAGACGTCTGAAGATAGCTGCACAAAAGAACTGCCCTTCATTTCAGAAGAAGAAGAAAAAAAGTTTTCATTTCATTAAGTGAAGACTAAAGCACCATTATCTCCCCACAGACCATAATCACCAACCGAAGGATAACAGGACAGAAAGCAGTTTCCAGTTTAGTCATTAAAAGGTCTTTGTTTTTCCTTTCTCTCAGAAGAGAATATGCAGTGAAATAATAGCAGCAGATCCCAGGGCAAGAGTCACAAACAGCAGGAGCTTTCAGCACTAAAGCGCTAACAGAACTGCGCTAAACCGCTAGCCGGCTCGACAAAGGGCCTCTTAGCTTCAGTCAGCTGCATCAGCTGCTCTCTGTTCCTGACCTCCTCACACGGAGGCTGAGGACTCGGCAGACCGACCGAAAGGCCTCCCCCCCCCGCCCTCTCTCTCTCTCTCTCTCTGCCTCCTCGGTAAGGAACAAGTGTAATTAACCACGTTTCAAAAATCAAAATCGGAACGAGCATGCAGACTGTTTCATAAATCGTATGTAATGTTTTAAAAGACTAGTGGTGCTTGAAGGTGCTCGCGATGCAACTACTACCCTTTAAATGGAGACCCGGAAGGATTCGGCGCAAAAAATAGTAACTTTGGATTTAATTAGCTTATAAAAATAATTGCCATTAGCCATCTCAAGGGCTGCGGCGTCGGTGGCCCCTCCCCCATCCCCGACGTGCTGAAGACAGAGGAGGAGCAGCGGTTCTGACGCCCACGTCCCGCATTGACACCGCCGGCCAGGACATTAGAATACTGTCACTGTAATTAGGTCAGCCAGAGGCTAGGCCTTTAGCTCAGGGGCTGGATTATAACATGTGAGGCTTGGGGCTTGGTACGGATGCGGGTACGGGTGCAGGTATGGGTACGGGTGTGGGTACAGGTATGGGTACGGGTGTGGGTACAGGTGCAGGTGCAGGTGTGGGTACAGGTGCGGGTACGGGTACGGGTGCAGGTGCAGGTACGGGTACGGGTAAGGGTGCGGGTACGGGTGCGGGTGCGGGTACAGGTACGGGTGCGGGTGCGGGTGCGGGTACGGACACAGCACGGACAGCTGGTGCAAAGCACAGAAGGACCCGATCAGAGCTTCTGTACAGTCCTCCATGAAAACTTAAATAAATGTTTCGATATTCCAAACAGATGTCCTGAATATATATGCATTAATATTTCATACTGCACTTATTAGAATTACGATCGTAACGACTCCCCGGGTTTTATAAATATATAAGTACCATAAGCCATATTTCTGACAGTCAATCGTAACAGTAACTTTTCACACAAAGTCATACATAAAAAGCTAAGACACAGCATTCCAGAGGTCATTCTTTTAACAATGGAAACTTAACCAGCTATGAAATTACACATTATTCAAAATATGAGTCTATTCTGTCGTTTGAACAGGGGGGAAAAAAAGCAAATACATGCATTTATCACCTTGCGAATAAGTAGCTGCTGTGCTGGACGCTTAATGTATGCAGGAAAACAGTGCTGACAAATGTGCGGACTGGGCGTGAGGGGCACTGGGAAACGGGGCCACGCATACCCGCCGTGAACCTACAAGCCATGCAAATGTTTCCACTCACGAGTTCAAACCCCACGCAAATTGAGAGACATCCTTCATGCCGACGCGTCTCCCGATCCTGCTGGAGGACACTGCGTCTTTCTCCGCGGTGAACGTGGACGTGAGCCATGGTCTCCCCGGTCACGGTGCAGCTAGCCTCACCGAACTCCCATGCCGGCACGGAGATGCCGACCTTCCCAAATGCCCGGAGAGCCTCTCTCTCACAAGAGACCCCAGCTGGCCCTTAATCACTAGCTCAGGAGCCCGAATCCCAGGTGGGAGGGAAGCCATTATTAACTCATTAACGCAAAATTATAAAAACGCAATCGCAGTAATTATATCGGAAAGTTACTCGGTGTTTGCACCAAACCGCAGCGTCTTCTTATTTGACCGAGGACTATGGGGACGTCACACGACGGCCGACCGGCTGGCACTCGAATGCTGAGAAGCGGTGGCACGGGCCGGCACCCCGAGCGGGCACCCCGAGCCGGCACCCCGAGCGGGACAGAAACGTGAAGGAGCACCTGCCCGTGTAGCTGACAAGACGACGGTTTCCCAGTCAGTTTAACCCAATTTCAGCTCACGGTCACCCGCACGCAGTTACATAAGGGGGGGGGCATTTACAGTACGAGCACAGGAAATCGCTTGAGGCAGGCTGTGGGTAGGCGGGGGCAACACCGAGGAACATGGCAGTGGCGGGGTATAGGCGTTGGCGGGGGGGGAGGGGGGGGGTGTGAAATATATATAGTCAGTCTGGCCCCATTTTATCCCCCCCAGGACTCATGGAGAGTGCAAGCCCTCCGATTCATCGGGGACCTCCAAGATTAACATGCCAACTCCAGATTGCCGATACAGAGGCTTTAGTGAAAGATACATTTATATTGATGTCATTGATAAGAATACAGATTGTCAATGAGCAAAGATATTTAACTGTGGGGAAGTATTTACTCGACCGGTTAGTATTTACTTGATTAATTATGTATCCATAATTCAGTGCAGAAATTAATAATTCAATTATATAAATGAGCGATGAAATTAGAGGAGGGCGAGCCTTCAGACGGATGTATTCCCAGCCCCGAGATCATGACTCATGCTAATGGGTAGGTATGAAATTTCAGTGCACTCATCACCCGCTTAGCTTACCTTCTCCTACAAGAGTTCCTGAAAAGCAGTGACGAGAAATCAAGAAATAAATAGACAAATAAGCCGGGAGTTGCCATGGAAACCGCCGACAACATCCCAATTTAAGGGCCGCATCTCAGGCTGGCCCGGCGGTTCGGTCGGCTTGGTGTTCCTGCGTGGGAAAGGAGGATGCTGACAGTCAGCTCCTACGCTGAGCTTGGAGATGGCCCGTGTGTCACGCTCACGGGGGACGCGTAACCCTGGACCACAGACGGTGCCTTCAGATGGTATACCTCAGAGTCTTTAAAAAGAACATCTACATCTCCAAACTTTCAAGATCAAAACCCTAAAAGCTGAATTTTATGCACCATGCAACAGGCTTAGAAAACAACAGCTAATATAGTGGACATCACCACCTCGGATTCCGCAGCTATTCTTTTATTACAAACTGGTTCACCAGAAAAATAAACCAATGTCACTTTTCCGAAGAACGCAAGAAAGCATTAAGATGCATTATTAAAAATTTGAAAGAAAAAAAAAAAAAGTCATCTCTCTGTCACACTGGTTGAGATCGATGGAACTGGATCCCGTATCGCCAGGACACGTCTGCCATATATCACGTGGGTGTGAAGTGACGTGGTCTAAATTTAAACCCAACCGAAAAGCACAGCGACAGGCCGCTTACCTAAATTATTCAGCACTATACCGTTATTAGGGGCCATATAGAATGAAAATTAAATATAGCTGCTGCCTTTTAATTATGACTCTGGTTAACACCCGCTGCAAAAAGTCAGTCCCTCCCAGCGCTTGGCCAGCTCAAAGCCCAGTTCCGGTGGGGGGGCTGTTATCCTTGGGTGTAACACTCATTTCTGAAAGCGTCGGGAATTAAAATAAACATCTGCCATTCAGCACTACAATAGGGTGCATTGTGCAATATTCCAGAGAGGAGTGAGCACGTTTTGGAAGCTGCCCCACTAACCTTTGGGGGGGGGGATCTTTCAGGGTACCCCCGCAGCTCTCAGATCCCACCATACTTAAGCAGCAGCCCATGATCCTCTACACCAGTCTCTGATGTGTAGCGTGACCACAGTCTGTTCTGCTTCCAACACGTGAATTAGGACCCAGAGTCAGACACTCGAGACGGAAATCAGCCGATATTCACACACACACACGCTTTTCTCTGTCTATAAAGCAGTTTAAAAGATTCAAACATTAATGACTGAATTGAACTGAATGTTACAGACTTAACTTGAAATTCATATGGTGTCATCATAATAGGATCCGATTTCTTAATTTGTTCATTTTAATTATTATTATTATTTAAGATGTACACGGGATCTCAGTGTCTGAAGTGTCCAGAGAATCCATGCGAGCATGTTTCACCATGGACGCCCTCTGTGCTCAAGTACGCCTTGGATGTTATTTACGGGCAAATATCAGCACTTCATTTTTCTGATACTTCAGCAATGCAACAGCATCTGAATTATAGCATTTTATTTTAAACAAAACAAAAAAAATTCCTTGCACTCAACGTCGATTGATACAAGCTGTATCACCCAGCACAGTAAACTTACACATACGGACTGAATGGATTTCACTTTAAATCGTCCTGGAGCAAGTTTCTGCGGTATATGGAATGGCAAATGTGCAAACATCAAAACTATGACAGACGTACGGCTGGCCAATGTCATGGACACTCTGTCAAACCAAGATGTCCCTTAAATTTCAGAGTAACAGCTGCATGGTTGACCATAATTAGAGAACTGCACTGGGTGGTTAAGGCAGCGCTTTCAAATGACTGGAGATGATTTCATTCGAATGCCGACTTGAATAAATGAATAAAACAGGACTTTCCCTTTAAGGTAAAAAACTAGCAGTAATATCACAGCATAATAATGAATGAAGGACTAAAATGCTAATGTCTTAATTTTAATTAAACACTAAAATACAGAAAACTGAAACAACAAAAGAAAAAATCAGGTTTGTGAAAAGCACGAATAATATTAAGGGCCAAGGGTGAGCTCTTTCGGAAACAGCCGAATATGCGAACTTTGCTGGATACAGTGAGATTTGTGGTGCTTAGCCAGCATCTCAGAATGCACCACACTGAAAATAATTAAAAAGCAAATAAAAGCTAAAGCTAATAGCAAAACTAAAGATATAACACTAAGCCTGTTAAACTGAAACTAAAATAAAACAGACTGAATGAAATTAAAGAACACGCTGCTAGTTATGCTATCGGTATGATGATGGGGCCTGATCCCTTACGCGCGATACGTATTCAGAAGCTGCAGACATTCCCCAAACTTCACGCAGTGGGGCCCATATGGACTGTTAATGTAAATAGTACACATTCTTCATCATTGACCATAAACGGCGACAAGCACCCACGGCTCGATGCTAACCTCCCTAAACCCTAAGAGGCTGTGCAGGGTCTCTGGAAGGCCAGCTTACAGTCAGCCCCCCCCCCCCCCCCCCCCCCCCCCCCCCCCCCCCCCCACCCCCCCCCCCCCCCCCCCCCCCCCCACACCCCCCCCCCCCCCCCCCCCACCCCCCCCCCCCCCCCCCCCCCCCCCCCCCCCCCCCCCCCCCCCTCCCCCTCCCTCACCCCTAAGAACGTGGGCAGGCTCTTCGAAACGCCCGCTTACAGTCAGCCCCCCCCCCCCCCCCATTTGCACAGCACACTGCTTCTCCTCTATACATCAATCCGCCCGACAAACGGGCCTCATGCAAATGGAGAAACCCCAAAGCTGCTAAACTGTTCTCTTTTAATATTTGAATATTTAAATAATGGTATATCGCACCGATTTCCATGTGTGCGTACAGGAGCCGTACGTCATGGGACAAGGCAGAGATAACGTGTTTGTCGAAATTTCCATTCGGAAGAATATAGTCCTCTTAGGAACCGGTTTGGTACCGGAGGTGATGCCGCGACACGGTCTCCCTGACACTCGCTCGGCTAGCCTAACCAACGTAGGTGATACCGCGACACGGTCTCCCTGACACTCGCTCGGCTAGCCTAACCAACGGAGGTGATACCACAACACGGTCTCCCTGACACTCGCTCGGCTAGCCTAACCAACGGAGGTGATACCACGACACGGTCTCCCTGACACTCGACACTCGCTCGGCTAGCCTAACCAACGGAGGTGATACCACGACACGGTCTCCCTGACACTCGCTCGGCTAGCCTAACCAACGGAGGTGATACCG
>JABJVO010000126.1:16523240-16533728 GCA_026770805.1 Boulengeromyrus knoepffleri
AACATCGCGCCACTCCACCCCCCCCCCCCCAACATTTTTACATAACATCCAAGGCAGTACTTACCCCCTCCCTTTCAGTACTCTGTCTGCTACTTTAAACTGTAATTTTAAAGGCCATCCAAGTACTGCCTGCTCTTCACACATCTGTGTGATTTGACACATGGAGCAGAAGCGTGTTTTAGGTATTAGAACATTATAATTATGTTTAAAAAAAAACATGTTCAGCCTTTGAAGGTGCGCTCAGTGGTTAAAGGTTAAATACTCTCTGGAACTATGAAACATTTGGGAGAACAGCCACTTTCAGGCATTCAGTATTAAGCATCATGAAATCGGTAAGTCTGTGGACTGGGGAGAATGAGGCGCTCCTGGTTATAAAGAACACAGGCCTGTAGCGATTTGATTGCAGTGCAGAATGAGCTTATTAGTTCTGTCTCTCTTCGTGTTGGGCTGTAGTGCCCATACAAGCCCGTCAGCCATCCAGATCGCTCCCTGGGGTGGGTGTGTGTGTGTGTGTATGGGGGGGGCTCTGTGGAGTAGCTATTAATGGCTGTATAAAGATGAAACTCCCACATGAGCCGTGGCCTTCTGGCAGCCTGTTAGCCGACAGTGTTTCCACATGGCTCCGATATTTGCTAACTCCGCCCCCCCAGCTCCCCTCAGCATGTACCAGGGAACCAGCATGACCTCTGATGATCCGCACGGCCAGAGGGGATGTTCCTTTGATGGGGTCGCTCCCCTTCAGAGGTTTGCACTAACCTGTGACACACTCAGAATAGATAGATTTACATAAGGACACATTTATAAAGATGTTAAATAATTTGACTGGCATCCCATGTGAGGCGTTTCTGCTGTGTGTTTCATGGGAAAGGCTTCCGTCTCACCTGCCCCTGTACTGGAAACGTGCTTGTGGGAAATGGAAGGACGGATGGACGGATGATGTATTAAAGACGTGCCCCAGCCTTCCTTTTATTCCCTTCATTTTCAAAAGTCATTTTTTTGCCTTCTGTTAACACAGCACTGACCCTGACCTCTGTCACGTCTGTGAACATGAATTAAAGCGAGATGCTGATAGGGCATGGAGGTCCAGCTGTGTGGACGGCTCAGAGTGATGAGGCCGGTCCGTATCGGGCCGCTGGGACGCGGCGCTCAGGGCCCACGGGCCTCTCGGTTCGCTCAGAAAGCGTTGACGTCACCCTCCGGGATCAGGTGGCAGGCGTGCGTGTGACTCTCCCGTGCCAAGTGCCCGGGTCGGCTGGCACGCCAGGCAGCACGTGAGGAACGTGCCCAGTTCTTGTCTGTTCTGCAGCATGTGCCAAGCACCACGCGGGCGTTAGGTATGGCCACGAGCTGCTGTTTCCATTTTTACCCCTCCGGCTTCGTTCGGGGCCTGGAAGCCGACTTCAGCAGAGACCTTCTCATTTTTAGTGTCTTATCTAATAGCAATACAGCGTTACTTCTGGGAAAGTACTGAGTGTGCATAAACATTGGATGCGCTGTAATGTAACTTTGTTTGTTTCATTTGAACACCTTCAAGGTTGATCGCTCATGTTCAGAATAACATGACTTTAGCTGGTCAGGGTAAAGCGCGGTTAGATCAGAGCCGTTCGATTGGCTAGCAGCACCGTCATGTGACTGGGGGACCCCCTGCTGCAGCAGCAGTCTGACGTCATCATCTCACTCCGGAAGGGGTGCCTCCCCAGGGGGTATTTTTAGGATGGCTGCTCTCAGTGACTTTGAAGACCCATCAGGCACCTGGGACTTGCCAGTAATTAGGGCATCATCGCGGCGTCAGACGCAGCTTAACTGTCATGCACAGCGGGTCTGACACAGAGAGTGCGGCATTATGGGATTGCAGAGGGCAAGAGTACAGTCCAGCTCCCAAAGAGACAGGGTTTTACTGTCGGAAGGCAAGAGTGGGGGGCCATTATTAGCAAATGAGTTTCAGAAGTAACAGCAGTGACTGTGCTCATATAAAAATAGATACATAAATAAATAGATAAATTTAGACCTAGGAAATGTATTTTTACACTGTATGTCCATCTCTCCCACCACCACTAGTGAGTCTGCTGAGACCATCGGGAAGTCAAACAGATAAAAGCTGGTGTGTTTTTAGCATCCAGGCCAGTGCTATTTGTGTGTGTCCATTCGTAGCTTTACACTGGACCTCGGGGGCTGTTTGCGTACACAGGATAGCAAACCCCACGGGGAGCCCATGAGATGATCCCTTTTCCAGGCGACCTTGTCGGGGAAACGAGTGAAACAGGATAAGTAACCCTCCTGCGTGTTACTAAGATGACGATGTCACCGAAAAACCAACGTGAAGATAAGACAGCATTTAAAGCTGAGTTGAAGTAATGACGGCCGTTTTCCAGAATGTCACTTAGCAAAGACGTCTGGTTTATTTTAATGGGATGAAAAATGGCACCAAAGTTCAAATTGGGCCCTAAAAACCAGCATAAAATGAACACGTGAGTTTCACATTCCTGGGATAATGAACTATTGGAGCTCTAAGGCTTCACATAAAACTGGTGTTCAGGAGTTTATATTTTCATAACATATGAAAATAAGCAAGGCCATAAATGCTCAATTAGTTGAAGGACAGTTAAAATGTCTACAGAGATGCAGGATTCTTTATTTACATGAAGCACTGAAAAGGGGAAGTATCCGACTTCCCAATTAAACAAAATAACTGAAATCACCACAGCATTATCGCTAACAGGGTGGATTCGGAGCAGCACACACCCCTGTTCTTATTTGGGAACAATTTATCTAGGACTAAAAATCTTCAAGGCAAATTCGAGTTAAAGCAATGAAGGACTTTAATCCAAAGAGTGTATCTTGTGTCTTATTTACGATTGTGTTCGGCATTAAGGTTTATGTTTCTTTATATAGCACTTTTAAACAACAGGAGCTGAACCTGAAGTGCTGTACAGACGATATTTACATTCATCAGAGTACGGCAATTCATCTGACTGTATAAATAGAATACAGATATATTCCTAAAACTTTTTGAGACCAGAATCACGGAAACAGCTGAAACAGAGGTTATGCGCGCCATCTTCTCAGAAATAGTAGTCTTGGACTTTGTATAAAGGCAGGCATTTGGATTTTGAGTCATCTGTCATGACACACACCAGGTTCGGCAGGCAGGGACATGTGTGGTGGAGCCTCTTCCCGAAGAAGGGGACCTGTTCGTGGGGGGGAAAGAGAGCATCGCCATGACTACGCAGCCCATAGGATGGCCACAGAAGTAGCAGGGTGAGACCTTACACGGCGGGGATTATTATGGGAAGGCCGAGCGCACATGTTAGGTGGGGCGGAGCCTAGCCGGGGGCAGTGTCTGCTGGCGTGTTTGTGTCACTGGGACACTCTGCTGCCTTACGCTAGTATCTGTCCCTCATCCCAGCTTGATGGAGGTGAGCATCGCAGGTGTTAGACGCAAAATATAGATGAGTCACGGAGCTGTTTATGCTCTCGGAATAAACAAATGTGTTTTAAATTACGATGTGCTGGAAGATGCATGGATGACAGATGATAGATGTTTGGCTAAATTTGTTAGCGGCTAACAGTGGGCTTTTATTTCTGGAGCCCCCTGCGCCCCCCCCCCCCCGTCAGATGTTTAAAAAACAAAACAAATAGCTAGTGAGTAGAGTCTGAAGATCATAGCTGGTTAGCAGAACACCTGCTTCAGCATCTCTATCTAAATAACAAACATGTTTATTCAGTTTTTAGAGCAGTGACTGTTCGTGGGGACCTTTTAGGTTGAATTGGTGGTAAACTTCATGTCATGATATCTTATGTCATGTCATGTCATGTCATGTCAAGTTCCTGTGGGTGTAATGGCCAGGTGTCCCAATACGTCTGTCAATATCGTGTCCACGTGTGGACGTGTGTGACTGAGGACAGTCGGGCTGTAGCTATACTTACTTTGTGGCTCAGCGGGTGGCAATCTTCCCCCTCCTGCCCCATGGGGGTGCACATGCGCAAGTTTCGTATCCAGAGGCTGACGGCACAGCACATAGCTCCGCCACACTGGGAGTCCCTCTCGCAGGCCTGTGGGCAGAAGGGTGGAGAGACTGCCATCATGAAAGGGACAGGAAGGGGGCGCCAGTGAGCACATTCTTACACGCAGCGCTCCAGCGTCCTCCAGGCTCAGTGTACTGGTATCTTACCGTTAGCTATGGGTTGCGCTTTTATAAAGCATATTTTTACATCTGTGTAGTATGACAATGATAATTGACTGTTTGCAAACACAGGGCATTTCAGCTGCTGGTTTGATTTTTCATCTCCAAGCGTTCTGAGTGTGATGTTTATAATCATGTTAGAATAAAGGAATCGGAGGTCACATCTATCGGCGGCACAATATCAGGGTTTTGAGCAGGATTAGTGGAAGTGTCCATGGAATCTCAATCGTCACGCGCTCCGCAGTGTCAGTCTGCTGCACAAATCCAAGGCCGACCCCCACCACTCTTTGATGGCAGACATGAGTAACGACCCGCTCTCTTAATTTGTTGGGTTAATTATCCCGGTACGGCGTACAAATCACGATTACAGCCAGGATGAACAGCCTTTCATTTGAATATTTTTACATATTTGAAATATACTTCATGCATGCAGTCTTTTCAGTGTAATAAAAATGCTATATTTAGTGTAAATTTATGTATGTTCTGACACTGAAAATCCACCATAGATAATAATGATATGCTTCACCATAAGTATGTAATGTGCATGTTTATCTTGGATGTTGTAATGTGTCATCTTTGGTGTGTCAAACCACTTTGGCAAACACCAAATATAAATATCTCACTATTCTGTCAGACTGGTGCTTAAACACTTTGTGCAGAGTGTGACCTTAGGGAGCTGCAAAATTCTGTATATTAAGCAGGACTGTAAGCTAGGTAAGACTCATTGCTATATCTGTACTGTGACCACCTTTGGTTAAAGCAGAAAGAATGTCCTGAACAATTTATGTAAATTAACAATTATAATCAGCATAGGATTGTAATAATTCCCTTAGACAGAAAGCATATAATAATGATGATTTATAATAATTCATAATAATTTCCATCCATCCACCCATCCATCCATCCATTTCCTAACTGCTTATCTTGGTTATGGTCGTGAGGAAATAAAAGCATCTATATATATTATTTTTTTTAAATCTTTCCATGTTGACTTGCAATCAGTTTCAGTAGAACGGACACTTCAATAGTGTACTGTGGTTCTTTGGAGCAACTCTGTGGCGCACACACACACACACACACACACACACACACACACACCCACACACACACACATTCATTAGGTTGCTATTGTGACATCATCATCATCATCATCATCATCATCATCATCATTATTGAAATCAAAATGTTTTAGTGAAAATGGGTTAAAATACATCTGGAAAATGACAGTGCTTTGAAACAATAAAATCCTAATATATTGCACAGAAATTATTTACAACTTTAGTTATTTAAATATGAATTTTGAAATTATAACTGGAAATATTTTAGAATGTAATAGTATTTATTTATTTATTTGCTTTATTCATCATTTTTAACTGTTTATTTTAAGTTGCATATTATTACGGATAATACAATGTTTGCTAAATATATTATTTATTCTGTGAATTAATTTGCATGAATTTTATTCAGGAAATGATTACTGGCATGCAGTAACTCAGTGTTCCATGCAGTAGTGAATACCGTGCAATTCGTGAGTGCTTGCCTGAGTTTTACCTTGGTGGAATTTAAATAAATGAATAAAGGTTCAAAGATTGTAAACGTATAAACTAAGAGAAGCCACTGCCGAACTACTGGTTTCCAACCTTTTGTGAGGAGAAGATCCAGAATGGAGGTCAGCGGCGGCAGAAGCCACTCACCCCAGTGATGACTGCTGGAGATCCGCAGGAGATGAGGAGCAGAGAGAGGAGAAGAGAGAAGGTGGATGTCATGGTGATGAAGGACGAGCCTCACGGTGCCACTTCAGAGGGTCCCAGGGCAGCAGGAGTGGCAGATTCCCAGTGGCGTGCACACGCACCTGGGTTGACGCTGGAGCCTGAGAAGTGGCCTGATGCCTCTCATTGAGGAGGGAGGGATGGACAGGGGCTTTAAAGGCGAGCTCTTCAGGTCTGACATGAGTCACTCGCAGCAGAAACGCTTAGAAAGAAAAAAAAAAAAAAGATCCCAAGGTAAGCGCCACTTTGCACCCTGCTGGCATCCTGCCGCGGCGGCTGCAGCGGAATCAGGCGCCTTTGCTTCTCCCTGTCCAAGGATCAGAGGACCATCCTGACATGTCCTGACATCCTAACACTGAAGTCAGTGTGACGACCACAACCTGAATCACTACTAATGTACCACTCAACACATGGTCAGAAACACTTCTGAAACAAGCTCTGAAATTAATCAGCAAGACTCTTGTTTATCCGGAGTGTAAAATTCCTGCCTACACATCGTGATCAGTTCTTTCGAATGTTACTGACCCCTTGCTAATATCCAGCATCTTTGAAAGTGTCACCCAGCCTTGACCCATTAAAAAAAACAGCCTGTTAAGCATCCGATCCTCAGATTTCTTTATTGCAAGCTAACAGTGACGAACTGCCCGTTATCATTCACAAAAAGAATCTCCATCCCCTACAGACCCTTGTGTCAAGGCTGTTTCATTCCCTAAAGTATCCATTTTACGGTTGTTAAAAAGCTGCATGCCATCATCACATGACAGGCTGACAGTGTCCCTGACTTTGTTGACATGTTTGCCCAATGAAATCTTACATCGGACCTAAAAATTAGTGTAGAAACAAGTTGTTATTTAAAAATGCATACAACTCCACTTATGTCTTGAGATGGAGACTTCGAGGGCTTTGAGAACAGAAGGTCAAATGTCGCAAGAATAACAAACGCTTTTTGAATGTTGCTGTATTGATGGGAATGTAACCCTCAGCCTCTGAATCCTGACTAGAGTAACACAGTCACAAAAACCTCGGTGACATGTTCATTTCTATGGCTTCCTTCACTGCGTAATGATATTTTCAGCCATTGATCCAGGTTCAAGGGACCATGGAAACTGGCATTGAGCTACACATCTGTGACAGCATCCTGGGTTTTCTCCTTTACTCCTTCAAGGATCATCCAGGACATGGTGTTTGGCTGAGGCCGTGAGCCCTGATGAAAAGCAATTCAATTTTATTTTCCTATCACGTGAAATGATGGGGCAGCTGAGGCCGGACCGAGGCGCTATGAGAGAGTGGAAGAAGACGACAGGCTGAGGTCTGTCAAGGCGTGCTGGCCTGTGACACAGCTGGGGCAAATCTGAATGCCCCATAGCTTATCGGAAGCACATGGAGTTCTGCCTTGAAGGATATGAGCAGGGACAGGCAGCAGGGTGCTATCACACGGTGCCTCACTGCAGCAGCTCCAGAAAAACACACAACTGTACACATGGGCAGAATCTGATTGGGCAAAAGTGTTAGCTATGAAATTAGGTAGAATTGTAGAAGGAATCAACCGGGCATGAGTTATCCGTGCGCTTCGTCTCGCCCGAACGTCCGAGTGTGTGACGATGGGCGATGCGTTTAGGTGATTTCCCCCAAACCCCTTTCCCCAAGCCTCCCCATGAGCTTTACCTCGGACACGCACACCCTGAACTCCTCGCGGCTGGTTGACAGGCCTGGTCTCCATGGAGATCCGCCAGCGATGTGAAGATGTGCCCCCAGTGGGACAAGCCGCGATCTAGTTTGGCAGCACACTTCAGTTGTGAGTGTGCCGTGGATAATGAAAGTCACTGTCACTGTCACTGCCCATCCTGGGCCGGCGAGATGGACAGTACATATATCATGAATACCTTTATAACTTCATTGAGGATCCCTACTGAAAAGCATGTTTTGTAGGACATCTCAGTGCCGTGTCCGCTGTGAATAAACACCAGTGATCCTGGCTTCACTGGTCACTTCCAAATGATGCAAACAGGTAGTCATGGGGTCATGCAGCTAATGAGTGCAATTCCAGGTCGCTAACAGGCTGCACGTCAACCGTTCATTAGCTTTGTGGGAGATCAGCATGATGGCTCCACTTATCTGCCTTACTGGGTGATGAGTCCCAGTAAAACCCTGAAGACCAGAGAAGAACGCACTTGGTTTATGAAGAATAACAAGGCATAAACCAAGTACTTTAGGGACTAGCCAACACTGGGGTCATGTTCTGGGTTTATGGAAATTGGCAATGACTCAGTTTGCCCTTGAATGACGCAGAACATGGTGCCCAGCTTTGAATATATTTGTCATTATAGGGATTAACTTGGGAAAAATGTTCACACAGAAAAGGTCATATGTGTTGCGCTGCTGAATTTCTTTAAAGTCCTGCATGACGTTGTCCTACGTTATAAAATCTGATCTCTTCGTTACGATTATCTGACATCAGTGGGAGGTAAAATCAAACACTGACATGAAGAATTACCTGTAGACTCTGTTCCACAGAGGCTGTGATAAGAAGATAAGGAGTGACATCATCTTTATCTTGGCCAATCAGAAGCTAGCGCAGATTTATTCAGCTTCATTGTCATTTGTGCTGTGAGGCAGCCTATTAGGTCAAGGGGGGGGGGGGGGGGGGGTTTGTGACGGTCGATCCCAATGCACACGAAGACCCCCCTCCCTTTCATGGCTGTTATTCCACTTGACAATATTATTTCATTATTCATAGAGCCCATATGCACCAGTCAAAAGTTTGGACATAGTATCCTAAGAAAGGTTTCTTTGTATTATTCTCAACATTTTAAATAAATAAAAAAATATTTAAAAGTTGTTGGAGGGGGTGGGACTCAGAAGGTTGCTGGTTCTAATCCCATGGTCGGCAGAGTGATCCCATCATTGGGCCCTTGAGCAAGGCCCTTATCCCCTGTTGCTCCGGGGACTGGCTGACCCTACTGTCTCCTCTACACCAGTTCCATGAGGTGGCCTCCTGGGATGCTTTTCCAGCTGTCCTGAAGGAGGGCCCACATATGCTGAGCTCTCATTGGCCGCTTTTCCTTCACTCTCCGTCAAACTCCTCCAAAACCATTTCTATTGGTTAAAGGTCCAGTGGCCAGATCATGTGATGTGACACATTACACTGTCCTTTGTAGGCTGCTTGGCGTATCCAAACCTTTGAATGGTACTGCTTATGTTCAAAGTTTTCAGACAGAGTGTGTGTGTGTGTGTGTGTGTGTATTTAAAAATTGTGGTCTTTTGATTTGCAGTTGACTTCATCCTTCTGGGAAACAGGCTGTCACCAAGCTGCGTGATGGAGAGCTTTGTGTTTGCTCAGCTTCTCGCTGCATTGGGGCCCATCTGTACTGCAAATTTGTATCAATATTTGTTTAGCATGAGCATCCAAGTTATCATAATGTGTAACATGTAACTACTTCTTGCAATTTAAATGAGTGTCTGAGGCAGCCAAGACACATTTTAAATATTTAGGACGGATAAATAACTATTTTATGTACTGCTTTTTTTTTTTTAAACGTGCAAATTCAGCGGCATTTTTGCCAGATTTTTCGATGATCGGTAAGGGTATGATCACACTAGGGAAGTCAAAAAACGCAATGAAAAGTGATTCTATGATTGTACATGATGTTTCTATGATGGTACATGATGTTTCTATGATTGTCCCTAATGTTTGTGGGGAAAAAGAGGGAGTAAAATACGCATACAAACACTCTGAATGCGTTTGTATCCATTTTTCCTTGTCATCAATGGGAGTGCGCTGTGCAGAAAAATGCGTGCAGCAGTGCATTTTCAAAATGCGCTGCAACGCTGCGCACTTGTGAGAACATCGTACATGCTTTCTATGAAATGTATGGTGTTCTAGTGAATCGCAGAATGCGTGCTTTAATGAAATGCTCAATGCAACGTGGATAGAGGGAACGAGCCCTAACACAGCGCCCTACTTTTGTGATTTTATGACAATACACTTTGACTGAAACTAAAAACAATACCATGAAGTACAAAGGGATTTCTGAGATAGTACACGCACCATAAATGACTTATTTATGTGCAAATTTTAAAAGCGAGAACTGAAAGTGATCCATAAAAAGTTGCTGTGTGCCAAACCACCGCAAACATTAAGCAAAACGGAACAATCCATCCTCAGGGCCCTTTAAATGGGAAGGTTCTTTCGGAAAGCTAGAGCAGTCCATCTTTAGAGCCCCCTTAATGGTACAGTCCACTCAGTGAGCAGGAGCAGTCCATCCTCAGAGACCCCTTAATGGTAAAGTTCATTCAGTGCATGAGAGCGGTCTA
Source organism: Boulengeromyrus knoepffleri (assembly GCA_026770805.1). NCBI lineage: Eukaryota > Metazoa > Chordata > Actinopteri > Osteoglossiformes > Mormyridae > Boulengeromyrus > Boulengeromyrus knoepffleri. The sequence goes on from JABJVO010000126.1 coordinate 16,533,508, forward strand.
TCCTCAGAACCCACTTAATGGTACAGTCCATTCATTGAGTGGGAGTGGTCCATCCTCAGAGCCCCCTTAATGGTACAGTCCATTCAGTGAGCAGGAGTGGTCCATCCTCAGAGCCCCCTTAATGGTACAGTCCATTCAGTGAGCGGGAGTGGTCCATTCTCAGAGCCCCCTTAATGGTACACTCCATTCATTGAGCGGGAGTGGTCCATCCTCAGAGCCCC
>JABJVO010000126.1:16578397-16601435 GCA_026770805.1 Boulengeromyrus knoepffleri
CCACATACCCCACCCCCAACACCACCCCAGCGCTCCAAAGGAATCAAAGCCGACCTGGAAGACAGCACCGATTCCAGTCTGTCCCGCGTCGGATGAGCGGTTTGTTCGACACCAGCTGCTCGCACGTCGCCGTGCCAACGCAAGAGAGAGAGCGGAGCCCAGCGGATGTGTAAACGTGGCCTGGTGCAACGCCGCCTCACACTCACTCACTCAGCTCCGCCTACAAATTGACACAGATTGTGGATTCTGGTTGAGGTCCCCCCCCACTGGTTGAGGTCCCCCCCACTCCCAAGGACCACCTGGGTTGTGTGTTTTTTTTTTCACACAAGGTAATCAATCGTCATAATATTCGTCGAAATGTGGTGCAGCAGTACCGAAAATGCCATAAGCACTCTCTGACGGTTCTCTTCTCTCCCAATCGATATCTTGTTAGTCCTTCGGTAACTACAGTGCTACAATAAACACAGGAAGAGGTGCAAACGTCAATATTTACCAAATCAAAACATATATTCTGTAACGTGACTGAAAAATAAAGAACGATGACATCGGGTATGCCGTTGTTTCCACGCAGTGGAAGAGTTATGAATAATTTGTGTTTTACCTGTGACTCTGTGAACCTATGATGCTTTTGCTCTGTAAAACATAAGGAAAAAAAGTTAACCAAAAACAAAGTTCTCTATTGTTGTTTCTACACGCCTGACTTGTGTGTGAGTGTGAGTCAGGTGTGTTTTCTGTGTGGGTCTGAAGGCTGCTATGCCTGTGTGTGTTTTATAATTACCCTTGCTACTCTCTCTGGGGCTCCCTAAACACCATACCTCAGGTAGAGAGAATGGATGGTCCAACAGATGAGACCAGGAAGAGTTAGAGGGATAGCGATGTCACCAAGCAGTGAAAAGGATTCTCACCGTGATTGACCCCTGACCTCCACCTGCTAATATTTCTCATTACAAGACATATTATTGCTGACATTGCAAGATAACAAGCATTTAATAAGATATTGAGGAGACTCTTCTATTCAGAATTACTTGCAATTTATTAGTTATTTTACAGTAGGGGGAGAACTCCCCGAAAAATGTTTAAGAGTATTACAGCACCTACATGATGCTTAGAAGAGCGACGCTGAGATCAGAGGTCCACAGCCGTCACCAGTAGGTTACCTGTTGTGTTCAGTCGTCGTTAGTCACTAATGGGTCTGCTCCAGACCCAACAGACAGACGTCCCATTAGGTGCCAGCCTGGCTCTCAGGTTTCCCTGACAGTGTCTAACCCGCAGGGAGTCGGAGACCCAGTCACGTCTCTCCGCGGTGACAGCATGTCGGGCTGACAGATCGCATTCGCCGGGGCATTTCGGAAGCTTGCGAAAATCAATCCGGCTGAAACTAGGATCTGTAGTGACGATGAGAACGTTCCACATTCTCAGACCTTTGCATCAAAACTGTCGCGTCTGGTCCGGACCACATGTTGTTTTGGCAACTTCTGCCAAAAGCGAGATCAAACTTCTCTAATGGGAAAGCGGGATGAAGGCAGATTGTTATCCGTCTGATTAAATGCCTTTTTCTTCTCGAACATGTCATCCATTCCCATACTTGTGAAAAAGCTCCAAATTGAATCGCACATTACTGTGTATTTTTCTGTATGAATGCTTAAGACAGGTTATTCTGTAGCCAATTATGTTGCTTGATAATTGGATTCGAAATCCAATTTGACAACAGCAGACAATAGAGCGGAGAGACAGTATCGATGTCTGATGCAGTGAAATGCTCCCATTTAGAATTATCTAAAAGCAGCTATTATAGCGCACAGAAGTTCCGTGTGGGCAGTGAGGGAGGAGGGGGGGTGATGTCAAAATCAGGTGATCTCTAAAGCAGCTTGGTCTGGTCATCGCTAAGCATGAACGGGAATTTGAATCAGCAGATGACTTCACCTCGTAAATGACAACACAGCCTAAACACGGCTAGCTCCATCCAGTCCCGCATAATGAGGTGCACATTGCTCTTCGTCCACGAGAGTTTCAGTGTCACACGCGCTTGCTCAGTTCCGAAGCGTTTATTGAGTTCCCACTCGAACATTTTCTTTTCTTTCACCTTTCTACCGCTGCTGGCATCGAAGTTCTGAAATTACGTCTGGCGGGATGCATTGGACTGACCGCTTTCCGATGGTAATTAGCTAAATTGGATCTATCGCACGCAGGTGCTCGCCACGCAGACATGTAGAGGAGCGGCTTTGCTAAATCTAAAGGGTTAGCGGCTCCTTCCTCCCGCTGCTTTCATGCGACACGGAGCCCCGCTGCCCCAGTCCACGTCGGTCGTTCGCGAAGCCTTTCAACGCTGTAGCCGCAGCGTAATCGCCTGTAAAATTCCTCCCCCGCCATCATTTGTTCAAAACAGCTGTTTCAGAAGAAAGCTCATTTTGCCAACATCTGTCCTTTGTATTTGATTATAACTTCCAAATGAAAACCGCTCCCAGACATAAAAGAGATTTCAGAACGAAACACAAATATGACAAGGACAGAGCTGGAAAGTTCGGGTCCAAAAAGTACAAATCCAGACCAAGATTTTGTTTCAACCAACCAGTTGAGTACTCTGTGACTGTGACTCTTTATACTAAACCGACTGGTTGAAACAAAACCGTGGTGGATTTGTACTTTCTGGGCCTGAATTTTCCACCTCTGGAAAAGGATGCTTATTTTTCCAATCAACTTTCACTTCACCTTTTGTCCTTTAAGGACATATTTCACGTTTGCTAAAACAAACGCATTTAGACAGCTAGAGGAGCCACAATTAGTCCACGATCTATAAGGCCCGGCTGAAAATTCATTTATCTGACAGCAGCAATAAGACGGCAGCATTTTACAGTTGCTTATTTGGAACAGGGTGAATGCTCAGTATAGTTGAATAAATCTTCCCTCCTTCAATACAGGCATACTCGGAGCTTTGTCCCGTGGTGAGTCTTAAATGGATTATTGATTCGGTGACCTTTCTCTGTTTTAAGGTTTCTGTTGTTTGTTCGAACGATGTCGTCTTAACTCAAGCCTCAGACAGTGCTGTTTGATCAAACATCAGCTCCAATATTAGACTATTAACCTGCCCCAATATTTGTCTGCAGTGTAAGCAGGTAATACAGGGGATCACCAAGGGAGTGGGGCAGGGGTGGGGGTTGTTCTTGTACATGTTAATCGTAGACACACTAGTGCAGGTGTTAGTGACATATATAATTAAAATATTATCATTCCTAGCAATGTCTTCAAATGCAATGCACAACAAAAATCACGGCAAGACTACCAGAAATTGAAAAATATAATAATAACAACAACAATAATAATAATAATAATAATAATAATAATAATAAAATGCATGCTCCCAGTTAATGATGGAGAGCAATAGGCAAGCAGTATACATTCTGAACCTAATTCCCTTTAATTTACATTTGAATTTATTCAATTCCTAAAGGCCCAGACGCCCAGCTCCTACTCAGTGTAAATGAAAGGTTATGAGTTCCAACGGGGAAGCGTCGTTCTCTAAATCGTTTGCCCGCATTGACGTGACAGCTGTACCATGGCATCTCGATAGTTTATTGCATGCGAGCATACTGACATTTCCTAAATGTCGAAATGAAGCATGGATTCGATGTGAGGAAGAAAACATGGAAATTAGCACAGTCGGGGGAAAAAAAATGCAGCAAGTTTATGTATCATTTTATGAATTAATTGGAAATAATTGCTCTTAAGAGAATGCATAAGTGATTATAAATGAGTGCTGTTTTGATCATTTCCCCTGACCGCATGATGCGCGCAACACAACTTAACGCAACGCAACACAAACGCAGGCAGGAAACCTGCGAAAATGTCCCTCATTAAAGAAAATGATAACCAGGCTGACCAGCTCGGCTCATCAGCGTAGAGGGATGGCTGCAGAGGAGGGAGAGACAAGTCCCCGGTCCTCGAACCGCGAGCTCAGAGAAGGAGGCAGCGGAGGATGTAAGCATGGCTTGATGGGGTTGCCGATGGGACTTGCTGCGCTACTGTCTACTGATGCAACGCGCTGGACCTTGTATTGCAATGGATCATGTGCAGTGGATCATTACCACTTAATATCTATTATAAGAACAATATCATAGTAATAATGTAATAATGTAACTGTTTCGCTCTGAACCATTACAAGCTACAGATAGTAACACATACTGCATATTACAATGACCTATGCATACATCACATGTGATAGACACATATGTTCAGTGACTCTATATATTCAAAAGAGGTTGTAAAAATAAGTCTGGGTATAAACAAAACATTATTATTATTATTATTATTATTATTATTATTATTATTATTATTATTATTATTATGTCCTGTCATACCTCTACATGTTACTGGAAAAATGAAATTAGAATCAAAGTTGAACTTTCACTAGGAGCAAATCACTATCTCCCCCTTGTGGCCACTTGGTTTTTCTACAGTCTTTCTACTGTATTAAGCTTCAGCTCTATATAAAGTACAAAGACTAAGGACTATATGTAACACGTGTGTGATATTCATACCGAATCTTAACAGCAAAGGCGGCACCAGCACTATATACAGTGTACACACTGTGACATTTTTATGACATTGACGCACATAATTAAACATGCATAATGGCACATAATTAAAACGACCGTCATTGCTTAAAATTATTGTTGACTGAGCTTGTCTATCTTGGCTCCTTGAACCCGTAGCAATGTGTGTGCGCTCTGGCATGTTTAATTTACACACGGTCACCATTTACATTGTCTACCAGCATATCTCACCCTAGCCTTTGTTCAGCATCTGGCAGTCTGGAAGGCAGGGAAGCCAGCGGGTCTGATAGCTATGCTAATCACAAGCATTCCTTCTCTGCTGCCTTTTTTTTTGGCCTTGCCCATGTTTTTTGGCTGCCAGGACCTGCCTGACAGGGCGGCTGCTTCATTCCCCTCAGCTACCAGCACACCCTGTCACTTGCAGTTTCGCCCGCTCTAAGTAGGCTAACCGTGAATGAAGGGAGGGGGTGCAGGGATTGGTGGTGGGGAGGCAGAGGGGCATGGAGGGGCAGGGAGGGCTGGGCAGGTGGGGTGTATTATGTCGCTGTATCCATGGTATCGCCCACAGACAGGGAACCGTAAACGCGTGAGCTAGTGAGCAGAGCTGCTGTTTTGTGTGAAAAGCAGAGATCTGTGGGCACTGCGAGCGGCTGACCTAGTAAAGATGTGTGTTCCCCCCTCGCCTGCTTCTTCCCATGACATGACTGTGCTCTTAAACAAACTCTAAAGCACAGTGACACGCAGATACGGGAGATTCCTGTCTCGCTGAGCACGTACTGGGCTGGATCAAGGCGTAGACAAACTAGGCACCTGCAAGGGGCCCCGACAAACTCATGATACATATTTATCATATACAGGGGCCGTTATAGCTAAAGGCACCGGATGCAGCTTCCTAGGGATCCCCAATTACCTGTGTTGTGGGGGAAGTGAAATGATCACCAGTTATTTTGGTATGGGGGGGGGCTCCCAATTAGAGCTTTGCATAGTGGCCCTGAGAAAGTAGATACTGAGCATGCAGGGCTTACATGCACAGCAAAAGACGCATCTGTGATCTATATCACATATATTGAACTTGTTTATCTAAAATCAGCCAAATAAGACTGACCGTGTTAAAACCCCAGGCAAGGGAGTACCACCCATTTCCCATAACAACGTATCCACAGGGTCACGGTGAACCTGACGTCTGTCCCAGGAAGATCAGGCCCCAGGCAGGCAGCACCTTGGATGGGATACCAGTCCCTCTCATACCATATGCTAACACAAACATGCTAAGGGCCATTTAGAGACATTGAGTCACCCACCCACATGCCTCTGGACTGGAGAAAGTACCCTGAGGAAACCCACAGACTCAAGGAGGGCTTAGAAACTCAAATCCACATCCCCAGAGGTACAAAACCCATGATCCATGGTGCTGTTGGAGTCTAATTTCTTCATTATTAATCAAGTTTCCAACTTGCCTTTACAGGCATTTCATGGTGCGCCACTGCGCTGTTTTTGGTTCCAAAGGCAGGATCGGACTGGGGTTTACCTTTCAGTCCATAGTGGTCGCACCCTTCATTAACAATACACGTGTCCCAGATGCCCTTCGGCTGTGGCACTGAAGGGTGGTCAGCCATTAGCCTGCTTTGTGCAGTTTAAAGTCTGACACACAACAGGCTGGTGCAGTGTACTGAAAATTCTGCCGAAAACTTGTGCCAGCCAAAACTGGAAATACGGCAAACTTATTTCACCACTTGAAACATTGTCATCCAGTATAACATGCAGAATGCAAGTCCTTACAGTCACAAACACCAGCAATTAGGGTTTCCGGAAGACATACAGGATGAATCGCATCTCGAATCGGGTAAAAACGAGAAACAGCACTTTATTCTTCACTACATGACTACGTGACAACCCTACCAGCAATGTCAGCCTCTCTGAAAAGGCCGGCGAAGCATTTAGATGAAAAAAAAACTAGCGGCAAAAACGGTGCTGTCTGCATTTTCAAGTGTTTCGCCCTACCCTGCAAAAGTTTATACTTGTATGATTTATTTATTAAAATAAATTTAACCCCCCCCCCCCCCAATATTAACTTCTGTCTACGGTCCTGTTGTAATGGGTAATGTAGCAGCAATTGGTCTTGGTTACTTTACATCACCAAACTTTCTCCCCCTTTGTTCATTGATGGAGAGGATGGTGCAGTTTCCCTCATCCTGCTCCATCCCAAGTCCGAGGCAGGTGTCCCTGCTGGGAGACCATCGCTCGCCTACTGGAACCTCCAGCAAACCCTTTTCCCAGCAAACCTCAGCCTCGAACACAGAAAAGCCTCATCGATTCCCGTTTCACGATCCATTCGTGCCCCGCTAGCTTTAGCGAACATTTGACAGGTCCTCCGATCGACAAATATCACGGGATGAAAGTTTTGCGGTGGATGGGAGAGACTCCAGACTCCAGGTGCAAAGCGCGAAAAACTACAAATGATGGGATTTAAAATCTCGTTATGTCAATATATTGTAACAGTCGCTCCTGGGCATCTGAGAGCCAGAGAAATTCAATAGCGTTCAGCAAGGCAATATTGACTTGGAAAGAGTTTCAGTGTAGTAAACAAAACCAAGGCCTTATAAGATCTTACCAAATAGGAATACAAATGGGATGTATAAATGTATAATATCATTTACTGCACAACTTAAATCATCTTAAGGATACATAAGACATACACAGTGCTATATGGAAAAGCTAAAATTTACAAGCGCAATTCCAACATAAGTCTATAAGCAATTAACCATTTTTGTCTTCATTTCTTCTTTGTTTTTGGACTACGGAAATATATAGTGGATATGGAATGGGACAAAATCCAATATCTCACAAGCGGCGCTACCAGAAGGCGGAGCACGACATAATTCAATCCGGTGACGACGGGCCATATTGAATGGCACAGGAGAGTGCTCAGGACAAAGAGAGAGAGAACAAGGGGCCCGTGATTTAGGATGGAGGGATGGCAATGAAGAGGAATTCAGGTGGATTAGAGCTGTCCCAGTACCAGCAGGGACCAAAGACGGAAGCAGAGCCAAGGATTAGATGACATCATCAATCATGGGTGATGGCATCATAATGCAGTCTGTGTTATTATTTTTTATTTTTACTTTACAGGAATCAAATAATTCAGAATGGAGACTTTTCTCAAGGGTAGGATAACAGAGGCCCAAGCAGAGCTGAAAGGGGGAAACAATTTGGGCATGAGGATGGCCCTTTAATAGCTATAATATCCTTATGGTTCTCTAAAGTATATCTATACTATATCTGTTAATTTTCACTGAATTGGGTTTGGGAATCACTAATTACATTAAAGTGTGATTCAATGGGAATTCTCCACCAAGATAAAAATACAGCGTGTTTGTGGGTGTGCATATATGCACATGTATATGCATGCAGTCCTTTCGTATGCGTGTGTTTATGTGTCTCGTCTTTTGCATGCGTATATATGCGTGCAGGCCTTCATCTTCAGTGCATTCCATTTAGTTTTGCCCTCAGTATAAATTTAAATGAGCACATATTTTCTCCCCAGCCAATTGCAAAACCTTGGCTTTGTGCAGGAGGCCGACGTCCAACAAAACTATATAAATAATTCCACTCTGCTATTTAGGAATGTGCAAATTCAGTTCCGACACGGCGTGCTCGTTTTCAGCCGGCTAATCTCACAGCCGCCCGCTGGGCGACAACTTGATTTGACCTTCCAGCTCTGCATTAGCTCTTTATAACCCTTTAAATTCTCTTTTTGTCTCTCCTTTTGTTCTTTGTTTCACATCCCCCTGCCATGATCCCCGATGAAGGAAAAAACACCTTCGGAGAACATGTGCCGTCTGTCGCGCTCTGAGAACGTAATCGATATCAGGGGTGGCGGACAGCAGCCGCCCACGGAAACCGCGTGCGGATCCTTCGCGGACCCCCGGGCTAGTGGCGTGCGGCTTAGAGGACCGTCTACAGGGGGCGCACAATAATTAGGGACTATGATGGTCCAACCTCCAGCTGCTGCAAGGAGAAGGTCTGAACCGTGTAGAGGGTCCCTCCCTCCGCAGTTGCTATGATGCTTGGAGTTGCACATCTGTGCCATTTCCCGGTCCTTTGCAATTTGGGTTAATGATGGATCCGAATTTCCTAGCAGGCAGGGGACAACGTTGGCGGCGGTCGGTGACGCTGCACTGAACTCTGGGAAAGGTTGGGGAGGGAGGCTGAGTGGCTTGTGAAGCCTCCATGGCCCCTACCATGACGAACAAGGTGAAATAAGGGACTGTGCTACAGAGGTGTTTGTAATTAAATAGCAGCAGAGATGCATTTACAGCAGGCAAACCGCCTGGCCTGCTGCCGTCGATGCGGTTCAGTGTGCGGGGCTCCGAGGTTAATTAAAGAGCCCCCCCCCCCACGCCACCATCCATGCTGCTCTGGTGCACAGTCACCCCGCCCCCTTCCCCACGCTGCCTCGGCCTTCCCGCTCCACCCATCTGCGCACAGAGCGCCGCAGTGTCAACTTCTGTCGTCGTCTCAAGCACAACACCAAATGAAGAAGGCAGAACTGCTAGACCTCACGTGTCAACTCTGCTCCTGTGAGCCCCGGAAAGCTGAACCCAGACACCTAGCTTCAAGTTCCCAGACACTTAAGACACTTAAGCAGGCAAACAAACATGAAGAACATGGCAATGTCAATCCAATATCTGTGTGAGGTTTTCATGTGGTAAATGCTGGGTTGAATTAAGCCATCGCACAAGCTCATACCTTTGCAGAGCGGTAATGCATCCATTTCACATCATCATCATGCCACATGGAGGTAGCTTATCTTCAAATTGCACATTTCTTTTAGAACATAAAATGAACTCCTGGCAGCATTAGGTTGTGTCCGGTATCTTCCGTCTCCCAAAATAAATACTGTCCCGAGAAGTTTAAAGTTCTCACTACTGATTCTTGAAACATGTGGCAAAATTATAAATACCATCGAATCACCCAACCTGGGAACACTATTAATATGAAAAATGTTCATCAGAAACTGAGAAAAAGTTGGAAATAGAACTACAAGACAAGAAATAATTACATAAAAATAATACAGCTCCTTATCAGAAATAAATACACTATACCAAACATTACATGCCAATCTAAAACTTTGGAGACATATTACAAACCTGCATAAAAATCAATTACAAATACAGGAATAATAATCAAAAGCCATAAAAGCCGAAGCTGGGCTTTTTCAAGCTACGTTTCCCACTTGCATACATTTTTTATCCAACAAAAAGACTAAAATGTCAGGCTTTATATTCTCCCAGCATTAAAACCCGACTTTTCCTTTTAAATCAGTATTACAAAGTTTCCTTTGTTTGCAGTACTACAGCTAGATGTGCTCAAAATGTTAAAACTGCAGTCTAAATGGGTTTCAGATTGAAATCCTAGAAAAGCAAAAGAACATTCATTTAACCGGTTTTGTTTCTTACATTTTGACAAGATACGCAGAATTATGACTGAAGACAGGAAATGTATTAACTTTACATCCCAAGACTCACCCTTCAAGATGTAACACTGAAGAAACTATCATCTAGATATTCTGCAATTTAGAAACAAGTGGAACTTCAAAACATGGAAAACTAAAGCTTGAAACAGCAGTTTTCACATTTAATGCAGCTAAACCAAAAGCATCCAGTTTGGCCTGACCCACAGTCCTAACCGTAACTCTAATCCACCATCCTAAACCTAACCCTCAGATTCACATTTCACGACAGAACACCAGTTCATCATACTTGTCAACAGTGCTGGAATGACACAGTAGGACATCAACTGCATGCCACTAAAAAGGAGATAATTCTCCACCTAACCTGTTAAAGTGTAAACTTCATATAATCATCAGGAAATGGTTTAGACAGATACCTGAGCTGTGTTTTTAAGCACTTTGTCCGAGAAGAGACTCCAAACTTTATTATCAGTCTTTATTAGTCATGACAGCAGCAAGTGGAGAATCAACCCCTTAAGATGTTTGCACATTACAGCAAATGAATCTGTCAAACCTGCATGTTGGCTCAGTGAATAGCCCTGCTGTCTCATACTTCCAGAGTTGTGGGTTTGTTTTCTCGAGGCTTGCATGTTTTCCTCATGCTCATGCAGGTTTCCTCCCAAAATATGTGCTTAACTGGACCCTCTAAAGTGCCCATAGCGTGTGACTGGGTGTCATTTGAGGGAAGATCCCAATTCCAGGGTGTCCCCTGCCTTGCACCCAGTGCATTCTGAAATAAGCTGCAGACTCCCTATGATTTAGTACAGGATGAAGTTACAGCTCAGATTTACTGTTTAAAAATCTTCAGATTTAAATAGACATACAAATACTTTGTATTGAAAATACAACACTATAATGCACACAAGAATCACTTTTCTACTTGATTTGTCAATATAACTATGTCCACCATTAAACAAGGGGGACTTTAGACCTACCCCTAAAATGGAAGCGACTTTGTTAAAAGCATGTTTTTGTACACAATTCCCTCAGCAACAAAATTAAAATGACCCAGAATGACCAGAATGCCGCATTGGGGGCTGTATGCTATAGTTTACATATAGATCAAGCTGCCCTTTTAACAGTCAGTAAATACTATATTTAAGACATGCAGTAATGTTACAACAGTTCCCACTAAAGTTACCTAGATTAACAGATATAGGTTTCCAGGTGGAGATCTGGCAGCCCTTGTTAGAAGCCCATCATAGTGACCAGAAGCACATCTCTTTCCCCAAGAGCCACAAAGCCCCAGTGACGATATCTCAAGCAATAAAGGAGAGCCAGAACTTGCCGTGCGTCTGCCAGCAGAACTGGCTTTTGGCTGCCAGAGGGCTGTTTTCAAAACATGCATCTGAGCCAACTCTAAATATGACACTCACAATGGAGCAGTCCACACATCACCTGCTTCATGAGTCCGAAGGGAAGGACGGCTCCAGTGTTGACATGTTAAGCTGCACAAACACCCTTCTCCGTTTAAGGACCTTGATTCTGCAGAGACCACTGTGGCCCGAGCACTTCGCATAGGGGTAGTGCACTCAGTGTGGGGCCGAGGGCGACTAGCATGGGGGGTTTCTGAATTCCAACCGCTACCGCTCAATTTGCTTCTATATACTCTGATTCTGTGACCAAATGCAGAATGAGACCCAAATAAAAGAGTGATGATGACACTTCATCCCAAAATGTCCATGCGTGTGAGGCTCACGGAACTAACCTGAAAGTTTCAGGTTAACCAAGAACACCATAAAACAGACAATGATCGAAGAAACCAGAAGCACCCCTAAGGGTCCAGTTTCACTAAATGTTTGACACTTTGATAATCATGACTTCAGAGCCGTCATACACTTCACAAAATCCCAGCTTCTGACGTCAGGAAACCGAATGCGTAAATGAAGGCGAATCAGGGGCGTTTTATAAGAAATAAGGGTTTATTTCAGCATGCCGCTAACCAGGCAGAAGCAAATGGAGGGGTGCCAACAAATGCTGGTAAGACAGGCTAACAGCTCAGTAAGAACTTCCCATCGTTACAGTAACTGAGCGAGGACAACCCAGAGTCGGCTGCATCGTACGGGCGTCACAATGAGGAAAACAAACCATGACTTTCAGAAACTGTAAACCTAGATGCACCCCCTGCCCGCACAGACAACTGCATCAACGAGCACTCATTCTAAAAGTGCAACCGAGAAGGTTAATTCTCGGGGATTCCTCAGCAGGGTCACAATTAACTTGTATCGGCACATGCTGATTTGAGCCTTTGAAGCAGTGTTTGTAAACTAAATACGAGTAAATTATCCTCACCGAGATCCTCTCAGCTCTCTCTCTCTCTCTCTCACACACACACACACACACACACACACACGATACCCCTGGCTGTTCACTCATTCAGCCACTGCTCCCATCTGCCATAATACTGGGTATTTATAATTGCATTAGTGTTTCGTCAAAGAAATCAAACTGCCACAATTAAATTAAAGAAGCAAAGCCACAAATACAGGCTGCATATGTGCAAGTGTGAGACGGTGACAAGCTGAGTGTCAGCCAGTGACCGAAGAGGGAATGTAAAGATTCCACAACATTATAGCCTCCACTTATTCCCTTCAGTAGATACACCGGTCTACAGAATCTCACCATGGGCACAATAAGCACTGAAAGTCAGGGAACATTTTCAAAAACAAACAAACTCAACACACATCATTACTTCATAACACTGACAGCACGTTGTTACATTGGCGTTTTCAAAGTGTAGGCCTTACAGGTGTTACACAAAAAAAATTGTAAACAGTTAATCTACACAAAAGCACACAATTCCAAAGAGTGACATCTCACTTGGGAGTCCTTGAACCTGAAGCTCCAAGGTGTTTAAGTGGGATTTCATTCGGGGGACCTCAAAGCATAAATGAAACGTGTGGATAATTTTAGATGCCTGCCACTCTAGAGAAGGTCTGTGACTGTATATAGTACTTAGTGCTGAGATGCAGACCGTTAAACTTGTTGAACACCTAACGATCATCTGAGCTTCCTTAGGTCTTAGATCACTTTACACCTCCATAAACATTTCTGAGCAATGCCATATAAAATCTAGGCCAGCAGAAATCAGGGATACAAAAGTCACATTGTGAACACCACCACCCTGGACAGAGGGATGCAGGTCATCAACATGAACACGGAGCCTCAACTACTGCCTGTAATTTACATGTATAGTGGAAATGAGCTGTCCGTGGGTCAGTATGATGGAATTTTTGCATCCATTTTCCAACCACTTCTATGCAGTCAAATATGCTGTTGGAGGAATACTTATATATAACCACTCCATAAACTGAACCAGATTACCTTTCATTTGGGATAAGGAGTCACATTATCAACACTTCCAGCTGGAGTTTCACAGGTCGTTAAACCGAAAGTCGTGCACACTTAAAGAAACGTAACTAATTAACAAGGAGTTGAGACGCCTGTATGTCCCCAAAGGCACCGAAGCCGGGATACCGGCCGTTTTGGACTGGAGTCCTGACAGCTCACTTGGCCAGTAAAACTAGCGATAGATGCGCGCCTGGGTACCTGGAGTAGGTCACACCTGACATGAGGAGGGAGGGGAGAGCAGGGCAGGGCGCGGAGGCGGGCCGAAGCCGCTCCCCGCAGCCCTGGGAGCCGTACCTGGTGGAAGTGCCCTTCCGCACATCGCAGATGCTGCACTTGAACGCTTCGGCGCTGTTCTTGAAGGTGCACACGCTACAGTCCCAAAAGCCGTCGTCCGCCGAGGGTTTGGCTTGTCTTTTCGGCCTGAGGGGGAGAGATTCAACGGGATAAAGGGGTCAGAGCGGAGCCTGATACCGCCAGAGGCTGAGGGGAGGGAGTCGGCGGAGAAAGGGGGAGAGGGCGGAGAAGGAGATCGGGAGGAAAGAGGGGAGTGGGAGCCGCCAGCTAGCTGGGCGACCAGTTACGGCTGATGGCTAGCGGGACTGTTAGCGCGCCGTCGTCTATTGATAATAGCGAGCTAGCAGAGCCGGACTAACCAAGGCTAACCCGGGCTCGGCTGCGATAGATACGCCCGCTCCTCGAAAACAGAAAAACTGCCACTGCGCCCCAGCTCTCCCCCGAAGCCTTCCTGCAGCTGGGCGCCCGTTAGAGCCGCATCTCAGTGAGAGAGAAGAAAGGGCCAGGCGTTTCCCGTGCGCTTTCCCTCCTCTTTGTCTGAAAGTGCCGAGCCGGAGTGCGGAGAGAGAGAGCGAGCGGCAAGCCGCCATGGCCGCGCTACCCAGCCCGCGCTATCCAGCCCTGGCACGCGCAGCGAGCGCGAGAAGCATCCGAATCTCACCCGGACTGACACACGGCTCACCCCCGATGCAGAAAACCCCCGAGAAACACGGCGTGAGCCGCTCGCTACCGTACCTCGTCGGGCTTTTCTTGTCGCCCATGATCAGGAGGGAAAAAAAGGCTCCTCAGTAAAAACGGTCGAGGCTTTTGTGGTTATAAGAGCAGCGCGCCGACCGGGAGCAGAGCGCAGCCAGACCGCCGCCAGCCTCGGCTCACATCGACGGGACCAGGCGGCCAGGCACCACGTGACCCCGGCGCGTCCAATCAGGCGGCGCCTCCCTTTAAAAGGCTGCCGAATAATAGCGGAGAGGAGGGCGTTGGGCCGGAGCACCGTGCGCCTGGGGACGGCGGCTGGGAGTCTGTCTTCGGCAAATGAGCCCCGATTTCGTGGCTGATGTTAATATTCCACCGGAACGAGGTTCAAAATAAATGGCACGCTGTAAAAAGCCAGTAAAAAGAGGCCCGTGTCCAGATGCGGTGCGTTTGTTTTAGAATAAGAGCTACTGATTTCTAGACCAACATAAAAAAATAATAATAAAAAAAAAAAAAAAAAAAAATATTTATATATACTATACTAACTTAAGTGTCAGAAAGAGTTCATCATATAAACATTATCTAAAAGTCAATCAAATATGTTAAGATTAGACATCGAGAACTGGAAATCTTGTAACTGTCTTCTAAACAAAAGTCTACACAGCTACCGCCCTTCACAATTTTATTTTTGAGGACAGTCAAATAAGTTTTGTAAATCCTCCGTTTGGTAAATCAACCAACAATTAACCAGTCCCCATGGGAAGCGGTTGCTAGTCGAGGTGCTTCTTATTATAAATTCCCGGAAAGGTTCAGACCAGCGCCGTGCTCCACCACGGCGGGCAACTAAAACCAGTCGGCAAATTTCCAGTGACAGTGATGACGGGCGAAGATGATACGATTCTCGGAAAGCAAAAAGAAAAAAGAGAGAGAGAGAGAGAGAGAAAAAAAAAAAAAACCGGAAGCGGTTGTCTTGTGCACCCTGTGAAGGACGCGTCCCTGCGGTGCCGCCGGCCTGAAGCCACCGCGTCTCCCGTCCGGTCATCACTTTGGCAGGTGTATGACGATCAAAAGTGCAAACAACGGTTTTCAGGGAAATACGTATTCACATGCGTTTACGTAGGACTTGGGCTTTTAAACACAATAATTACTTAAATTGAATTTAAGTTGCCCTTATGGAGAACATTTAGAAACTGAGCTTGCTTCCCCAAGCCGAAGTCCTGCCAGCGTGCAGTGGTAGAGGGCTTTCTCATCGCACCCTCATCACTAAGTGTGAAATGCATTTATAAGTGAATTTAGTTCATTTACACTGCGCGTACAATGCACATTATATTATGCACGTATATTCATTTGTACATAAAAGGGTAGCTATATGGTTTGTGTCACGTATTATTGGTTAAAATATACAGTGTTCTCCAATGTCTGTAGTTCTTTTATAAAGTGTTAAATTCAACAGTAAGATTATTTTCCTATTCGGAGCTGGGTGCGTGTCTTACATAGCTGAAAGACTTACCATACGCATTACTATACACTCCATTGTTGCCCTGCCGATGAACAGGTTTTTTCATTTTCGCTTTTCTCTCTGTAGCTTTCTAATTAATTATTTTACAATGGGCTGCAAGTAAACGTTTAAAGGATTTATTTGTATACATATTTTAAAACATCGATTAAACACACGGGAGACGAGCTCGAGGATCGATATTGGTAGTTCGAGAACTAATCCCCGTATTGCCAGAGGGCGACTTCGTGTTAATCGCAGGGGCTGAAAACCGGCGTGTTAATTGGGGTTACAATAATCTATCCCGGGGTTTGTAATATTTCAGGTCGCTGTAATTGTGCCGTAATGTTGAATGTCGTTTAATAGAACTGGCAGAGAGGATAGACCGATTTACAATGTGGCTATTTGAGGGACCAGGCCTGAGGACTATGGTCTGAGTTCTGGCACATTTCTGATGGTTGGGGTTTACTAACGCTGTAATGTGGAAGATCCACCCTCTTGCCTTAGATACACAGATGGACCAGTGGAAGAATTTGGGAATAAAACTGTAGTCCATCAATATAGAAAAACAGAGATATAAATACCAACATTCATGAATGAAAAGTTTTTCTCTACTGCTTGCCAGCTATTTTGAATATCTAAATTTTAATCATTTCAGTGCAGTGAATAGCCATCCTCAGATTCCAGGATGCAGCCAATGCAGAAAATTTGGTGTTGAAGGGAATCATCAGACTTTTGGGCTGTGTGGAATTATGGCTATGTGGTTTTAAATCTCATATATGAAGATGGACAGTTAGTCTTTTGGTTATGATGTGAAACTGCAACTGTAATTGCAAGCTTGGTTACCACTAAGGGCAGTGTTTCCCAATCTGGTCCTTGGGGACCCACAGTCCATCCATGTCTTTGCATCCTCTGAGCTCCCTGCCAGACAGCCCACATTTTTACTGGCTACCGGGAACTCGGAGGGAGCAAAAACAGGGACTGTATGTGGGTCCCTGAGGACAGGATTGGGAAACACCGCACTGAGGGTAGCCCTGTTGCGGGGTGGCTCGGTGAGCAGTACTGTTGCTTCATGCCTTCAGGATTGGCAGCTCAAATCCTGTCTTGGCTTTTCCTGTGTGTGTGGAGTTTGCATGTGTTTGGTTTCCCTCTGCAGTTCAGGTTCACTGGCACCACTAAATTGCCAATGGTGTGTGACATCTCATCTAGGGTGAACCCCAGCCTTATGCCCTTTGCTACCTGGGATAAGCTCCAAGGTACCCCAACCAGGACGGGTAGGCAGAAGGAGGATGGACTGCAATCCAGTTGTACTAAACATAGTAAGCTTCAGTAAGGTAATAAGGTTAAGAGATTTATGTAGAATCCCCATTAGCATTTAGTTATTGAAAAATTCATAAATGAGCAGAGCGGAGGCTCGGTGGGCAGCAGTGTGACCAGCACTGTGGGTTTGATTCCTGTCACAACCCTGTGCATCAAGTGGGTTTGTTTTCTGTTTGTGTGGGTCGCGTCCTGTGTGATCGGGTTCATTCCCCTGACCAGTGGTGTGCCTGCTGGCCCCCGCTGTGTATGCATGCTATGGTGGACCGGAATCTCAGCACGGGGGTCCTTCCTGATGTTGCCGGCAACCTGCAGAAACGCTGCACTGGGGGAGCACGGAAAATAGAGAAATGGAATACTCTGATTCAGGATCATTTTATTCTGCAAATATGGAAAGTACAAGGAATTTGTTTTGGACCAGGTGGTGACATGAAGTACAGAATGGGACGGTGACTGGTTCAGTGGGCTTAAGTCTCGGTGTCCATGTTCAGAAGGTCGCCGGTTTGAGTCCTGGCCTCAGCATGACATGCACACATCTGTGGGCCCTTGAGTAAGCCCCTTAACCCCCCGCTCTAGGGATGCTGCATGTTGGGTCTCCCTGTGCTGTTACCCCCAAACTAGGGGGGTGCAAGAGGTGGGTCAGCAAAGAGACAAATTCCAATGTACCTGTGCAAATAGCCAATGAAAGATTTATCATCATAATTTTATCACAATTAACATGTCAGCATATAAATAAAGGTTTGACAATTAGGTGTAGGGGAGAAACAGCTTTGAAGTCAAAAAACAGTTTATGAAGTCAATAAGAGTATAGAATTCTTACAGGAAGTGATATGTGAAGATCCCTTAAGTGCCAATATGCTTAGAAACAGTCTCAGACACTTTTGAGAGATAATACTTTCAAACGTTCACTTATGCAACCTCTGAAGTGTTTAGATCCCAGAAACAGCATGTGGTGATGTTCTTCTGTGCTGTCTGAAGTAGAGGTCACTGCATACTCAAAGGACCGATCCTTGTCATACTGACAAGTGGTACAAAATATGCATGCATCACATTTTTTTTGTGACCTTGTTCAAACATTCTTCAAGCTGAGAAGATGGAACAACTGACACTGTAAATCTGTCATTCAAGTTACGTCTGGAAAACCTGCACTTGAAAATTAATACTGTACACCAGACTCAAAATTATTAGGAAAGCACATTTTTGTGTGCGAGTACATAATCCTATGCTTCTTTGGGCCATAGTTTTAAGGGTGGAGTTGAGTCAAGTTGTCCTGCTTATGTTGGAGTCATTGTCCTGCTTATGTCGGTCGGCATGGTGGGGGCCTGGAGTCTGTCCCCTGCAGAATGGGGCACGTCAGTCCATTGCAAGACACACTAAGGGCAATCTAGAGACACTAGTTCATTTAACTGCATGTCAATGGAGAACCCAAAGATCACAGGGAGCAAGCTTCACACACACCGGGTCGAGGCAGGACCTGACCCCCCGGCCCTGTAGGAGTGAGCTACCAGACAGGCCATATTTGAGTCACTGCAAGCTTGAACTGCAAGCCACTCATGGAAACGATGGCAGTCGCATTCAGCAAGGTCCCCTTGGTTCACCCAAAAGCACTCGTCTCACCTACTGTGGGTGTGTGCTGAGTCAGCACCGAGGTCTTCTCAAAGCCCCCAGAGCTGAAGATGAGAGCACCTCCCCTTCTCCACGGAGGGAGGTGAGACGTGAATCATGATGCCCCGTTAAGTACTGTGCCCCCCCCCCCCAGGACACTGAGCCACACTGCAAACACTCAGCCATGAAAGTGTAGTCATAATGGTACCAGGCTGGACGAGTGACGAGTTGTGAGTGTGGAGCTGTCGTGCCCAGAGGCATATCCCTGCTTTCCTGTTTGCTCTGTGAAGCACCGAGAATCCTCTTAAGGTCTTTGAATCGACATTCATGCTTTATGAAGTTCTGCTGACATGCAGACCAGGCAGAATCTCGCTGCTGTCCAGTCCAACATGAGTCCAAAGTGGCGGTTCTGGCGTGTGCTGCGGTGTGTGCTTTACTCAGCTGGATGCTGGACCAGTTTCTGCCAGGTAGTATTATCGCCATGACGACATCCATGCAGTTAATAAATATTCATGTACAAACCAGCCTGCAGGTGAGCAAAGACAGCTGGAATTAGGGTGCCATGAGTAAGCATATTGTTTCTCTTTCTCTCATTAAAGGCAATGACACTCCAGTTATATTTCATAGATCCTTGCTATCCCCATAGTATCTGAAATCCCCTTTAATTCTTTATCACTTGCTTTTTTTGCAGCTTGATGCTGGTGGCAGCGGTCAATCCCACTAATGATTTGTTAATTCTGTCACCTTCCCAACAATTAATGTCTAGGGACACATAAGTCCTGTGTGGCCCAGTGAAGAGCCGGATAATCACTCCAGTTATACGCAGAAGAAAACAAAAAAATCCAGAAAACCAACTTTGCAGATGAGTAACACAACTTGCCAAAATGTTGCCCCACCAGTGAAGACTAAACAGTGGGCCACCAGGAGGACCTGCTGAGCTTTCTGTGAAAGGATGCTCCTCACACACTTCTGCCGCGGAGAGATTATGGCCACGGTTTCCTTCCTTGGAAGCTGGCTCTCTTTTTCACACAGCCTAGCCCTCCACCGCATAGATAAGCTCCTCCTGGTTTTTTGCTGATTGCTTGTCTACTGAAGTGTGAGTGTTTGACTAGGGCAGACGTCTGCCTTGACAGTTAACATGGACTGGCAA
Source organism: Boulengeromyrus knoepffleri (assembly GCA_026770805.1). Lineage (NCBI taxonomy): Eukaryota > Metazoa > Chordata > Actinopteri > Osteoglossiformes > Mormyridae > Boulengeromyrus > Boulengeromyrus knoepffleri. The sequence goes on from JABJVO010000126.1 coordinate 16,598,365, forward strand.
GATGCTTGGGGCAGTGGGTGGGGCTAATGCCTCGCTTGGATCAGTATCACAGCAGAAGGACACATGCTCAGTGTCGCTGCCCCTAAAGTAGGTGACGACTATTAAGCCAATTTGAACTCTATCTGTAACCATATACACCCATTATGTAGCATAATGCCACCTTCAAATATGATTTCTCATATGTGCTATTTTTACATGCATAAATACCCTTTAATAAGCAGTCATCCGTTTTAAATTTCATGCTCACACATACAGAGTTACTTTATTAGCATCTCAATGGCGGTCTTCACTGGATGAATGGGATGTAGTTGGTGGGTGTGGGGGGTTAAGCTGAGGTCATGCCCCCAGGAGACTGTCGCTAAGAGAGAGTGAGTAGCCTGGGAGAAATCGACGGACACCACTTCCTGTCCCATCAGGGGGCACCTTACCTGCCCTTTCCTGTTTGTCCCGGCTGTTCACCATCCTCACACTGAGTGTGTGTGTGCACACAGCTTACACGTTGATGAAAGCATGGTAGTAAGCAGAGGAGAAGGTAGGAGAGCAAACCTGTGAGTTTTAGTGTGTCCTTAGCGTGTTCTTAGCATGTGTTACTTGTCATGTGGTACAGCTTGCTAGGGCCACAGATCGGAGGGGAGCCTGTGTGCCCTATGATCAGGAGGCAGACCGCTGAAAATGACACACTGCAAGCTACGGGGCCGCCACATGCCGAGGGGGGCGGGGGTATACTCTTGTTGCCTGGCGACTGACATAGCAGTACGTTCAGGTCTGAAATCATCATCCTGCCCTCCGTCGAATACTTCACCGGCACTTATGAAATACGATGCTGTCTCGGATAATGTCACCTGTTGTCAGATAAAGTCTGCTCACCGTAATTCTCATTTTATGTGGCTCTCTTGCTCTTTATTGAGGCTCTGTGGACACGTTGTCTCCAGCTGCATGTAACCCGGTCGGTTTCTGAGGAACTAATGAGCGTAGATCATCGCCCAAGCTTACAGACGGCGGACGAGCTGAAAACCCCAGTGAGGCACTGGCGGGCACCCCGCTAAGTCCACTGCCCTTCTTTAGTATTAGAACTACTGGATGGGAGCATTCAACGTTCTCCAATGTTCTTATATAGTAAATTCCCCAAGTGCAAACAATCTACTGGAATATAAATCAGTGCCTCTGGGGAGAGGTTTCAGCCAAGTATGGATAATGTTTATGGTGAGTTGAGACAGGCGTAGAGCCTCGAGTGTTGCCGCAGTGCAGTCAATATAACTCATAACTGCAGCCATACCCTCACTGTAATTTACTTTTCCATCAGTCCTTTAACCTGATTTTTGCATTCAGCTGCAGTGAGGAGCACAATGTGGATAACCGTAATTATGGATCTCCTCATTACGCCGGTTCCTGCCAGGTAGGACTGCGGCTCAGCAGCGGGCTGTAAGGACCTCTGTTATTGACGGAGGTGAGCGCTCCTTGGAATCTGCTCCTCCCAGGGGAGACGGCCCCCTCCCACGCCCACACCTTGCCTGAACTGGATATATGTCGCTCGACTCAACTGAGCAACCAGAAGAGGCGTCCTCGGCGGATGATGGAGCGAATGACCTCGGTGCAGTCCTCACACTGGATTACGGTCACCCTCGGGCTCCATTACACAGCGATTTAGGTGGTCCAGGGAACGTGTAACGAGCATGACAGGCGAAGCGCCACAAGGGATCACGGAGCAAGACAGAGATAAGGTCCTGAGGGTGAGAACATCCAGCGTGCTGACTTCTTACAGATTCTGAAATACTGAAAAGGAAATACAGGAGACATGCTTAGGAGGCAAAATCCATGTGCACGCATCCATCCACATGCTGACCTTCTATCAGGCTATTGGGGTGAAATGGAGCCAGACCAGATGGGGGAGGAGTCTAGTACGAGAAGACGGTGCTTCTATGCCCTTCTGACCCAGGGGGACATGTGAGATACACAGATAGGATTTCATTAGCGAACAGGAGACAGGAGATGTCCTGTGGAAGAAGCAGGGCAGAGACCGCTGGCCCTTTAAGGCCTTGTCACAGCGTCACATGCTCTTTAACTGTGAGGAAACAAAGGTACTGCGATGCCTTTGAAAATCTGCATCGCCATTATTGTTGCTGCCCACAGATGCACGCTGATGAGCGATCACCCAGGAAACCCTGGCGGCGGGTGGCGGTCGGGGATGCTGGCGACTGTGAGTGACAGGAGAACGCGGTGATGGGGAGTGGAAAACGCCAGCCAGTCAGTCAGAATGCCTCAGCTGGTAATGGCTGGGGCCCCTGGGAGATGTGGCCCCAGGAAAGTCAGCCGCACTGGACGCTGTGTGCATATCGGGAAGGTCAGAGTTCAAAGCCTGTTGCTGGCAGGGTAATACTCCCACCACTGGGCCTTTGAGCAGGGCCATTAACCCAGTCTGCTGCAGGTATGCTGGCTAAAGCTGGTCTCACTTTTATGTCACTTCAGGTAAAAGCAGCTGCTAAATAAATAGATGTAGCTATATTTTTGAATCTGTGCTGGCAGTGAAGTTCATTTCAAAGTACAGCACTCAGGGTTATGCCTACGTGCTTTGAATATATAACACAAATAATCATGAATTTGTTTAATGTAGATAAAGTTCTAAGTATTGTTGTTCAGGTCTTGCATTGCACAGATGTCCTTGTGCTCCCCGGGACTCCAAGATCTCTGACTGGTGATCCAGTTACACCCTGGGTGCCAGCAAACTGTCCACTGCCAGTCCCCCATCCTCTGCCAGTCCCACATCCTCTGCCAGTCCCCCGTCCACAGCCAGTCCCCCGTCCTCCCTCAGTTCCCCATCCTCTGCCAGTCCCCCATCCTCTGCCAGTCCCCCGTCCACAGCCAGTTCCCCATCCTCCATCAGTCCCCCGTCCTCTGCCAGTCCCCCATCCTCCGTCAGTCCCCTATCCACTGCCAGTCTCCCGTCCACTGCCAGTTCCCCATCCTCTCTCAGTTCCCCGTCCACAGCCAGTCCCTCATCCTCCGTCAGTCCCCTATCCACTGCCAGTCTCCCGTCCACTGCCAGTTCCCCATCCTCTCTCAGTTCCCCGTCC
>JABJVO010000126.1:16607116-16623936 GCA_026770805.1 Boulengeromyrus knoepffleri
AAACAGCACAAAAACACACAGAAACCCACACACACACACACACACACACACACACACACACACACACACACACACACACACACACACACACACACTGATTGAATCCCTGACAAGCAGCCACTGGCCCACAAACCATGACACTGGTCATTTAGCCAGCAGAGCACATCAGCATTTAGAGGTTGGATAAGAAGAGAACTGATGTGAAAAATAAGGGAGTTAGAGAAGAGGGAAGAGCCCCCCCCCCCTCCAAAATAGCAGAAGCAGAGAAATTGCGAGATGACCGTAACAACCCCCCCCCCCCCAGCGGTGTGCAGCATAGTGTCCAGCAGGGCGGCACCAGGCAGCCAATCTATTTGCACATACACTCGAGGAACCGGCCCCCGGGGAGACTGATTCATTCCTTCTGGAGGGCTATTAATCTTCTCAGAGTCTGGAATCCCTTTGCCTTTCAGGGACGATGGACGAAACTGAGCTTTTTTTTGGTCTTTCCTCACTAGTCCTGGAACACCGAGTTCCTTCCTTGGTTCTGGACCCCTAGCGAAGGCAGAGAGGATAAACTGCAAAAAAAGACACATGTCACCACATAAGGCAGCTGCCCCGATTCTGCAGACGCAGTTTTATTTATATAAATGTAATCATAGCCAATCAATGATGGCTTTTTTATTAATGAAATAGGTTCAATAAATCACTGCGGCTTAGCTGCTGATAAACGCCCGGGCTCAGAGCGGGAAATGAAGCTGCTTCCACACGTGTGCTGCCATTGGTGAGGGGCCTCAGTGACAGACCATAATACGGTACCCAGATAACAATTTTTCATTCTAGGAACATTTACCAAACGTTACAATGACGGTATAGAAACATTCCAAGTGTCCAGTTTGTAGAATGTTATCCCACTACTACAAGTGCTAAGATAATAATGTATCTACTAATAAAGGGCATGGCAGGGCAGAGCAGCTGATAGCACTGTCACGTTACACCCCAAAGGCCATGGGTTCGAGGCCGGATACACTTATACACTATATAGCCAAAAGTATGTTAACACCCTTACTAATTAGGGGAGGTGCCTAATTAAGCCACGCCCATCGCTGACAAGGGAGTGTAGCCGAGCACAGAGTCACACGCTCCCCCAGGGAGCCTCATCAGCAGGACGGGTGGCCCTTGTGCAGGACAGGGGGGGGGGGGGGGTGACTTTCCAACCTTCTTTCCAGCAAGTCATTGTGTCACATTTCTGCCCTGCTACAGTGAAGCGAAGGAGGTCAGAATATCTGGGAGCGTTTTTGGCCACACAGGCTGACAGAAAGGGACCTGAAATGGGAGCAGATCCCACCAGCAAGGTTCCAGCATCTTCTGTGAAGCCCTCCCAGAAAAGCAGAGGCTATTACAGCAACAATGGGTCACCCAACTTCATATTAATACCCTTCAATCCAGAGTGAGATGCCGGACAAGCCGCTGTCTGGATATTTTTGGCCATATAGGGCAGCACTATTATAAAATAAAATTTTATCACAAAACAATATTTTTTTCAACATGAATTACATTAAAAGTATGTTTGGGTAATAATAACTTTGAGAAGATCCTTACATAAGGCTGGCTAAAGTTCCCTTTTAGCTGGGTATGTATCAACAGTACTGAGAACACAAACACCGGCCAATCAGAAGCTGGAACATTACAGACACCAGCCAATGAGAACCTGGAACATCATAGACACCAGCCAATGAGAACCTGGAACATCACAGCCACCAGCCAATGAAAACCTGAAACATCACATTCACCAGCCAATCAGAACCTGGAACGTCACAGCCACCAGCCAATCAGAACCTGGAACCTCACAGACATCTGCAACTGATAGGACACAGACACTTACCAATCATGGGTGGGTAGGGCTCAGAAACCTGCTAATCAGGTGCCAGTAGGGCCCAGATCACCACCAATCAGTAGTTGGAGGGGACAGATGACTCCCAATCAAGAGTGGGTGGGGCCCTGGGACCTACCATTCAGAGCTGACAGAATACAGGCACCTGCCAATCAGGCGTTTGAAGGACATGGGCAACTACCAATCAGGAGTCAGTAGGGCACAGGTGACTGCCAAACAGGAGCCAGTAGGGTGCAGGGGTGTGCTAATCAGGAGCTGTTAAGACACAGATGGCTGCCAATCAGAAGTCCACAGGGCACAGGCACCTCTGAATCGGGGGACAATATATACAGCCGGGTGACAGATTTTCACTGCCCACCTGTGGAGGGAAATGTGCAGAAGCCCCATTCACAGAATGGGCAATGTCTCCTCTGTAGGTCATTACAGTCTGTAGATCACAAACACAGACGCCAGCTGGGAGTTCACAGTAACTCCCCTCCTTCCATTTCCCAGGGACTACGTCCCGCCGCACTTTACAGTTCTGTAAAGGACAATCAGACACCAGAGTCCAGTTAGAACTCTTATCCAGATGCATCAGACATATTTCGAAAGACACTGTGACTCTGGTGGGCACTTGGAATTGCTGTAGTGTCATAAACAATTATCCAGCCACTTCAACCCTCATGCGATTCCAGACACCAGAAATCCATAGAAATCCGAAACACTTCCGTAACAGACGGGCTCTTTCTGGCAGATTTCCTGACAGCAAAACATGGCGGCTGCGTTCGGAAGAGGAATGCCAAGCAGACGCAGTGCAGCTTAATCAGTGCATGTGTCCAGAAGCAAAGAAGCCTGAGCGGCACAGGCCCAGTGAGGCTTTCTGCGGCCACACTGGGTCTCACGCCAGGCCGGAACCTACTGGATAAGCCGGGTGAATCTGCATTATGGGGGCAGACGTTATAGTCTGTCATCTTTGTGCGGCCGTACAGACCAGGGCTTCCTGGTTTTTGATCAAGGGTATGCATCAGATTTTTGTTCAAAGTCAGAGGTCCGGAACTATTTCCAGTACTTTAGTATTTTAATGTACACTAATAGTTTCAACAATTTGCTGTTTCTATGTTGTATTTTGTGCTTCAAACCACATTAAGCCTTTTGACGTTAATCATATTGATTCATAAAGTGCATTACTGTCTGGGTCCGGATTAAATTGTGGTTCGATCTGCATCTGGACCACAGTCTAGGTTTTGGGAAGCCCTGCTATACACCAGTCTTTCCCCACCCCCAGACGGTCCACATTTCGCTCCAACTGGGAGGTGGTAGGGAGCAGAATCGTGGACAGTATGGCGGTCCCTGAGGACCGGCCTGAGGTCTCCAAATGGGCTCGCCTGGCCCTACGACGTAACGCACACCTCGGATGCTACATGGCTCCTTCCCGGGAGAAACGCAGCTTCGTCTCTCAGGTTTCAGAAAACAGAAACAGACAGAGCAGCAATACCAGCGTTACACTCTCAGCTAAAACACGCCGGCATACAGAAAGTGGGCAATTAGCACATAGCTGCAATGGAGGTCCCTAGTCACTGGGAACAGACACGAAAGGCAGTTTTACTGCATGCTATAAATAAACCATCCAAGCGGTGGTATATTAAAAGGACTGCCGGTAGCATGGCGAGTTCTAGTTAAATGGTGACTAATGGCAGCCCTACGGCACATTGATAACCAGAGGCTAACTGAAGGTCCTCTCTGGGGGGCTCGGTGCAGGGCGGTGGCACTGCTTCCATTCTCGCCATCCCCCAGCCAGAAACTGTGGTGCCAGGCCAGGCTGGCACCCACCCACCCCAGGCACCTAGACCCCTCGCACGGATTCTACTCACTGCTTTCTGATTAGAAAGGACCCACGGACAGAAAATGGAGCGGAGGACACTGTGCATGCAGACCTGAGGCAGTGCTGTGGAAAAGGTGGGCCACGCTCCAGGGCTGTCCAGCAGGGGCGCTCTTTGGGGACAAGCCTCTCCAGCCCAACGAGCTAAGTCTCTGTGCCTGTCATCTGAAGGTTGTTGGTTCAAGCCCCAAATTCCGTAGAGTAGTGGGCCTTTGAACAAGGCCCTTAACCCCCAGCTCCCGGGACACTGCATGCCGGCTGACCCTGTGCCGTGACCCCCCCAGCTTGCTCTCACCTGTATGTGTCTGTGTGTCTCACGGAGACCAAGATGGGGTTGGCGACGGGAAGCATTCCAATGTACCTGCACTTATACTTGTGCAAGTGGCGAATAAAAGGCTTCATATCAGTTTATTATAGCGAGCCTTGAGGGCAGAAAGGCGTCGGCTTCGGCTGCTTCCGGATCATCTGCCTGACTTCGGTCATCTGCTCGTGAAGAAATGTGAAAATAAAAATGTGGGATCTAGAGCGGTGACCACAAACTGACGCACTGACATGAAGGCGGCATGACGATCATTCGGCTGAGGTATGAAACCAGCCAGCAGTGGTTTTCTGGAAAGGGGGGGGGGCAGTCACATGATCCACCAGATAAACACTTTTAGCATGATCACACAGGCAGTGAGGCTACTTATTAAACTGTTTTCTGTTGTTAAAAGTTTCAGTTCCTCTCAAGGTAAAAGATGCTTAATCACAACAGGAATCCAGTTTTAATTTTGATCCAATCAACAGAACAATATAAAAATGCACGAGATGTACAAAAGTTCGGGAAAAATATTCAGCTAAAATGTGTAACCAACATGGAACAAGAATGAGCACAACTGTCTTATGAACAATGATTAATTCAGACTTAGGAGAAACAATGATCAGGCTTTTAGCTTAATATTAATTTCCAACAGTTACAATAAGATGCAGAAATGGATGAACAGATTCCAAAGAACACTAATTAAAACAAAAAAAAAACACTTCAGTGGAAATTAATTTGAATTACTGTGAAGTATGAATATTCCAAGAAGGCTCATCAAACACGCTGGGGCTCGGTTCAGGTCCCGGGCTTCTTAGTTTAAATATTTTCCTTCGATAAAACTCAAAGACTATGGCAAAGACTCCACCTGCTACTCTATGGAAACGGGAGGTAGCAGGATTTACAGAAGCAAAGCAGAGCGGGTGACAAGCTTTATGAGGGTCGCAGTCATCACAGCCTGTGGGTGGCACCTGTCTGACAGGCGTTTACAGGCCGCTGGGCCCCTGCCAGATGCCGTCGTCCTCTCCGGCAGTGGGCACAATCAGCAGCGGGTTTTTGCACGGACGCACTTCCAGGAGGGTCCTCTGAGGGGTGCCCACGTCCCGCGTCTCCACGCCGTCAGCCGCGCCCACCTCGCAGTCACTGGGCTCCGACACCCTTAATCCCACCTCCACTGTCTCCACCAGCTCCTGGATGAGTCTCTGGCCGGGGGCCGCAGGTCCCTCCTCTTTCAGGGAGAGATGGTCGCTCTTCGGTGACAAGGAGGTCCTGTCACTGCTGAGCTGTCCCTCAACGTGGGACCAGGAAGAACTTCCCTCCATTCTCAGGCCCTCTTTCTCATCTTCTTCCTCCTCCTCCTCATCATCATCATCATCATCTTCCTCCTCATCCTCTGTCTCATCATCTTCCTCCCCCTCATCGCCCTCCTCCTCTTGACTTTCTCCCTCCATCGCCACCTTCTCCAGAAGATCCAGCTCCAGCTCCATGTCCTCCTTCGTCAGTGATGCCTTGAGTAGTGGCTCTGCCAGGGCCACCACCTTCTTGGACCTGCCGGGAGATGAAGGAACATGTGAGTGGAGCTTGATGGCCAGACCCCTAGCAGAAGTTGGGACGCTGAGATTCGGCTGTCACATTCAGGCATTCTGATCTTGCACTTGCTATTTTCCAGAAAACAGCCATCACTAAAGAGTTCATCGTGCAATTGTGTGCTCCGTGACGGTTACACTGAAAGCCAGATAAAGGATCAGGGGGGGCTATGAGGACGGGTTCCCATGACGGCAGACATCAGGCATCCTGTGTCAGGTCAGAGGGAGCCCCTTGTTCTCATCTTCTCAAACTCATGCGTGTCCCCAGTGACCCAAGCCTAGAGCCCTTGAGCAAGCTGACAGGGTCCACCAGCCCGAACACACAGAATGTGCCTCTTCTGAGTAGGCTGGGGAGTTGTGGATCTGTCATGTCAGCGTAGGCGCCAGCGGCCACGTTCAGGGCTCATTACCTACTGTAGACACCAAAGGAGGAGCCTGAAGGAGAACTCATTTCAATCTGACAAGGCATGCCGCTGTGGCAGCCTCCGTACTAATCACATGCCAAATCTCACGGACAGGCGAAAATGGCACATTATTAACTCTTGGGCGAGACAGCGAACCGTCCCGGAGAGTGAAATGACCCCAGCTGAACACCTAAGAGGCTACTGAACGCCACGCAGTGCATTACAGCTTCTTGGTGTTGGGGGGCTTTTACGTGTGCCCCCGCCGCAGGCTGTCTTTAGGCCTGGAAGGAGAAGGCCACAGCTGATCGCTGCACATAATTAGCGGGCGAGCTCTGGCCGGTATTTTTATTGGACCTTGGGAAGCTCGAGTCACTCGCTCAGCTCGATGGTCTCCTCAGTCTGTTGGCAGAGGAACACAAATTCCGGACGCGGTTTGATCTCGGTATATCCCCCTAGGGGCTACACCTTCCCAATGGGCCCATTCATGAGCTCCCCCTCTTCCTGACTCAATTCCCAGTGAGTGGAGTGTGGTGGAATCGCCCTACACAACCCCCCCCCCCCACCTCAAAGAGGAGGACGGGACGCCACCAGCAGATCGCTCGGTCCTCAACAGAGATGCAAATTCACAGTCATCACGAAGCCCTCGGCTGTTCTCGCCGGACCCCACGCGGCTCTCAGCATTCCCACACTCCAAACAAAGCGAAGTGTGGGGGCGGGAGATAAATCTGTGAGACGGGCGTGATCACTGTGTGCTGCCTTGGGGGGGCGGGGGTCATTGTGCCCCGCATCCTCACGGGAGGGCCCTCCTCGCTGAGAGGAAGTCTCAAATCACTTTCCCACCAGGATATTAAGGTCCTGAGTACAGCACAAAAGCTGCTTATTATCCAGGTTCCTTAAGTGGCCACTCCTAGGCGTTACCCCCCTCCAACACCCACCCACCCCACACAATGAGTAAGAAAAGCCATGTTCTGTTCCTTAGCTATACTCGTTAACCAACAGTACCAGGGGCGGGCAGCACACAGGACGGACGAGGCGGTGCCTCCAGGGAGTCTTCCATGTCCCCCCTGGGGGTGGGGACCAGCACTCCAAAGACTCCCAGGATTCACCTCTCATGTCTGGAAGGTGTCCTTGAGCGCATGAACTGCAGGTTCCTCTGCTCCCTCCACAGTAGGAGAGTAATTTATTTCTGACCGGATTGGGGAGGGATTAGTACATGACGTAAGCCAATCAGGCCTTAGAGCTGTGCGCCGCCTTTTTTAATCAGAGTGGGAGGGGCTTGAGAAAGTCAAGGAAACAGATGCATGTATGAGCCTGTCTTCCAGAACCACTGGACACTCAGCTGATAAACTCTGCCTCACTGTTTTACAACCTCCAGCCTCCATCCAGGGACTCACAAATAGACAAACCAGCACAGGTTGGGATGTAAACAATTACAGCCAATACTTCAATTGGTGCTCAAGGGTTTCACTTGGTCACGACACCATATTTCCATGTGCAGGACCAACGCTGGCTGTCGGCAGGTCGTCTGGCCCCAAAGGGAAGGCCGGCAATGTGGAAACCATTTCAGATGGTGCGCTCTGCCCACGAGCTCCTGGAACGGCGAGCTGGCCGGTGGACAGCCAGCATTTGGCAGTGTCCGCTTTCTAGAGGCGTGGATGGAGGCAATGAGGTCACTCGCCTCCTGCAGGGAGGAGGAGGTGGTGCGGGGGACATGGTAACCGTCACAGGCCTTGCTCAGCGAGGGGACCCACACAGCCCCGGCAAGATGGGACTGCTGTTCTGGGGGAGGATCTGAACGTGACCATCAATGACCATCTAACCCAGAGGAAACGGGGACATTAAAAAAACGTTACAGGAACTGTTAATGTTCAACTGCTTCTGCTACCTTGGAGACGGGAGGCCGCCATCTTTAAATCCCCATCATCTTTTGGTGAGGGGATCTGTCAGATACCGATGAATACCACCTGCACACCGGCGGATGCTTCCTAGTGCCGTTCGGTCTCCCTGACGCTCCTGCTTGGCAGACGCCAATGAGAGTGTAACAGGGAAAGCCCACCACGCATTACAGCACATCACACCTTCACGGGGGCCTTCAGCAATGCTTCCGCCACATCCCCCCGCAGCGCAGTTACCCCAAGTCTGATCTTTTTTGTCTTGCCGCAGATTGATCTCCTGTTTACACTTATAGGAAAGTGCATGGAAGCAGTGCCTCTGTAAGCCATGCCTCAGGGGTGGAGTATGCAAGAGCCCTGGGCCTAGGTCAGGGGATGGGGATGACACAGCCAACCCCCCCAAGCCAGGGCCCCCTGCCCAACGCCAACGATGTGAAATTCCTAAACAGCACCAAGGTCTAGCAGCCACTGGAACTTCTGCTGTCGGTTTGATCCGCTGACTGGATACCAAAGGCCTTCTGGGGATGTTCAGCAGATTCCATTAGCGTAGCGGGAGAGTACCCTAGCCTGGCGCCCCACCCAGGAAGTACCCCGGCCCTGTGCCCTGTACGGCCTGGGGTAGGGGGTACTGGAATGAGTAATTATATTCAGGAATACAGCCTTACAGTCATACAGATGAGAATCACTGAAACGTATTTGACTAAGAGGACAACCAAGACTATTCCATATATTATTTTTTGAAAAGTCTTATATGTGACAGAAACATCATGGAGCAATGCTGATGATGATGATGATGATGAAAAATGAATTTCTGTACATACTGTTCATTATATAATCAACTTCAAGGTTCCTTGAAAAGCTCAGTAAGTGTCCCGGCAGAGCAAATTCAGTGGCTAAAATCATCCCACACGCTTGCCAACTGCTCTGCACCAAACTCTACATGGTATCCATGGAGTTACCTCAAGCTGCACTTAAAGGACACTCCCCAGCACCCAGCTTCTTAAAAACACAATGACAGGCATCAGACAGGTCAGCCTGGGACCCTGGGGGCATGTGAATCTGCGTGGACCCTGCACCTCCCACAGCATCTTGGGGAGGACCCCCCCCCTCCCCAAAAGGCACCTGTAAGGTGACGATAGGTCATCCTTATCACTGCCAACACTTTTCACCTTTTAACTGTGCGCTCCATGTGAAACCTCACTAGGGGAACAGTGTGAGTGGCGGGGCGTGTGTTGGCGCCCCCCGATGGCCACCGGGAGAGGAGCGGACCTCTCATTAGCGGCACGTATCTTGGCGCCATCCATGACAGCTGCTGTGAAATGCTGCGTAGTTTTTTTTATGAGGCTACTGGCTAATACTTGGAAAGGGTAGGACACACTCCCCATGCCCCAGAATCATTGCTTACGGTAGGTGATGTGTTTCAGTCCCACCCTCCAATTATCTTTAAATATCACGTCAATTTAATAAATTATCCCTGTTGCTCATGCTGGAAGGGTAGTTATACTTAACTAACCAGCTCCTGCCAGCTGTAGTTAATTTCACTTCTCTGACAAGCGGTGTTTATTTTCGCACATGGATTCTCAGGTTTAACTGTTTATGGGAACCGGCTGCAGGGTGCTTTACCGTGGCTCGCTCGCTTAGCAGGGAAGCCCCGAGTTTTAAAAGCAGGTTTAAAGGCCCATGTACCGTAATGGAGTTGGTATGGACCTGACAAAGTCAACGTGCTCTCTAATTGGCGTGTGGTTCGCGAGGTGGCCGTGGCAGTAATTTTTGCAGGGTGGTGGAGATGAGAAGCAGCTTGGTTCGACATTGCTGGAATGCTGCAGTCAGCCAGGAAGGAGGGGCGGAGAGTTTTGGATGCTTTGCAAGGGGTTGGCCTGCCTAGCACAGCTAAAAAAAAAAGGTAAAGGTGAACAGCTGCAGGCACGGAGCTGGTGGGTCCCGGTCCACACTGCATGTGAGCAAATAAATGCGGCTGGCGGCTGGGCAGTGGGGAGACCCGCATTTTCGGCACCACTTGCCAGCGCGGCAGAGCGGGCAAGCAGACAGAGACACGGTGCGTGACAGACGGACGTGGGCCGGCTCAATGCTCACGCCGCCGCTCCGGCGGGACGCTGCTCCCCCCGCCCCCCCGCTCCCCCGCTATCCTCAGGCTCTCCACACTGCCAGACACGCATTTCCTGCGGCATCCCCAGGGATTAAATCACGACGTGCTCTTAACGTTGGCGTAAATCTGAGGGGGCTGTCTCAGTGGACAGGACGCCTTATCGGAGGTAAACGGCAGGCAGGCGGCTGGGGGGGGGGCGTAAATCATGGGCTGTACGAGCCCGTTACGAGTCCAGCACCCTTCTTGCTTGCAGCAAGTCACGCAGGAAGAAATATATGCACTGGCCGGGGCGTCAAAAGGCATCTAACAGCGTGCCGGAGACAGAAACACGGAGCCAGACCTGCGGGGTCTGTCAGAGAGTAACTAAAGATGGCGACATCACACTCATTTGCCTACCGGGGGGGTGGTGGAACAGAACCAAGTGGCCCCAATGAAGTTAACCAGGGAGACATGGCTTGCATTTTTTGGGAGAAAATTACATCAGTCAGAAGTGAGCAGGTTTGCTCTCTTAACGATGCAACAGCAGAGGGGCTGTCAGAGAGGCTGAGATGGGTACGCTATTGCAGGACAATATTCAATTAACCAGAATTTACATATTAGTACCAGGCGTACAGAATACAGAGCAGGTCCTTTTCAATATAACAGTACTGATATTAATACTCTGATGACATGGTGGCAGCACTGTGGCATGACAGGATCTGAATCCCCGCACTGCTGACAGGATCTGAATCCCCGCACTGCTGTCTGTGCAGTTCACATGTTCTCCTCGTGTCTTGCGGGTTTCAACCTGCAGTTCAGCAAAATTTACTGCAGGCAAACCGGCATCCGTAAATGGCCCATAATATAACTATGTGTATACACCCCCGCAACCCTGTATGGGCGGTAATTGTTTGCAGGATGAATGGATGGATGGATTATCAAACTCTGGGTCAGTTAACAAAAGCATCTGAGCAAACAAGTTAACAGTGTTAGCAAAGTTAACTTTATCTACCGCTTAAAAAAACGATACTGAACAACTAGTGTTGTAGCTTTTTGCACTTGTATTGATTCACTGTGGTCACACCCTACTGTGAAAGTGGAAAGGGTCTCTCATATGTGTACACATATGTGCACACATGCACACACAAACATATGTATACTGTATATGCTTATACTGTACATGCATGCACACACATATGCACACACGTGTCCCTACACATATGTGCATGCATGCACACACATATGCACACGTGTCCCTACACATGTGCACGCATGCACACACATGCACACACACACACACACGTGCACACACATGCACGCACACACACACATGCACACACACACTGCAGTCAAGAGACTGCAGCAGAGAGCGGACTCTGACAATCAGGGAGGTCAGATGGGTGCTCAGTCATCCTCAAAGGCCCTTCTGCCCCCCCACCTCCCGGCCGGCACCCGTTTCTGATTTAGCCACTTGCCACGGCAGCGGGAATCGGATCTGTGAGCTGCGGCCCGTGTCGAGCCAGACCTCTGAACGCTGCACGTCATCGCGCCATCTATACTGCGATAACAATACGTCGCGGTGATACAGCACATTGCAGGTGCTCAGCATGCAATACTGCATGGCATTAACTGAGATGCAACACTGCCTGCTACTCTGAGCCCCAGCAGTATCGCATCCCGGTATGCATACACTGCAATACGACACCAAGCTGCCCCTCGGCAGCGCTGCTGACACCCCCAAACTACAGCCCATGTCGCAGATTTTCACTAATGCATTATTAATTGGGTGCCAGGCCACTTTGTTTCCAGAACATTCTGAAATCTGCCGACTTGTAAAAATTGTCACGGGCCATTCATCGTGTCCGGAGTGGGGCACACGGCAACAAGCACGCACTGCTCAGCCGGATGTCTTATGGGGGAACAGGCCGCTTGGCTGAACCCCAAGCGATGAGAGGCCGTGCCACATTTGCGAATCATGCACCCAAGGGGGCCTTTTTAAACATGTGAGTCATTAGGAAGTAGAGGCAGGGGGGAGGCAGAGGTGAGGCAGGGGTGAGGCATGGCTGTGAGGGCCGTTAAGCAACCCCCCCCCCCCATCATTAAATCTCTGTCTTCACCGAGGAACCGCATCTCCTAAAACCTGTCAGGCAAAGATCATATGATCCCTAATAATTCTCTTTTTACTAGGCATCCAGCAGGGGTGGCATCTCTGAGGGCAATATGGTCTCAGAACTTACTTGACCTTCTGGATCCACACACAGTAATCCGTGATGTAGAGGTCATTGAGAATGTAGGCGGGGTCATTTTCCCTGAAGATCTTGTGAACGTCCAGCAGGCACTTAAGCACACAGGCCTTCCCTGGGCAAAGAAGGAAGCAGAGAAGGAAGACAATCATTCCAGCGGGTAACTGCAATCTTTAAGGAGGAACTGATCAGCGGCTCAACCCCTCTAACGGTGACGTTTATGTTGCTTTGGAAAGGAATCTTGAAGCTGGTGATGACTTTACAACCAGAAAGCCAAGCTCCATGTACACAACAGTTTAGGGAAGTGAAGAAAAGGTGAGGGAAAGTGAGAACCAAACAAAATCTGCAGCCTTCTAAGGCTGGAGACGCTGGAATCAAACCAGGTGGAAGCAAAAGACAAATCCACTCCGACTGGCTATGAGAAAAATGAGATGGCCTTCTTGGGCAGGAATAAAAGAGAACCGAAGCGGGCTAGACACAAAGTACATTTGGATCGCTTTAGGTCTTTCTTTTAATCTTTATCTTGAAGCCAATATTTAAGCCAAAACACAGTACTATCCTTCTTCAGGAGGATATAGTGATGAATTCACTGTTGACTCTCCGGAACAGGCTGAGGCTCGATTTGTCAACTGAATATTCATGACACCGGATTTTAAAAGTGCTTCGAACTTACAGAACACATCAAACAAACAGATGAGTGCCAACAAGGCAAGACTGGCCAGCAGGCATCGACTTTGATCTGCGCTTATTCATGTCTCCTTATCGCGCGGAAAATCCTGCGAAATTCCAGTTTCTCCCAGCAGTGCTGTTTTCGAATGTGTGGGCGAAACCTGGCGAACTACGGCGATGAGGACAGTTTTATCACGGTAAGTGCCGCCCAGAGACCACTGTGCCATGAAAAAAACAGCATGTATATGAGCAATAAAATCATAATCAGGCTTCAAAACAAGAAGATTAAACCTGGGAGGTCTGGACGATCATTCACAGCATAAAGCATGACTATCAATAGATAAGCTGAAGGGAAATGGGGCTATTGATGTAGAAGTGACCCGCTGAAACTTTCTTAGGGAAAGGACCAGAGGTGGAGATTTCAGATCCAGAGAGTACAAATCCAGACCAAGATTTTGTTTCAACCAACCAGTTGAGTATAAAGAGTCACAGTCAGAGATACTCAACTGGTTGGTTGAAACAAAATCCTGGTCTGGATTTGTACTCTCTGGACCTGAAATCTCCACTTCTGGAAAGGATGCATCAAGCCTGGTTTGGTCACTGACCACAATAAACAAATACTGCTCTAATGAACTGTTCATCAAAGCAGCCCTTTCATTAATAACCTGTGGTTTACCACAGCGCAGAGTCTCACCTGTCATGCTGATGAAGTTACAGGGCCACTGAGGGACACAGCTGGCTTTACATTCTTTAGATAAACCAATAGTCATGCTAACTCTAAATCCCAACACCAGCTTAGATCGAGGGGACCACTGAGATGAGTACCATAATCCAGGGGGTCCAACATGGCCCAGTGAACTCGCTCCCGCAGTCAGACTCTCTCAAAGTCAACATGTTCATAAAACACACTGAAAATTCAAGAGCTGATGGGTGATATTTGAAATGAAACGAAACCATTTTTAACCACTCTCATTTTTTTAAGCTGACAAGTGTGATCTCAGAGTTGACCCTGCAGTGCTGGTGTGTCGAAACAGTGTCACCACCCAAGGTGTTGAGCGTGGTGCCACACAGGAGATTGTCATTTAAGTCAAAATAATGGCAGTCGGGAGAGGCGTGCGTTTGTAACAGCTCACTGGGTCACATCCTTCTGCGGAAGTCGTGGAGCGAGCAAAAAAAAAAAATGCAAGTCTGCAGTTTTGGTCGAACTCTCGGCGAGTGTCGATAAAAAAAAAAAATAAATAAATAAAAAAAAAATTACATCAACGCGCAAAATTCCCATTCAGACTTGGATGTACAAGGATGGGCAACGGGACAGGGAATTTCAGCACACCGCTCAGGCTGTGTCCAGGACAGTGCCGGGTATGACGCTCCGGCCGCGTTTACATCTCCACATCGAAACCGCGGCATCAAGCGGAGGCCCCCGGCACAGCGGCACAGCGCCTATGGATTTCGCTGGCGTCTGTCCCGCCAGAGACATTCCAGGCCACACAGACTGGATGGGGTGTCTGTGCTGGAGGAAAGCCCTGAGCAAACATTTGGTTCCCATTGGAAGCGGAGCTTTTACAGCCCACGGAAACTGGAAACCCCAGGAGCCCCCAGTCTGGTCTCACTCCCAACGTTACCTTTGCCCTGCCGCCCCCGAGCGGGGCAGGCTTTCGGGGGGCGGGTCCCAAGTTGCTGGTGACTGTACTGCGATAAGCACGGCCTGTTCGCTGCGTATCCGGGGCTGTGATGAGGTCAGCGCTACCCACAGAGATCGATCGATCGAGGGGAAGAGCAGCGAACCCTGGAGGGCATGCTGACGCACACACCGATGCTGAGGCTGGACGACAGGTCACATGACGCTACGATAAATTATCCGGAGCCATGAATAAAAGTCTGAACTAGTATGAGTTATGATGTGAACCATTAAGGCATAAATGACGCTGTACCATCCGAAGAGTGGCTGGATAAAGTGATCAAGAGTCGATACTGAGTGGGAAGTAGCCAGGGGCTTCAAACAGGGAGGATACACCCATGTTTAAGGAGGCCAAGTCTGCTACTGATTTAAGAATGAAGGGCTATGAGGGGGAAATGCCAGCCAGTCACCACAGGGTCTGCTAAGCATTCAGAGATTTTATAGCTAATAGACTGATCTACTCTTGGACATCTTGACCAGGTAAGTGAAAGGAGCTGAATCCCAACAAGGTGAACAACAAACGATCAAAATCTGAATACCAAATATTTACCCTCGGATAGCATTTCCGAGGTTTTTACGAAAGACAAAACTTTGAGGGACACAAAGCACACTAATGCATCATTAGGCACCGTCTGTCATTTCTGCACCAGTGCTTTCATGCTCTTAAGACAAAGAGCGAGCACTCCAACAACAGAAACCCTGGAAATGCAACCTGATCCGTTTACGTGCAAGACATTCTCAGGAATAACCAGCTGTTAGTGAGTCCACTGAGCGAAACAAAAGAGACTCGCATCTGTTCACGCTGTGATCCCATTGAGGCTTTCCCCTTCACACTAGTCAGCAAATCCTCAAGTATTCGGTATCGACATCAACCCCGGGCACACGTATGCAAACTGCCAGCGATCCACCACGCGGCAGAGGAAACGCTACTCTCCAACTCACAGAGAAATGAGGTCGCGTTTGGCGCTTGTTCGCTGCACAGTAAACGCGACACAGGCAGATGTCCCTGACGTCTGCTCCGGGCCCTGCCCTTGTTTACCCTGCTGCGCTCTGACATCGCTTCATTTTTTGGATTCCAGAAGTCTCTTTTCTCTATAGAAAGAATAAATATTGCATAGTTACTAAGTAACCTTTCCTTTTGTTATAAGTCAATTAATAGCTTCCTAAGCTGGTGAACTAAGAATTAATACTTTGCAGGTACATGAAATCTGAAGATAAATCCTGTAAAAATCTTAGCAGCACATACGTACCATTTAGATCCATATTATATAACAACACAAACCTACACAAAAAAATCAATAAGGTCCTGAGAAGTAAAAGGTCAGAGCAGCCCTGCATAGCCGAAAAGGTCCACCTGACCCCGGATGACCTCAAATGCTCCTCATGAAATGAAGACCGCCGGGGTTAGAGGCACAAAGCAGAGGCAACAGCTCGTTCCTGGAAAGCCTCCTGGTATAATCGTCTCAAGCTTAATGCCTAATAAGACACAGAGATGCTAATCTAGGCCTTAAGAGGCTTTTCATTTGCTGCCATTCAAACATGTTAAACTGCCGGCAGGAGGATAATCTTACAGCGCGCATCCTGAGCATATTTACACTGCGAAGCCCCCAACTGCGAGGTTTTGACATTAAGATAACATACCGCTCGCATACATCAAAGTAAACAGTCCTTCTCACAATCCTGCCTTCCTGTTCTGAATGCTGCTGGAAAGCTCTCAGTTCACTGTCATGCGGCACGTGGTGCAGACCTGTGTCTGATCTGCGGGGGAACGGGCAACCTGCAACAGACTCCGCATGCAGATGTGATCGCAGCATTTGGAAGAGCAACTTTTGCACAGACTTCACCGTATGGTTCCTATTGACGACTGAAGCTAATTAAAAATGTCGTTACCTGTGCAATGCCATTACTTATCAGTGTTCACTAGATTATGTAGAACATGTACTGGATTGAGCCAGTTGTGATGGTCTGTCATGACACTGAAATGCCTGCCTAAGATCAGACTGCGTTTCTAATGGGGGGGGGGGGCAGTCTACCTTCCACCTGCTCCTAGCTTCCCCCGGTTAGGTATCAGAGTCTGATTTTCCCCAGGAATATCACAACCTCAGGTTGTCTGTGCTGAGAGCCTCTTCATTCGTCTTAGAAAACACGCAACTTCCACGCAAACCATTCTCTGGCGATTGCCTTAGGGATCCGCTCCCTACTACTCATCTCTCCCGCTTCCCCCCACCCCCCA
>JABJVO010000126.1:16678067-16711528 GCA_026770805.1 Boulengeromyrus knoepffleri
TGCCTGCATAGCGTGTGTGGAGTCGGCATGTCCTTCCTGTGTCTATGTGGCTTTTGGCAGATTCGTGAATTTCCTACCGCTGCCCCCAATGATAAATGTAATCGCCGGGTATTTATTGTATTACATATAAATGATTACTGGATGAATCGTCGTCATCGGTCATAGGAAAGCAAAGTTCAGAAAGGTTTGCAATTTTAATGATGGCTCCTCTTTTCAACATTATTTAGTATATGTAGGTCCAAAAAACAGTGTAAAGTTTGCCGCGTTTGCATCAGCTTTCCATGCGCTCATCATACTCGTCATTCTCCTCCTTACTGTTCGATTCAGTCGTAGACATTGCAGCGCAATCGTGACAAATTCAACAAAAATGGACGAAAAAGAGAAAAGCAAACAAGATCTGGTCACAAAAAGACATTCATCTAGCAATGAGAGGTTATTGATCAAAAGCAAATGATTTGTCAAACATGATTTGTATCTGTTGGTACAACCAAGGGCAACACCACCAACTTATTAACAGGCTCTGTCAGTAGATAAGTTCTATTTGCCTGCATAGCTAAACTTAAATATCACAAAAACGTTAAATATCACAATGTGAACTTGTTCAAATATCATTCAGGCCTTCTCAAAAACACAACGCTCACAAAAAAATATAGTATGGTCATACACCGTATTATGTAAGTTGGTGCGGCTAAGTGATGGGGCTATAACCTTTGTTTTAGCAGCGATTATTCTGATATAGGAAAAGTAAATTAAGAAAAAATGATACAAGCCAAAGTGACGACAAAGACAGGCTAGCATATATATGGCTGATCTCGCATTATTAGGTGATCCGTCAAACCTGGAAGTCTCCTTTTTAGATGTAGTTGCACTGCAGTCATGCTGTGCTGATATTTAAGTTCCGCTTTGCAATACTGACAGATGACTGCATTTTCATTCACTTTTAATGTGAAGTGCTTCCACACAACTGATGGTTTCCCGCTTAATTTGGATCCTCATCCACTCTGCTCAGTCCTCCTTCCGCCATATTACCGAGTGATCGAGAAGGTCATTTTCAATCCATGCTTTTAAATATTCGATCAGTCTAGTTTGAGTAATTGCGACAGCTGTAGTGTAATTAGTACCGGTACTAAAGAAAATGTAACACCGAAGAGCTTTCAAAAATGCGGTATCTTTTCAGTATCGCTAATCCCGTGTAACACTAGTTGGGACAAACTCAGATATTTGGTATAAGGTGGGAGTATCTTCTTCTTGGTGCAGCATAAATAAATAAAAATTGCTACATTGTATCCTTGGTAAATCTGTGTATCACAGTGCCCAAAACGACTGCAAATAAGAACATTGTTTGCGAATTCCATCCTACTGTGTGATAGCGCTTTCCTTCCTATGTTCTTTTCAACGCAAAAAACTTGCGCTGGGATGACAAAAGCGTGATTGGGCCAGGATCGTTAAGTTGTTAAGACGACTGAAGTGTGAGTCCACCCTAAGATGTGGGTAATTCTTACACTACATAACAAAGTGCCGTATAAATGTTTCCAGTTGTATCTGGCTTTACATCATTATCAGTCACTGTTTTTAAAATGTGACCTATTTCCCCAAAACTATTCTGTGATTCATCAAATGTGTCCTTGTGGTAACACTAGTGTGATCCATTGCCAATGAAAAGGGCCATTGTACGAGTGCACAGGGGAATTGTGGCCCCACTCAGACACTGCATCAGGAACCTTCAGCGCTGCCTGAGATCTGCTTCCATTCGTCTGTCTGAGGAGTATGAAGTTTCCACGCGCCAGTCTGATACAGGGTGATCATCATTTTGATGACTGCTGTGCTGTTACTTTGCCTAAATAAATTAATCCCCACAACAGCATACAGCACCAAAAATCAACAAAAACGAAAAATAAAAAACACCTGAAGATGCACAAAACAAACACACATTGTAGGGTCTTTCACAAAAACAGCTCTATGTCCTGCAGGCTAGTGGTTTATTCCGGGTTTGGGCACCGTTGTTGTCTCCCCGGTATGAAAGGCTAATGAAGTGAAACTATGGCAACAGAATGCAGGTCTCCGTCGCCCTATAGCAGCCACTCATTTCCTCTTTGTGCTCGGCCATCCATCATGCTGAGAGATTCTTTTCTTTTATCACTTTGGGGACTTTTAAAGGTAGTCGCCTGGATAAAGCACCTCTGTCTCCGTGTTTAATCTCCGTTATTTAACCAGAATGATTATGCTAATCGGACAAGCTGTGGAAGCAGGGTCGTACTGGAATGTAATTGATTGCGTTTTCAGAGGGCAGCTCGCGCCCTCCGTATGATTTATGCCGGGAGAGGACACTGTGTACACACTTGTAAGTGGGAGATAACGACGCGGCATACAGAGCGAATAACAAACAGCGAGGGCTTGGCAATCAATCGCTGGGGCCCCACCCTCCCCGTATAATTTTGAGAGATTAGTTTGATCTTTCCCTCTGCTTCTGCGGCCCAGTTTTTTTTTTATGTCATCACATGCATCACGTAAAGGTTCATTCTGTTAGATGATGGTGTGGTCATCTAGTAACCAGTGGGATATGAATCCCTGCCTGTAATCCTAAAGCCATCACTGAACCAAAACCTGAAATTAACCCTAAGGCCACTCCTATCTGTGACACCAGAACAGAAATCACACCAAACCCCCTCCTTAGCTCAAACCCTCACGCCAATCCTAATAGTAGATTCAACATGAATATTTATAATAATATAACAGCTAAACCTATTCTTAACTAATATTAACCCTAACCCTAACCCAAAATGTATCATTAATTCTACCATTAATCCGGATGCTAGCCTCGATTCTACAGTAATACCACCCTGAGCCTTACCCCAGAATCCCAGGCCCTATCTCTAATTCTACAATAAGACTTTGCCCTGACCCTGCCTATCAGCCAGTGCCGGAGTTTGGTCAGCTCACTATGAAAGCCTGGCCAAGGAGCATCCTGCCCAGTCAGGGCGTGTGTCATAAGAACGTAAGAAATTTACAAATGAGAGGGGGCCATTCGGCCCATCAAGCTCGTTTGGGGAGAACTGAACTAACAGCTCAGAGTTTTTAAAATCTTATCTAGCTCTGATTTAAAGGATCCAGGGTTTTAGTTTCCGCTACACTAGCAGGAAGACTATTCCATACTCTGACTACACGCTGTGTAAAGAAGTGCTTCCTCAAATCCATTTTAAAATGTTCTCCCGCCAATTTCCACCTATGGCCACGAGTTCTAGTATTTCAACTAATTTTTGAAGTAATAAGAACATAAAATAAACACAACTTCCAAACAAGCCACCTCCTATATAACAACCCCCACTCAAAACCTCAAGGCAAGTGTCTCTTACAAGTTACTCATCTGTGGGACAATGGCCTGGATGTTAAAGTTCAACTCATTAATAGGCTTCTAGTGCACTAATGACTTAATGCTTGATTTTTAGTCAGTTTATAAATAATTTTGTCACTGTGTTTAGAAACATGCATTTCATTTCTGTGTTCAAATTATTTTTTTTAAATGTTCTAAAATATGGCAATGTATACATTGTAAGATGTACAGTATTATCCATAATGTAATTAATGTATTCAACAAATCAAGTAATTACTCTTGGTTCTTTGGCTGTCATTTATCACAAGCATGTTTCATGGAGATGAAACAAAGTTGCCTCTAACTCAAAAACCAGAAATAATTATTTGCTTTGTGGTATTTTCCTAGTTAAGTAAATGTGCTGTT
Source organism: Boulengeromyrus knoepffleri (assembly GCA_026770805.1). Classification (NCBI taxonomy): domain Eukaryota; kingdom Metazoa; phylum Chordata; class Actinopteri; order Osteoglossiformes; family Mormyridae; genus Boulengeromyrus; species Boulengeromyrus knoepffleri. The sequence continues at coordinate 16,681,804 of JABJVO010000126.1, forward strand.
TTTTTTATTTTAACCAAGTGAGCTTTCTGAAGCATGTAAGTGAGCAAATGGGAAACTGGCTGGGTATTATTACCAGATGGTGGGTCCGTCTTGCAAAGACATTCAGAAATGTGTTTCGCTTTACAATGAATAACAAAGCCATATGTTCCTGCCTCCTCACCACCCAAATACGTTTACTGTATGTGCATACTGTGTACATAAACATCCTCAGGATTCATGCTGACAGTATATAGAGGTGACAGCATCCAGTCAAGTAACCAAATATTAAGCAGTACAATTCATTATGAATCTAGACTTAAGCAATATCTAAAATGCGAAACAGTAAAAATGGAGAAAACCTTTGTGCTGAAGCAAGATTATCGTGTGTGTGCAGAGCTGCCAGTGAAAGGCCGGGACTAAGGGGACGATTCCATAACGCAGGCAAGTCAGCCATGGTGTCGTCACGGCACAAATATGGGTTTGCTGCCTCCGTTTGGGGAATTTGCTGTGTAGCGTGATCGAACATTGGCGAAGTGTGACTGTCTTTGTACTGTATATATGTTGTGTAAAATGGAGACAGCTGTGTGTCTTAGATTATGCGGCTTAACAAAGAGAGCAGAGCAGGTTGCTGGTCAGCAGAATCATAAAGGGGTCCTCTTTAGATCCATGTGTCAGGCATGACTTCACACACAGCAGCAGTATTCAGAGTGGGCACAGCCGTCCTCAGGGCCATTGCTGAGCTTGCAGAATGACATCACCTCTCTCATGGGAGGCGTAACTGGAACATGGTCCTCGTGCAGCAATCCTATGAGTGCTGATCTTTATGATGGGAAGGGGACGAATTACAGCATATTCTTCAGAAGTAGGCAGAACTGTAATACAGCTGTGCTTTACAGTGCTGTAAATAACTTGAAATTGAACTTGGTCTTGATCACACTGGAACCGTGAGATGTGTAATGGGTAAGAACCTGTGTATCAGATGTTCTACAATAATGTGGTGCTGGATCATCCATTACTGAGTGAATACTCACCAGAACTCATTAAAGTATCTTAATATCTATACACTGGCCCAGACAAGGTTGCTGATGTCACTGGTGACCTTTCAGTTAAAAACCACTTTAAAAGTTTGATTGCATCATGCAATATATGTTCTTCAGAGAATATTTCAGCTATATTATAGGGAGATCAAATTTATGTAGCTTTCTTAATAATATTCTCTGGATACTGGATGTTTTGCTCAGTACAATCAACCAGTTAGTCACCTTTAAATGCTGTCAATAGCGTTAAAAAAGCTAACAACATTTCAACAACATTAAATAATTTATTCTCATTTTACAGGACAACAGATTGTTTTCTAAGTGAAAAATTTGAGCTCCAAAAATGCTACATGATGTCTAACAGATGCATGGATAAACGTTTGGACTTTAACAGACAGGAGACAGATGTTATTCTGCCCCTGTCCATGCACAAATGGTTTATGTAATGGCAGTCGGAGCTGGTCGGAGCAAGCTGCAGAGTGAAACAACTTCCTTTATTCAGGAATGTTTCATACAAACCAGAAGGCTGTTTTTTTGCAAAATTCAGAAATACTTTTCCAAAAAAGGACTCTGCTTTAACTCCGTAGCTAAATAGCGTTTCATATTCAATAAACAAAACATATGCATAAACAATAAAATACTGATTAATGATACTTGTTTAAAAAAAAACAAAAAACGATGTTTTGGTGCTGGTTACTCAAAGCAGATGGCCATTCCACAGTCGCAAAACCTTTCAAAGAAGTTGTAACAGCATTTTTTTTTTGTTTTGTTTTTTGCTTATACATATCTTTGCCGGTACAAAGGTACAAAGATTACTGAAAGCCTGTGAAATCCTTTTGTTGTTAGCATTACTTCAGAAATGAAAACGCCACATCGCAGCCCTTTCGAGTTCCTTCAGAATACGCTCCTCCTCCATTTCGTATTTACAGGGTTGCCACATTGAACGAGGCAGGAATTTCTACCCCAAGCGGTAGAGTCCTATGTACAGCACGTCACTGGGGCTGCCCGCCTAAACGGTCGTGACAGACAGCAGGGAGTTGTAGACTCTTGTCCCGTCCGGAGACTTGGTGCCGTGGGTGAGCAGCTCCTGGATAGTCATCCAGTTATCGAAGATCTTCTTGCTCCTCTTCTTCATCATCTTGCGGTGGCTCAGCTCGATGATGCTCAGCTCCTTCTTGTCCTCGGAGGCGCCTGGCTCCCCACCGCGTGGGACGTCCAGCCGGCTTTGCTTCATGAGCTCCCTCCGCTGCCGCTGCTCCTTGGCGCGCACGGCGTGCTGCTTGCGCTCCTCCTTGCTCCAATACCGGCCCATCTTCATCTCGCTGGCGGCGTCGTCGTCCGTGGTCATGCCGCTTCGCTCCTCGCGGATGCGCAGGGCCCGTTCGCGGAGCAGCCGGTCGCGCACGGGGCGCTTGGTGATGTAACGGGTCCCATCGCTGCGGATCTTCACCTTCCACTCGGTCTTGGGGTCGGACTCGCTGACGCCTCCTCCTCCGCTTCCGGCCCCCGCCATGGCGTCCCTGCACGCGCTCAGCAGGCTCACTTGGCTCTGGGCATACTCCACGGCCGACTTCTGCTGGATCAGCTGCATGTAGCTCTGGTAGTGCTGGGCATGGGCTGGAATGTGGGCATGTTTGTACGGGGAGTGTGGCGCTATGGGACCCTTGGCCTGCCGGCGCTCTCTAGCCTCTGGTTGCGTGCTGGCCTCGGCTTCTTTAGGGGAGAGGGACTGCCGAACCCGGGCTGGACCGGCCTCGCGGACGGGAGACAGCAGCGGCCTGGACGTGCGGCTGCCCGGTCCCCGTGGCTCGGCACCACGGCGCAGCGAGTTGTCAGGTGACAGCTCAAGTGTGAGTGGTGTGCTGCGGCAGCTCTCGCCCGTGTTGTAAGCGCTGGAGCTGTCCTTGTCCGATTTCTCGGGCAGCTCGGTGATGTCTGAGAGCTCGTGGCGCCGGGCGTCGATGCTGGTGTTGTAGTTGCGGAAGCCGCTGTTGTGTAGCATCCAGGGCTCACGCAACTGCTGCATGCGATGCGACCTGGCGATGCTCAGGCACTCCAGCTCAATGCTGCGCAACTCCTCATTGAGCAGCTCCAGCTCTTTGTCCACACCCTCTGGGTCGGCACTGGGCTGGTACGGGCCAGGCTGCCTGCTGCTCCGAGCCCGGCACTTCAGCTCCAGAAGCTCCCGGAAGCGCTCACACTCGTCGGCGGGGATGCCCAGGAAGTCAGTATCGGCATAGTCGGCGGAGATGAAGGACTCGTTGCTGAAGGGCGTGTCCCCGCTGCCCAACGTGTCCTGACTGTAGGCGAGTTGCTTGCGGCTGCCCAGTGTGTTGGATGAGGTGGTCTGGTCATCAGCCAGGTTCTCCTGCTCCGAGCTCTCATCGTTGCGTGTGCTCTCGTCCGTGCGGCCCACCCCACTGTCCTTCTCATGCTGATTGGACAGGAGGGTCGCCGTATCTGTGGTCCCGCCGTCTTCTTCACGCTTCTTCTGAAAAACAGGAACAAGGGCAGTGTCCTTCATAAACTGGGCGAGAGCTTCTCTGGTTACATTGCAGCTGGGATACAATGAACCATTAAATTCAAAACCTATTACTTCTATTAAATTTATTGGACTACATGTATGGACATTGGGCACAATTTCACAATTTAAAGGAGCATATATGGCTGCATCAGTGGGTTAGGTCCGACTTGCCTGATGGAGCATGCGGGTGGCTACCTGTCCATGTTACTCAGTTACTCTGTGATGGATTAGCTTACCTGGGGGAGCATGCTGGGAGGGACATGTCCATGTTGCTCAGTTACTCTGTGATGGATTAGCTTACCTGATGGAGCATACTAGGAACACCAAGTCCATGTTGCTCAGTTACTCTGTGATGGATTAGCTTACCTGGGGGAGCATGCTGGGAGCTACCTGTCCATGTCACTCACTTGCTCTGTGATGGATTAGTTTACCTGATGGAGCATGCTGGCTGTGAACTGCATTGCCTGATGGTGCTGCTGTTCCAACATGTCCATGTGCAAGTCATCCAGGAAATCGTTCCTGTCATCATCCATCCATCCTTCGTCCAGCTGGAAACGGGGGTGGAGGGGCAGGGGGGGCAAGGCAGAGAAGATCATTTTCAGCCAACTGGCATCTCACTGCTGACTTTGATACTTTTCACCAGCCTGTAGGATATATACATGGGTCAGCTATCCACATGTGTGACACCCCAGGGCAGGAACCTGGGGGTGATCTTTGATGCTGATCTCAAATTTGACAACTGTTGTTTCAGTTGAGACTTATGTTAAAAATTAAACACATCCTTTCTTTTTCCGGACTTATCTATGCCTTAATTTCCTCACATTTGGACTATCGAGCGCCATACATGCAGGCATAAATCAGTCTTCACTAGCTCATCTCCAATTGGTACGTTTTCCTGCGGCTGGGATTAGTGACCAGCACTAAGAAGAGTGAACACATTCAACCAGTTTTAGCATCTCTTCACTGGCTCCCAGTTGGTTTTAGGATTACATTTAAGAGTTTACTTTTCGTTTTTAAAGCACTTAACGGACAGCCCCCTTCATACATTGTAGATCCTCTCCAGTTGCAGTCTCCTTCCAGACCCCTCAGGTCCTCTTTGGGTTTCCCGCGAACCCGGCTGAAATCAAAGGGTGAGGGGGCTGTGACAGCTATCGCACCCGGACTGTGCCGCTGCTTGCCGGCGGATATTAGTTGTTCTCCATTGGTTCTAGACACACCTGTAGCGATGAATAACTGGGACTAAAGCTGCTATATTCTTCTTGCATCCCTACATGTTTGAATGCTCCAGTGTAAAAACCTAATAAAGACATAAAAACTCCCCATCCCACCTCGTATAGCTAATCAGTACCTCACCGAGTTATTTAACTAAACTAATTAATTAATTGGGTTGGTGGTGAAATGTGACAAAGCTGTGGTGCCCATGAGGAGAGGACTGGGAACCAAAGCGACGTTCTTCTAGCCCTCCAGCAAGACAACAGGAACTTTATGTAGAACTTACTACCCAGATATAGAGCCTTACGCATTCTCTTTGACTGCTTAAGGTTTTTGCACAGTACTGTACTTGGGATATAATTAAGATGAGGTTCAATTATTAAGGTCAGTTAGAATAATGAAAATTGCATCCAATCATTAAATTCATTTGCAGTCACTGAGCTCTACTTCTCAACATCAATGGCAGTATTTTCTCTGATCATGGCTATAAATGCTATGGACGCCTACTGACTATGAATATGCTGAAATGTCCTGTGTTTGGTTAATGACACACAGGCCTGCCTCCTACCTGGCAAACCTCTGCACGCTGCTGTGTGAGGTCACTAACACAGAGCCTTGTCTGGCTGCTCTCGGACCTTCTCCGTTTCCTTATCCTGAATTCTCACCTGGATCTCTGGCCGGGCCACCAAAAGACACACGTTCTTGTTCTCCTCGCTGGTCAGCAGTGCCACGGCCTCCTCTCGGTTCTGGATCTCCACACCGTTGATCTGGGAGCAGGACAAATAACGATATTTTCGTTATTTTCAAATAGCGATACCCTGCCCCGCCACCAGGTGGAGCCCTTGAGGTGACTGTACCTGGATGATGCGGTCTCCTTCCTGGATCCTGCCGTCTTTCGCAGCAATGCTGTTCGGATCAATCTAAAGAAAGAAAGAAAAAAAACACACCCACTTATACTCAAGACAATAAAATCACATCAAAGTGGATGATATTTCCTACTTTAATGTTTTAATAACATTTAATAACAATCAACTGGGAAGAAATTCCATTAGTCTACCCATTGTCTGACAGACGGTAATATCAGTTAAATACTTCTATTAAATCACTTTTCAGTGGCATTCCGTCCATGGCGCACCCGATGCTGCCTGTACCCGATGCTGCCTGGACCCTGTGCTGCCTGGACCCGATGCTGCCTGGACCCGATTCTGTCTGGACCCTATGCTGCCTGGACCCTATGCTGCCTGGACCCGATGCTGCCTGGACCCTGTGCTGCCTGGACCCGATGCTGCCTGGACCCGATCCTGTCTGGACCCTATGCTGCCTGGACCCGATGCTGCCTGGACCCGATGCTGCCTGGACCCTATGCTGCCTGGACCCGATGCTGCCTGGACCCGATTCTGTCTGGACCCTATGCTGCCTGGACCCGATGCTGCCTGGACCCTATGCTGCCTGGACCTGATGCTGCCTGGACCTGATGCTGCCTGTACCCGATGCTGCCTGGACCCTATGCTGCCTGGACCCGATGCTGCCTGGACCCTATGCTGCCTGGACCCTATGCTGCCTGGACTGGCTCACGGCTGCTGCCAGACCCTGTCCCGGATTGGCAGATGGAAGATGAATGGATAGGGAAATGCTGCAGGATAGATTAAAATGTCACCTAAACTAACCAGGCTGTATGACTCAGGAATAAACACGCTATCGCCGTCTGAAAGGATGAACACCCATAGAGGCACTTTCTCATTTCTGGAAGCCGATGCGCGATGAATGATAAAATATGGACTGGATAGGAGCCGGATCTCAAAAACAAATTTAAAAGAAGTGCTTCATTTAAAGGCCGGCAGCAATGAAATGATAACCAGCTCCAAAAATTTTTTTTATCTCATTCTTTTTACTTCCTGTCCTTGACCACAATATATCAAGCTTGTGCTGCAGATAATAAGACAGTCTGTGTCTCACTATATACACTTTTTAGTGTTAAATACATTCCTAAACACTTTTCTTTGTACTTTGTGAGCTGCTAGCTTTCGGGACGCCTACCTCGCTCACATAGATCCCGGTTTCGTCTTCATCGTCAGTCCTGTAGCAAACGGTCAGTCCCAACTTGTCCTGGCTATTTATTCTGTACAAATCCACTTCCTGAAAGGAGACGGCAGAATAAAATACAAAATGTCTCTGTATCATAGTATTTATTTTATGGGGCAAAAGGACTCAGCGATACCAGCGATCTTTGTGGTGAGATAGATATACTTCACGCAGAACTCCCATAGTGTATTGTTGCAAACAATGAGAAGTGACTGTCCCACAGGACAACTGGAAACAGTGAACAATCGATAGCAGAGCCAACTGAGACAGAATGAAATATGAAAAATTTATTCAGATCTTGGTGAAACATCTGCCAACCAGCCGTGTCTGACTTTTCACGCTCGACACCTGTAATCTATCAGATGGTGTAACAGATACGGCGCTCTCTCTGTCCTGGGGGAGGGGCTCGTCACACGGTGTTTATCCTCACTCCAGTGTCATCCGAAATCCTACATAAAAGGCTTGCATTTGGGGGAAATCACATGGCATTACGGTCATTCAGCGGGGCCCGTCTTCGAAAATAAGACACTTTCTGGCAAAGCCAGCAGAAGTCTCTCGAGAAGTTCCCTGTAATCAGGAGAACTGGGACAGGCTTTGATGTGAATCCCTATTTTACCCAGACAGCAAACACCTCAAAGACAGTAGCACCTTGCTCCAGTTCCATCCCAACAAAGCATCCATGTGACTTTGAGGTCCTATTGTTGATAGAACAATTGACCTTTGTCTCCGAAGATCTCTGTGAAGAGGCACCATGGCCTACTGCCTAGCCGGGGGGAGCTATTCAGCTACCTGGGTGACCTTTGACCTCGCTGCCCTTCGGCCGTCTGCCTGTCAAAGCCAAGGCGATTAATATCGCAGACGAGGCCCGTTGTAATGGGTGACCTCATCATTTTTTATTTTACTGCGATATTATGGCCCAACGTAGGCGGCAGTAATATACATCATGAAAGGCATCAGTCTTCCATTATCCCAGTCGTACCATTATCTTCTTTGTACGATCCGTGTTGAGGAGCAGCCAGTGCACCAGAGAAAGACATATTAGTCTTTGCCAATAATAAATAATGACGTTACCGTCTAGCATCTGCGCAGCGTGCAGAACAAACAAGCAATCTGATTGGACCACAGGTCACAGCCTCCACACAACAATGAAGAAGCCTGGTTTGGTCAACAACAACAGATACGCTGGGCCTGCATGCCATGCTCCAGATGGTCATATCCGCAGCGAGCCCGGGAAACGTTACCTCATACTCCAGCTCCTCTCGATCCATTTCCTGTCGCATGCCTTCGAGGAAGTCGCCGGGGTCGAAGAATTCATGCCTCGGCGAGTGTCTGGAAAAACAAGGGAACATCACAGGGGATAAATTAGAGAAAATATTTAAAGGCTCCTTTAAGACAGTGTTACAAGTCCTACATGTAAAGAGTCTTTTATTACCCATAAATCCAGCTGGATAGGTGTGGACCTGCCCCTGGTTTACTGCGAGTAATTCCCTCTGCCGTGTGACTTTCAGTACTTAATATGCCAAAGGCCCACTCACAGCGGGCATCGTATTCAAATGCACACAGTCAAAATTCATATTCGCACACACATTCCACATTGGAAGCACTTTTCCAATATCCACATATCCAATGCCCGCAATGCCAGGCTAAGCCTCTGTAACCGTAATCGGAAGGTTGCCAGTTTGAGCCCAGCTTTTGCAAAACGGTCACATGTCCGTGGGTCCTTGAGCGAGACCCTTAACCCCCAGCTCCATGGGCCCCGCTGCGGTTGGCTGCCCTTCGCTGCCAAGCCTGCTCTCACCTACATGCGTCTGTGTGTCACGGAGAGCGAGATGGGGTAGGTGAAAATAGAATCTTCTCACGAGGGATCAACGAAGTGTCATTATTATTAACAAGCCTTCACTGGATGCCATTCTGCTTCAGATTTTTACACTGTTTAGACAGACAGATAATTCCAGCTGTTTGCTCTGAGTCACATTGCCATCTGTGTGTTCTCTGTATTATTATTATTTATTTTATTCTTTAATTCGCGAGTAAGCCAAAATGCATGAGTCTTTTCACTAGAAAGCCAAGCAGGGCTCACAGCTGGCCGACCTACCACAGGCCAGGCTACTGGCCTCACGGGGTACAGAATATTGCGGGGGTTGTCAAAGCGCAGATCGAAAAGCAAGTTTATTCGGACCCAGCCGATGATGCACCTTACGAATCAATATGGTTAACGTCAAAAGGCTTAATGTGGTTTGAAATACAAAAATACTACGTACAACCACCAAACTCTACACACACAACTCATCATAATCACCCACCAAACCCCCCTCAATGACAGAGAGCTGAAATGATCAGTGAGCTCTAAACCAGTCTTTGTTAAGTTCTTATCATAACTAAATATTGATGTTTGTATAGAAAGTTATTGTGAATTCATTGAAACTCATAAAATGCTGTTTTGTTATTGAAAATTTGTTCCGGACCTCTTTTTTCAACAAAAATCTGATGTGGACCTTTTAGAAAAGGTTGAGAACTTCTGGAAGGTGCTTAGCGAGGCCAAAGTGATTTCAGTTAGACCAAAGTGCTTCTTGTTTTAGAAGGAGAGGCCTAATCTGAAGACCGTGATTCATTCATGGCAAACACTGAACTTTATTGTACCAACCAAAAAGGTGGGTATCCAACCAAAAACACCTTGAAGAGGGGAGTCTGTGTTGTATCTCCAAAAAAAGCATGTCACATTGATCATTTCTCACTTTTGTGCTTAGGGATATTTATACCCCTTCTGAGGCTGCGACCCCAAACAGGCTTCCAGCCCAGAGTGTGAAGCGTTATTCTTCGGCTGAGCTGTGCCATTCCTGCCTGACGGCCTCCTGCCCGTCTAGAGAAGACGGCGCCTGTGGCAGAGCCGGCTGACTGGCAGATGGGCATAGAGGCGCGCTCTCATTAACACCCGGTGGGACGCGACAGGGCTGAGTACCGGCACCTCCAAGGCGCCAAGCTGCTAACTGGCACCCGGGAGGGACACGGGCCACGGAAGGAGATGGAAGATTCTTTACAATCTAATTCCAACTCATCTATTTCTTATAGTACTCAAGTCTTATTATTACCAACAACTCGATCATTAGGCTAAGTATATGAACGTGTATTAGCATAAATTTCTACATTTCAAAATGTCACCCGCTATGCAGACATTAGCAGTTCTAACCTTTCTGGGGACACTCAATTTAAACAGCCACTGACAAATGACTGTACATATTCAAATAAGCTACTATCAATTACTATAAAAACATCAAACTATCAACTACAATTCACAGCATGCATGGTTCTTCTTCATTTACATATTCCCCTTTATTTATAACAAGATCATTTTGTCCCCGACTTTCTTCAACTTCGGACATAACAGAGATTATGAATGAAAAGCAGTTACTCCACTGCTTTAGTCATGAGGGGTCTGGCCCCCATACTAGGCAGCACAGGGCAGGGGTACACCCTCACCCTGGACACAGTCATACGCTATGGGCAGTAGAGACACAAATTAAGATAAATGCATGTCTTTGAACTGCAGGAGGAAACCCTCACAGAGAACATGCAAACATGACACACACAGAGGAGGTGGGATTTGAACTAACAACCCAAGAGCAGTGCTGTGGCTAACATGTTCACTGGACTGTTAAGTTGTGAGCTTTCCGCCACTTGTGGACACCACACGAGGACGCACAGGTGGAGTTACTCACTCCTCTGGCAGCAGATACTGCTCCAACACCCCCACCGGTGAGGCTGCGGGCTGCTTGCTGAGGGCCATGATGTGCTGGAAGGTGATATCCGTCTGCGTGCTGCTGTCTGCCACCTGGGCGTCCAGGGGCGGGGCCATGGCTTTGGGACGCGGAGCGCGACGTAGCACCTGCACCACGATAGGATCGCTGGCCGTGCGGAAGGCCTCTACTGCCTGCTCATGGGAGGCTTTAGACAGGTCCTTCCCATTGACCTGGAGGGGGGAGAGGAGAAGCAAGCGGTTAGCCAGTGATGTGGGTGGGACCAGGGAGGGGCAATGGGACCAGGGAGGGGCGCTGGGACCAGGGAGGGGCAATGGGACCAGGGAGGGGCAATGGGACCAGGGAGGGGTAGGTATGAAGAGTGTCCCACATTCAAATGTCTCATAAAACCCTGTGGATGTGGCCCCAGACACAGACACCATCAGGCCTGACATGCCGACACGTTGCATTAAAAGAGTTTATTGTATGCAGGCTGCTCTGTGAACAGATTATAGTCGACTGTGACGCCTCAGCTGATGTGTGGCAGAGGTTTCCATAAAAAGGGCGTTCTGCTGCTCTGAGCGAGGCGGCCATGTTGGAAAGGTCAGACCTGACGGCGGAGGTGTCCTCAAAGCACACAGCCCCCGCGCTGACCTCTATAAAACTTTACACTGTTCTTTCCCCCGTTATCGCCGCCTCTGACACTCTGCATTCCAAACGGCCGTTCATCACAGAAAGCACATTAATGAAAAGATGGGGGCAGTGAGAGCTGCTCGCCAGAAAACGCAGAGATGACAGCCTCCCTGTAGGTTTCATTATTCAGGAGGCATGTGGAATTATTCATTAATCCCAGGTGAGACTGTGCATGCAGGCGACTGGGTGCCTTTGGAGGACCTTGAGCTGAGACTCCCCTTCAGGATCCCAGATACGATTGAAACGCTGCCCCCTACGGCTCACACAGGGAACACCACCATGTGTATATATATATATGAGGCAAGCAGGAAGAAAGAGTGAATGCTGACGGTCCATTCAGGCAGAGATTCTGCTGTTTCCTTTCCAAGGTCCATGGGCCTGAAAGGTTCTGGATGACCCCCCCCAAGGGTATCTGGAAGGCGGTCACCTGGCTGAATGCGCTAAGTGGGGGGGTACAAACCAAGCATCTCCTCTGTTGGGGGATTTGAGGCTAGAGCCCAGCTTCGACCTGTTAGACGCTTTAGGGGGCAGTGATTGGCTCAGCAGACTAAGCGCCTGTGCTTGTGATCAGAAGGTCGCCGGTTCAAGCCCCGGCCTTAGCAGAATAATCAGATGTCTGTGGGCCCCAGAGTGAGGCCCCTAACCCCCAGCTCCAGGGGCCCTGCATGCTGGCTGGCCCTGTGCTGTGACCCCCCAAGCTTGATCTCACATGTATGTGTGTCTGTGCATCATGGAGAGCAAGATGGGGTAAACAGACACTAAACACCTATGCATATGTAGGCAGGGGTGCCGTAAAGGGGGGGGACGGACGGTTATGACAATTCAATGGGCCCCCGAGGGACAAAAAAAACATAATATGATCGGTCTAGGTTGGGGGGCGACATGATATGTTTATAGCCCCAAATCGTTAACGGCACCCCTGTGTGTAGCTACCATGATCCACAGCTCCAGGTGAGTTTCCCAGCTCGGATGAGAGAGGCTGGTAACTGGCTGCTCCAGTCTGTAATGGTGCTGAACTAAAACCATCTTCCAACTGGCAAAAAAGATAAAAATCACAAGACCTCTTGCAGCTGCAATATCCTATTAACTTCGAGTGGACAGGGATATTAAATTCTAGCGGTGATGTATGATAACCTGTAAATGCCTCTCCCTCGTTTACAGGGTCAAAGCAAGGCTAAGCAGAATGGGACGTTAATTAGACTGAGCCTGACTGTGATTAATAAAGGTCGTTAGACAAACCAAAATGAGATGCCCTCATTTAGCTAAGTAATTCGTCGCTGCTGAAATGTGGCTGCCCCTCGGAGATGGTCTGAGTTCTGCGTGTTAACCTGTAAAGATTAATTTGTGGAAGGCTAGACACTATATTACAGGGAGGAATCTAATTAAGTTACTCGGCTGTTCCACGTGACTCTGAGATGCTCAGCACAAGACCAGCTGAACAAAACACCCTTATTCCAACTCGCAAGCTCTTCAGAAATGCTCTGCTGTGACTTTTTAAGATTAATGTCAAGTGCCTTAATGTCAAGTGCCATTGACTTTAGTGCATGGATGCTCAAACCTGCTCTACACACCGAGAACAAGGGGTCCCTGTTGATTTACACTTCCTAACCTGAACCTTAACCCTAACCCTAAGCCTAACCCTAACCTTCCACTTCTTGATGTCCCAACACATTTTGTTGAATCTGTTCACGCACACGGATGCACAGACACACGTGCACGCACTCATGCTGCACGCATACGGATGAAGGTCAGGAGCCCAAAAACAGTGTTATTTCGTCGGACTGTCTCCTCTGGCTGTGTGTTCATCATTTCCGCTGTAGGACCCTCTGAGTGATAATTATTAAGTTACCCAGCAGGAATTTTAGTGCCACCGACTCAATCATTACATCGGCTGCAGAATTCAGAGTCTGATGCTTATAGTCATTTATATTCATTGCATTTTAAAAATACGGATACGGCTTCGTAAATTAGGGGCAGGACTGAGGGTCTTCTGACTTGGTCACTGGTGTGATTCAGTCTTTACCGATACAGTATCAACATTAACAGAACATGCTGAAGGAGGAAAGGAAATTGCACTTTGCAGTTTGGAGGAGGATATATGCTCACTAATAACCAAAAAGGGATTACAGCTAATCCCAGCCTAAAGGATAATTGGATCATCAAAAATGGGTTCAACTTCAGAAACCTCAAAACTCAACGAATAGGAGTAAAAACTTAACACTTGCAGCAGAAATTCACAAATCGCAAAGTGCATGAGAACCTGGATCTCAAAATGACAGGAGTGAATCCAAAGTCCTGACAGCTGTACACAGAAAGGGAACGATCGGCTTCTAAGTTACACGACAGACTCAGTCCTTTGCCGCAGCCCAGAGGGAGCGTTCTGCTGAACCACACCGTGACCTGCAAACGGCCCACGGTGACCTTCACGGTGACCTCAGAGTCTCAGAGGCGTCGACCGCAAAACAAAAGTACCAGGCTCCAATGGCCACGACGAGAGTGGTGCTGACCCTGAGGATGATCTCCAGCACCCCCATGCTGAAGATACAGGAATCAAATGCTGGCCAGCCTCGTAATCCAGTGTTTCCCAATCCGGTCCTCGGGGGCCCTCAGACAGTCCATGTTTTTGCTCCCTCCCAGCTCCTGGCCTGCAGGTCCCCGAGGACCGGATTGGGAAGAGCTGTAATTCTTTTTTCTCTTACACCGTTTGCTCGAGGGGTCTGTACGACACACAGGTAACTGAGTTAATAAGAAATGGGAACAGAAGTGGCAGGGACTTTCAGTCACATGCTGATAATTTATCATATAATTTTTACAGGTGCCCATGAGACAGACAGTACACCCGTTATAAATGCCTGTGTTTTAAATACAGAAAATTGACTTGAAACATAAATGTATACAACCTTGGAGGAGATAGGATAATTTGACAGTTTTACTTTCTGCAAGTGAGTGAAAAGGTTAGGGTTAGGTTTAGGGACTGATTAACCCTGCAGCAGGGGTGGGGAGCCTGATCCACGGAGAGCCGGTGCGGGTTTTTGGGATGGCCTCTCAATAGCCAATAACAGTGGGTCCTCAGGACTGGAGTTGAGAACTACCGGTTTATTATTGGCTGTTTAAGAGGCCATCCCAAAAAGCCGGACCCACACCAGCCCTCCATGGAACAGGCTCCCCACCCCTGCCCTCCAGCACAATAATCAGCATGTTGATTATAAAAATCCACATTTGGTTTGCTTAATCAAAGTGATGGAATTGATTTTTGAAGATCTTGCATTTTGTACTTCAGGTACAACAGATGATGTAAAATTATGCAGCGTGACGGTGAATTTATTACACAGACTCAAACTAAATCAAACTGGCTTGAAGACTTTGACCAGATGAATTTATCACCCGGCGGCAGGTTGGTGTAATAGTGACCTCAGATACCACAGGCCGTCTTGCGAGGGCAGAGCAAGGAGGGGCTCCGTCAGGTACAGTAATGTGCTTTAAATGTCATAAATTTCCTTCCGGATCAATCCATCCATCCATCCTCCCTCAGCTATGGGCTTTTGCTGGCAATGATGGCGGCACCTAGTGCTGATGTCCTTCCTGAGTACCTACCAGACCCCACGGGTGGATTTAATTAAGGTACCAAGCCTGGATCACCATGCTCATAAATGTGGATTCCTGCTCAAGAGAAGAAGAAAAGGACTCTGTTCCGGCCTTAGACAGGGCAGAGGCGGGGAGGGGTGTACTTCACTCACCCCAGCTCCCCCCCGGTCATCCCCGTCAGAGTTCACCATACAGCTCACCCTATGGCTCACTCCAGTGGTGAAAATTGCAGCCATTGTGCGGGTGGTAATGAGCAGATCTGAAGTGTGGGTGTAAGTCTGGCCACCCCCAGAATGCAAATGCTGCTGACTGCGGCTCCACCCTGCAGCAGACGGACTCGGATCAGCCCGCATGCGACTGCTGGTTGTCTCCCAGGAAGGCAGACATGTCAAGCCGGGGAAAGCGCTTCTCACAGCTAAACCGCAAGCCCTACAGAAGACTTGACCGCTTATCATAGAAAGCAGAGAATAGCCGTGGGATTCACGAAACCTGCATGGAGAAACAAGAACTCCCAAGCTAAACACACCAAACATTACATTTACTTGGAAGTTTCTTTTGTCCAAAGTGATGTACAATTGAGAGAGTGGGGTCAGACAGTCCCTGGAGCGATTAGGGTTAAGGGGACTGAATATGACATCAATCTGCCAACGGCAGGATGTTAACCTTCTGACCACGAGCACAGAGAGAGTCCTCACCCACCCAGCCAGGCGCAGGCATCTTCATTTATCTGCCACAGGACTAAGGTAGAGCTGACATAGGGTGAGTATGATGGTACCTTCCCAGGCAACCTGAGCTTCGGAGCAGAAACCCTTCCCTGGGTCACTCCAGAGGCGCCAAAGCTTTGGAAATTCGCTGAGCGGTGATCTCACTAACCCAGGGCGGCTTACACAACAGCCCTCGTGAGAGCGCCGTAGGTCCCGCAAGCTCTCTGTGAAGCTTCCTTTATGGTCCAATACACCTCTTAAGCAAGAGCTTCAAAGTCTGCAAGGGGACAGACAGGGAAGGACGCCGCTTGCTATGAGACGCGGAGGCCTGACGGCTTCCTTCCCGACGCTTGGATGGCTGCCGTGATTGGTGGACTCTAAACGGCGGTCAGTTCTGCTCAGAGCCAAACTTAATCCTTCTTTTATTCCACATTTAACCATTGAAACACAACTGAGCCCAGTAAAGAGTGCTCTCCACATAAACGCTTCACTTCATTCAGACTAAAAGGAAACAGTTTCCCAGCTTGCAAAGCCACTTTGCAGAAGGTCCCTCATTCACTGAGATGTGCTGTCTGAAGACAGCCCAACAGAACAGGGGCACTTAACAAGCGCGGACGGCTGCAAAAAGGACTTCATTATTCGACAGCTGCTAATCTTGTTCAAGCGTGGGGCATTGCTGTCAGGCACAGGAAATCGATACAAATGCCCCTATTACTTCCCACAGGCTTGCATCTTCTCAGTAAGAAGTCCTTCAGGTGTTCACTGAAAGAATGTAAGTGTGATAGTCCTCTCAACAAACACTGCATGAACATTAACCCCTCTCACATATGGATCTCACTAGAATAGAGCTTAAATGCGAGGTGATTAGCAATCACACAGCTACCTGAGTGAAAGCAGCAACTGTCAACAGTGCTCTGCTGCAGCAAGGCAGGAACGAGCTTCCTGACCCAATAATCCTGCTCTCACCCTGCTGAACTGGTGAATTTAAAAGCTCCAGTCAAAGTTAGGGATTGGGCTGTTCCTGCTTGCTTTCGGCGGGTGAGGTACACTTTCTCTGGGGGGTCGGAGTTCAGATGGACACCAAGACAGAGACTTCGGGTCAATCATAGAAAGGACTGACAACTGTGAAGTCTGTAACCCACCATTTGTGCTGTTACTGTGGTCTCCTGAACTGGGTTGTCCAACCTCCCTCCACCAGTCAGAGGGGTACCCCCCCAGGGAAGAATGGCATAATTCAAAACCTTCAGAACCTGTTAACCTCTCTCAACCACACCCATCCGTTCCTACCGATTCCTTCAAGTGCACCACAAGCACAGGGTACTGATACTGTAATAATGCAGGACCGGCAAGTCTCAGGTACCACCCATCGGGCCGGTGAGCCCGCCGCGACTGGCACCTTGGGTCATAGTGACAGTACCTGCATGAGGGTAAAGATAGTTTCATCTTTAAAGCGAGCCTTTCGCAAAAGATTTGCTGTAACATCACAAGCAGGACGCTTTGTGATCGCAGGATTTTTGAAAAACGCTGGTTTCTTTGTGTCACTTTAGCCACAATCCACTGTTGGCCTCCACACTGGTTTCTAAACAGTGAATGCACAACGTGATTTGCGAACAGTTATGTAACAGTTACATCTGTCTCGCAAGAGTTTGAAATTCATGCTTCAACTAGAGGAATGTGAACAGAATTCAGGGTTACTGTCAGATGTAAGCGACTGACTACAATATACAAACATGGCATAAGAGGTTATGGGAGATGGATGGAGTATCTGGGAAGGTTCAGGAGCTTCTGTAATTCAGGCACTGCACGTTTGCTGAAGAAAATCCCAGGGCAGGGAGCGAAGCAGGCGTGAGGAAGGAGCCCCCACCAATGCAGGCTATCCCGTATCAGAGCTGGACTCTTCCCAGACGCTAAAATGCGACGATCCCCCTCCGCCTGCTGACGGCTGCCCCCCGAGGTCAGAAAGCCACCCAGGCCCCGCCCCCCATCGCAGTGTTAAGCAGATGTGCCGACACACAGGGCAAGGTCCGCGTCCCGCTCGCTGCCCTCCCCAGCACGAGACGCTTTGTCCTCACAGAATGCTTCTGTCAAGCCCCATTAGGTCCTGCCTGCTCCACGGCCAAGTGGGGGCTGCCAGTGCCCCAGTGCTGCCCGCCCCGTTCTGTCCTTTTCCTCATCGTTGCACTAGAGCCTCATACCTTTGGGGTTGTGGGTTCGATTTCCACCTCTGGCTCTGCACATGTGGAGTTTGTGCAGTTTGCTCTGAGTATTCCTGGTTACTCTCACAGTCTAAAAACAATCCCTCAGCTGACCTGGTGTCTCTAAATCGCCTGTAGTCTGTGATTGTGTGTCCTTCCACTACAAAACCCAAACTACCAAAGCATATTTAGTAATGATGCTCCAGAAGAGCACACTTTGGTTGAAACTGCTTCTTCTTCTCAGGATGCACACTGACACGTTGTGGGGTGATTAGAAGCAACCCTTGATCTTTCTCTCAGGGATCTCAAGAGGTTGCCTGTCCAGAGGTGGTTTGGTGAAGAGATAGTGGGGTTTTATCTCTGCATGTGGCCATACCTTCCAGCTGTCAAGCTGGGGCACCAACGGAGTCAAACGGAGAGACACCGGGGCCCTGTCCTCCTAACAGAAATCCGAACGGCCGTGTCTTCTCTGGTTTTGACAGAACAAATGCCTTCCTGTGATTCACTCTACCATCTGAAACGTATTCATTTAAGTGTAATTCATTCTACCGATCATGATCTAAGATAAAGCCTGTGTTCTGGTAGCCCATCTTCTTATCGGTGGGGGAAACATCATTTTAGGGGGCACCATGTTATTCCATGCTATCAGCAAGACTAAGTTGAATTTTTCTGGATGAAAAAATGGTGTAGGGCAGTTTTTCCCAATCCAGTCCTCAGGGACCTGCAGACGTTTTTGCAAAAATGTCGACTGTCTGGTAGGGGGCTGGGAGGGAGCAAAAACGTAGACCATCTGCAGGTCCTCGACAACTGGACTGGGTCTCAATAAAAGTAGGGACCAGGAAGTAGGCCAACTGTTCTCCTGACAACAATGTCCAACAACATCTAGTTTTGAGCACTAGCAGGTAGTAAAATATGTAGAGGTGTGGGACCTGGCATAATGTAGAACTTTAATAACTGCAGGTTACCATCATGTTTAAAACATCAATCATTGAGCCTAAGCCCAAGAGATGGTCAAATACCTGACCAGCGGGAACCATTTTCGACGGTGGCATTTTAGTGGTGCCCAACACCAATGCTGGCAAAGCATTTTCACAGAGCTACCATGGCAAATAACAAAAAACACAGAGACCTCGTTATCCTCTTAATTAAAGTAGATCATTTCTAATGGACAAAGGATCAACATTTTGCTCTCGCAACAGAGGAAACCCTGCCAAACTTTGACTGCTCAAGCTACCTCGATGACCCTAAGGCTTTCAAACAGAGGAACCGATTTCTGCAGAGGGTACACAGAATGTAATTTGAAATAACCTCATAGTTTTTCAAGGCTACTTCAAATAAACTCATGTTTGCCTTTGCAAGGAAAACTGGAATCAGTTTTGATGAAAAGCAAATATTAAGGCTCAATTCTCATTTTGGTCAAAGTATGAAACTTATGATGAATCAAAACCAACCTATAACTTAAGAAATAGACAACATAATGACTTTAAGACAAAGAAACACATTCTTGCTTCTGATTCATGATGACACAAGTCAAATCACCATTGTGGTGTCTGTCTCAATCCCATCTCTGTGCACCGTTCTGGTCTTAGCAGCAAGCAAGAGAGTTTTATGATAACTGAAGGGGACAGTCTCTCTCTACATCGACTCCCCCTGCCTGGTCGGGTTAGTGATCCTGGCAGTAGAGCAGAGTCTCTCTCCACCCCGACTCCCCCTGCCTGGTCGGGTTAGTGATCCTGGTAGTACAGCAAAGTCTCTGTCTTCCTTGATTCCCCCTGTCTGGTTGGATTCATGATCCTAGCAGCAGGAGAGGGTGGCTCAAAGCGCCAGCGTGCTTCTGTCGGTTAACAGCCCGCCAATCAGCGGTAAGTGACAGATAGCGGGACCGATTTGCCAGCAGCCGGAGAGGCAGCAGACAATGGGTCTCGCTCTCCCCTGGCTCCCGTCCAACACTTGTCAGGGAAAGAAAAATGAGAAGAGAGGAAGGGATGGGGAGCCCTTTGATGCTCTCCTGTCCCTAATCACAAGTCGAGTGTGGAGAGATGCACAACCCATCTGGCGACACAAAACATGCCCCGGTCAAAAAACAGGGCAGACCTTTTATGTCATTTTGACAGAACACGCGTGATCAGAGCGCGGCGCTTTGCCGTGGCAACAGTGCCCCCCCCCCACGCCACCGTGGCCATGTCTGAGGAAGGGGGAATGCGGGCTCCCTTTCTGCAGCGCTAATGATTGCGCCGTATGCAGTGCCTGCTCATTAAGCCCCTTTAAAATGCCCAGCGCAGTAGCGCGGCACCCGGGCCTGTAAGGCACAGCAGCTGATGTCCACCCTGCTGCAGAAACGCAGCCCTCTGACAGCGGCGGCGAATGAGATCCTGCTGCACACGTTATGCTCTGTTTTTAGTCTTTAACCCAGAGACGGCGAGGCCATGATGGGGAATTAGAGTGACTCCGACAGACCCACTGCTGTTTGGTGGTAAATGGGTGGGAGGGCCAGAAAAAGGGGTCCGTCACAGAGTGCCCCCCACTCTCCTGTCACAGGGATTCACCTCTGAACATCGACGCTTCGCAGACCAGGCATCAAGCAGCCAAAAATGTGTCCTCTGCTTAGTCTTCCAAAATTATGTCAACGGATAACAGTGTTTTTTTTTTGTTTCTAATTCTAATCACATGTTACATTCACAGGATAACACAGACGTCACACTTCATCTGAGGACACATGACACATGGCTGTGGACTAGCATGACGTGAAGGGTCAACTGAAGTATTCCATATTAAAAGTATTTCTCTTTTAATGCTGTCCCTTTAACAGGCAATGCACACACACAAAGCCACATACCCACAACCCAAACCCTAACCACAGTGCACACCCCCAAACGTCACACACGGAAATGAAACTGGAAACCATTCATTTAGCCTAAAGTCCCTTTCATCTTTAACTGTAGTGGATTCTGATAGTCAGTCTGATAGCTGTGGACAATTAGTGGATCTGTGTGATCCCCTACGAGATCAAATAAAAAAAAATAATAAAAAAACGAAAG
This sequence comes from Boulengeromyrus knoepffleri, assembly GCA_026770805.1. Taxonomy (NCBI): domain Eukaryota; kingdom Metazoa; phylum Chordata; class Actinopteri; order Osteoglossiformes; family Mormyridae; genus Boulengeromyrus; species Boulengeromyrus knoepffleri. The sequence continues at coordinate 16,702,587 of JABJVO010000126.1, forward strand.
CATGCTACACAAGTGGCCAGATGTGAAGTAGAAACCTCAGGACACTGCAGACACAGGACTCCTTCACCCCGAAATGAGGGCAGTGGGGCCAACATGCCCCCCTGACCAGCACCCCCATGTGAGGGCGATGTTACCGCCTGTCTTGTCCCCGCAGCATGTGACTCTACTATGACGCCCCATCCAGAGGAACAGTCCTCAGCTCACAACAGCCAGATGCAAACTCTCACCAAACTGCACTAGGAAAGGAAACCTTGAGCCCAGACAGCCGGACAAACTACAGACCGCGGATCTGCCGATTTTACACCCATTAGCAGAATTTAATTCCACGCAGGAAGTAAGAGGCATAGCGAAGGCCCCCCCCCCCGCCAAATCTGCCGGCACTCTCAGCTCTGCTCTTCGGAGCGCCATGGCCCCGCTGCGGTCGATGCTCCGCGGCCCGTTACCTGACAGACTTCGTAGAGCAGTTTGTACTGCTCATCCGGCTTGTGCAGGGACAGTCTACATCCCATGTCTGAAGAGCGTCGCCGTGCCGTCGCGGTGTTGCCCTCTCCAGGGGGGGGCGCCCCAGAGCACCTGCTTGTTGGGGTTCCCTCGTAGCAGAAGTGCACGGCTTGTTTTTTGGGGGGGGGCAGGCTCACATGGAGGCTGCTGGCCGTAGCACCCCGAGACTCAGCTGGCCTCTCGCTTACTGCTCTCCCTCTCCCAGCCTCCCGCTCTCTCTCTCTCTCTCTCTCTCCCTCTCTCTCTCAGCTCCCCTCTCCGCTTCATTCAAACTCCCGGTGTCACCCAGCCGCTTATATATTATCGCTCATGAATATTAATGAGCATCTCCCCTCCCTCCCATTGAATATTCATGAAGGGCTGCTCCAAAGAGGTGCATAATTGTCCACTGCAGCCAGATGAAGTTTCAGTAATTAGAAATCATGCCAGTGGGACAAGGGCTTTCTGTGGTCAGCACGCTCGCCGACTGTTTCCTGTCATCCTTTGTTCAGTAAAACTTTACATTTGTTGGTCATAAGACCCAAAACGAGAACAGTATTAACATCATAAAGAGGCTGCGGATAGTGTTTCATTGAGGACCATGCTGAATTAGAAATTAAAATGATATTACACACAGAAATAAACATTTCACACGTATTCTCAAGCGTCCCAGCATTTCCCTGTCAGGCAGATCACAGGCCATGTGTATAGCGATGTCTTAATAGGGAGTGATGTATCCATTTTGTAAGCAGTCCTTTGAGCTTTCCCGGCAATCAGAGGCAATCCCCGAGCGCCGGCCAAACTCATAGAGACCAGTCAGCTAAGCTTGTTCTCGTGTGATATCTACTCAGCCCTGGTCTGTCTGGGGACCCCCCAGCCTCCGCACACACTGAGCGGGAGGGGGGATCGCTGACCCTGAGTGATGTCACTCGACGTGTCAATTACGACTGGAGAGGAGATGTGCCCTAAGATTATCAACTGACATTTGAGTCATATTGAATTTGACAGAAGCCACGCCTGGATGCTTGGGTAACCTGCCTGTGACTCTCCGCATGACATCACCCCGGATGTTCACCGCTCACTGATCAGTGAGGTTTCCGCCGTTTCCCTCACAGCGTGTCAAACGCATACGGAGTGGGGTTGCTTGCTTTATAGTCTAGTAAATATCATGAATTCTAGCTCAATAGTCAATGACAAGGAAAAACTCAGCTATCCGTTATGGCCGTCGTCTAACAAAACACCACAAAACTGGACAGCATGATATAAGAGGTGAAGTCAAGTCGAAAGTAATTACAAAAACCTTTCCGATGTCCCTCGCTGCGTCTCCCAGCACCCACCCCCAGTCTCCAACCCCACCACCGCGAAACGGAGGAGAAGGCACCATGACACCAGAGACAACAAACAAGAGCAGGACTGAGAATTCCCATTTTTTAAAATTCATTCCTCGTTTCTGTGCCGACCGAGCATCCCGTCCCAGACAGGTCTGTGACCTCGGAACTTTCTGCAAGCAGTCTGTAAATGGCAGTCTGATCAGAGGTCCGGAAGAGACGGGCAGAACGGATACGGCCAGACGGTGAGCAAGGATGTAAGGTGCCCTGTCAAAACGTCCGGCCAGGTCCCGCCCCCTATGAGCCACAGCGTCAAGCTGCAAACACTGCAGGATCATTCATATTCATGAAGCAGGCTTTGTGACACCCCCCAGCCCCCAGCCCCCAGCCCCGAGCCCCCGGCCCCCGGCCGCAGCTGGAGCCTAACAGCCACCAGTCTCTTAATGGCTCGACTGGGCGTTCCAGGTGCCACTAGCACTGAACCAGCCTGTTCTGCCCAGTGCTAAACTCAGGCGTGTGTGTGTGTGCGTGTGTGTGTGTGTGTGTCTGTGTGTGTGAGTGTGTGTGTGTATCTGTGTGTGTGTGTCTGTGTGTGTGTGAGTGAGTGTGTGTGTGTGAGTGTCTGTGTGTGTGTATCTGTGTGTGTGTGTGTGTGTGTGTGTGTAGATTTAAATTTATAAAGCTTATGATTCAGACCAGAGTAACTTCATGGTTGTTTGCTCGCTTTCAATTTTCCTATTTTTTTAATTGACGTGCATCATTACCTTTAATTACCGCTGTATTTGCTGAATACAGTCTCCCAGTTGAATGAATTCGTAAAATGAAAAGAAATCCACGTACAGAAGTTATGGGCCGACGTCAATGACTGTGCAATTCCCTGTAAATAATGCGCTGATTCATTCTGCGAAAAATAAATACCTCTGAATCTCTGAAGGCTGAAGATGGTTCAGTCTCCCCCCCATAGAAGCACTGTGAGATTCCAGTAACTGTAGATAAAAATTAACATGCTAATGGTATGGTATCCTCACGTTTACATGTATAGAGGATCCCTGTGGAAATCCCCAGGATATCTTCATGCATTGTACTGTAGTCACCAAACACCAAACATTTTTAAATGTAATACATAGAAACATTCGCTCTTCTTTGCAGCAGTTGCCAGCTGGTTGACCGCGAGCCACTAGTTGCCGACGGCGACCAAATGGTCACCCCACATAACACTTAATAGAAATCGGATCAATTTTTTTTTTAATGTTACGGTGTGCTGCAGAGTGGATGTCGGAGTAGAATTCATTTCACCGCCGCCTAACAGTGGCACCAAACACAGGGTGTGTTCCCACTGCCCCCCCGATGGCCTGTAACAGTAGAGGATGAAGCAGCCCTCCCCCGCTTGACGTGACGTCTGCTGATGACGGAAAGAGCCGTGTCCTGCCACCCCCCAGGTACTGATCAGGGGGCATATCTACCCTAGTGGCCAAAATTGTGGAAACACTTCCAATTTTTAGAGATTGCAGAACTTTATTCAACTGTTACTCCAGTTACTTATTTAATCATCCAATGTATGATATTTGTAAGCATTCTTTGATTATTTATCAACATTACCTCCAATATTTGTGCAGATATTTTTAAAACATAATGCCAAGAACGTTAGGTGTTTCCACAATTTTGGCCACTAGCATAGAAATTTTAGACCCCTTGAAAAAATGTCACCGGATTGGGCCCCCTCGCCCATTAGTCGACCATTCTGCATCGTGACTTTCCCCATTGCAATTTTGATATATCACGGCGTCGGCATGAGAATCAAATGGGATTTTTTTGGGAGTTTTTCTAAAGCCACAGATGACAAGGCCAGCCGATGACACACAAAAAGTTTAATTCATAAATTCATGAAATATACAAACAGTGCTGGTTTGGAGGATGCCAAGCGTGTTTGCAGCAGCCTCTATGTGATGTCTTGCAGTGATCTTTGTGCCTCGCGTTTCATGCATCTCTTCGCTTTGCTTGCCAAGGGAACTGAAAAAATCGTACGTGTTTTTTTTTATGCTATGTGGAAGGGTCAACTGTATATAATTTTATAATTTCATGTATTCAAGGACCCCTGGAAATTGCTGGCCTCGCTGAATCTGCCAGGGCATCCGTGCCCCTTTTGGGCCCCTCATCCCAGGAGAGAAGGAGCCAAAACGGAGAGTGGGTGGGCCGCAAACATGGAGGAGGAGGTCCCGTCCCGTGTCCGTCCTGCAGGAAGATCATACATTTATGGTGATCCAGATCACAGACTGATCGATCACAGCTTGATGGGTGAAAACTGGCATTCGTATTAAAACCAGTATCAGTTCTTCGAAGGAATAGCATTTTAAACACATGCAACTGACAAATACAGTTGCTATCAAGTGGCACAGATCATTGTGGGATGATTACATTCTATTCTGGAATTTTAGATTTTTCTGACAGCACCTACCAACCAGAAAACAAAAAATCATTTACAAATGACCGGAGAAAGAGAGCTGAAGGACTGAAGGGCTGCTTGTGGGGTGGAAATAAATCGCGAGGTGGTTATTGTCCTGTCATGCCGGCACTCGTTTGATCGTCTTACTGTCATATCCGTAAGTGACTGCCGCATCACTACTCAGAAAACAGTCCCACTGCTCGAACAGCAAACCGCTTCGCCGTACAAAGCTGTCTTCCTATAAACCGCCAATGAACGATGGCGGAGATTTCCCTAAGCGCCAATCTGATTTGTTCATTCTGTTTATGAAGTTCCCCGTCGCTTTTCTGGTCCAAGGCTCTGCACCGGCAATCGCTCGCCTCTCGCCTACAGGACCACGCGGCCGATACGCTCCCGTTAAACGAAAAAGGTGACAGATTAAAGGTGACAGGCGGAGGTTCCGTTCCACCAGCGCCACACAGCCGCCCTCCCCCGCCGTGTTCTGGGGCTGAGCTCCGTGACCTGCTGTGAAGCGTGGGAAAAGCGCGGATCTGCTACGGCGATCTGGGTCCGTGGCTGTAATAAACACACTCTGCCTCTTCCTGCTGGAGGGCTCTGCATGCAGAGTTTATTTACATCGCATTTACATTCAGGTCTGCGAGGGACTGCAGCCCGTCAAGGGAGTTCCCAGTGCATCGTGGGATAGGCCCTAGGCTCACTTTGGCCCTGGGCTGGATAAGCAGTTACACAACATGTATGGATGGATGGATGAATTGGTTTACATTTAGGTGCTCAAATAATCATTTTATCTGAGGTGTATTGCACTTTTTTTCCCCCCAAACAGCTCATTTTAAGTTAAACCAACAGCTACTATTACCCCTCTAATGCTAAGGATCTCGTTACATTATTTTACTGTCCTTTTAAATGAATGAAGATGCATATTTTTAACATATCAGTAATTAATACAAATTACAGTGCTGCGCAAAACACTATGAATAAAAGTACAATTGTGTCTGGATTAATGTAATAGAAATATAAAATTGCTGTAATTTTCCATTAACAGCGCTGGAGATTAATTTAAATTCTTCCACTTCTTCGAAGCAGATGGAAACAGGGTCAGAAGAGGACAGTGCTTTTCATAAAAAAAATGACTGAAATATATTTGCCTGTTTAGCAAAGGGGGGAAATAAGTGTGTGACTTTCTCACTGTGGGGGTCAGGAAGCCTCTGGTCCTTTAGTGAGGCAGAATGAGACGGGAGGCGCCATTATATGCAAAACACCCCCCATGAGAGACAGGTGGAACAATCCGTACAGACAGCCGCAGTCACCCGAGTGTCCTTCTGAGAGAGGCGATGGACCCGCCCCCTATCTTTCTATACCCATCACTTTGTACCGTTTAACCAATCAGATCCAGGTTCTGATCCCTGGAAAGGGCATGACGCACCTCTGGACAGCGCAATACAGCAAATATCCACGTTCGCAATAATAATCTATAGGGATCTTCATTCCTAGGCTCTGAATCGCATGGTTGCATTTTATTTTCTGATTAAATGGAAACGGGCAGTTTCCGGAAGTTTCCGTAGCCATCTTCATCTGGACAATCCCAAATAGCGAGGAGAGAGCGGCCGCGGAGGAGGGCTGATCCGGGGGCCGCGAGGCGGGTTCGAGCAGCCTGGGGCATGAGGAACATCTCAAGCAGACCAGTCGCCTTCCAGAGAGCCTCTCATACATCTTTAATATTTACTTAACAGACAGACATTCCCCACCGTTTCTGAAAAAAGAAGATCACTCCCTTAAAGGTCACGAGATCCCGCCTGTTTTCGGCAATTACACTTTACAACATTACTCAGGAGTGAAAATGATAACGACCGTGTTTTAATTATCAGAACAGGAACAGGAGAGACTGAAGATCAGCAGAAGGTCACTATATTGCAAGACTCTACTGGAAGTAACATGAATCGAAATCTGAAGCCCTGGGAGATATACAAGCGTTTAACAAAATTCCATCACTGATAATTTGCTGCTTTTTAATCAGCCCCGTTCTTTCTTTGTTGGGTTGGAGACTTCTTTAAACACACTGAAACCGTCAAGTAGCAAAATTCATAATTGATACTTGTTAAATAAAACGGCGGCTGAGGGATAATTTGTCCGTGCTGAGTTCTGCCGTCTGAAGTCTTGACCAGAGGCAGACATTACTGCCTCTATTTGACTTTGATAGGAGAAGCCAAAAGACTCTTTCATTTATCTTCATTTACTATTTTCCCCCACAAGCTTTTACAAATAAGTAAACATATAAATGAAGAAATTAAACTACATGGAGGAAATATTCATTCTTTCCTCAATCCCATTTTGGACGAATGGGCTTTGCAACGGTTAGACTGTGTTCATCCTCTGTTTATTCCTGCAGTAACAAAAGGGCTTTTTCCTGGTAATTTATCCTAATTTCGCTCAGTGTCCGCAAAGCGCGGTAGTTGCCAAAGAGGTGTAGAGGATCTCGCCAAAGCACTACACATGGAGCGTCCAAATGAGATGAGATAGAGCGCTTGTTGTTTTGTGTGTGTTGTGTGTTTTTTTTTTTTAAGATCATCACCTCTCCGCGTATGTGGGTGGGTCCGCCAGCAGGGGGCGCCACTCCCCGGGGCGTTCCTCCCTGAGTCCTTGGGCTGGCCGGCAAGTGTGAACCGCACGCCGCTGGGATGGTGTCAAAAACACACGACGACCGCGCTGGTGCCCCCGGTTCCAGTAGAAACCTTCTGACCCGGGTCACTCATCAGCCAGCCGTTGGCTCGATTAACTTGATTAATTCCTTACTGTTTGTACCTGCGTGTGCTGCTATCTGACCATCTGTGAATGAGACCAAGGGAGATTTTATTTAAATAAGGGAATTAGCTCATAGTAGGGCAGCCATATACTGGGGATGAACAGCACAAACACAGCTTTCCGTGGGGATGACTTTACTAGCCTTACATCAATGCATTAATATTATATATTATGTATAATGGACTAAGCTCTGTCTTGTGCTGTAACCTGCTTGGGATTGGCTGTAGTCTCACCCCACAGAACCCTGGATAGATGGATGGATGGATGGATGGATGGATGGAAAAATGAATGGCTTTGCATACACCCCTGTCTTGATTCATGGTCCTTGGGACAGGAAAGCCACCTCAAGATGTAAGCATAATCTTGTGCCTTCTTGAAAGGTCAGGCACACTGAGTAGATCTTATTTATTTATTTATTTATATAGTGCTTGGTGAAGGTTGGGGGGGGGAGTTGTTCTGGCCTCATGCTTATCTGGCAGCGGTCCCGTGACCTGAAGGTCGTCTGGTCAGCTCCACATCCTCAACCAGACTGAGCTCCAAGCTTTGGCCGTCATCCAGCTAATAACAATCCGTGTCAATGGTTCCTGAATCCCTGCCAGGGACGGACCGGCGTGCCGTGTAGAGTCCGCTCCACCCCGCCTGGAATTACACGTCTTCCCAGCTTTGACATATAGCCGCCTCCCTCATTGCTCGTGGACGGTAATGGGAAGCCATTTTCATGTTCCTGGATTATGTATCCGCTGATGTCGACATGCTATCGGCACTGGAAAGGGAGCGTTGGAGCTACAGGAAGGCAGTGAGGGGTCTACCGATGCCTCTTTATGACCACCTCCGTCGTCGTGCGTTAGCCGAGACGGGGAGGATGGCCGCGTTAAGGCTGATCTTACGGCGAGAGAACAGGGAACTTTAAAGGTGTACGGCGGAGGAGGCAAGAGCAAGCATTCTGCCCGAGGGGAACGGAAATGTCAAAGCCTCATGTTTACGTTGGGAGACATAATTGGGTTTGCAGCTTCCCCTGCAGCCTCTGTCATAATAAGCTAAGAGACCGAAAGCTCTATATGAATATGAAACACAAGAAGGGAATCATCTCCTGCCAAGAGGGAAAAAGGAACTGTACCCCACCCTACCGCGTTCATTATCTTAATAAAAAAAAATGCCATTAGTTTCGGTTTTAATAGTGCTCCATAATATTACAGTGAAACAGACTGGCATCAATTCTGCTGGCGTGAGTGAGTCAGAACAACAACAAAATAATCAGGGAAGTTTCGGAACTTTAGCAGGCATCATGGGATATCGGTTTATTTTGGCTGTTTTGACTATTTTTGTTTTTTGTTTTACAGATACAAGATCTTTTAGAAAGGTAACAGAAATGCAAAATACTCTGCTGGTGCTTTAAATCGAGTAAATTTGAAGTCGAACTATAAGACAAAGTATATACAGAGCTGCTGTCTCAGTCAAAGACCTCTGCTGATCCTCTACTATGAAATTTCTGCATCCGTGTTCCGTAACCCTTTAAGGGAAATGCGTGTAGGTACTTTCCGGTACTTTCCGGTACTTTCCGGTCAGGTGACGGGGATGAGGATGTGTTTAAGAATGCAGTATGGATCTAGGGCCATCGACAAATCAGTATGAGCGTTTTGTGTCCGACGCTTTGAAGTACTGACTCCAAATCTAGGACACTTGTACTGCTCGGACGGTCATTTCCTGAAAACTGCTTATTCATCCCTTTCACCTGTCAGGGTTTAAATCAGGAGCAGCGTATCAAACAGACGGGGGGGGGGGGGGGGGGGCGGCGCCGGGGGACCGGCGGGGCGGGGGCGGGCCCGGGGGGCCCCCAGCGGCCGGCGGGGGGGGGGGGGGGGGGGGCCCTGTCCCAACACAGCTCTTATTCA
>JABJVO010000126.1:16717566-16732658 GCA_026770805.1 Boulengeromyrus knoepffleri
ATTAGAATTTCTTTTGCGCGGGCGTGGGCCACACATGCTGTCATTACAGAGGACACCCCCCCCCCCCCCCCAGCAGACAAAGAGGACAGCCTCTGCCACTGAGGGACAGAGAGAGAAGTTGGAGCCCTGATCACACAACAGCAGCAGAGACGTAGCGACGCGGCAATGAAGCCATGCAAGCGAGGATGAGGCGTGTGATCACAGAAGGAGAGGGAAGAACAAACGACTCACGGACGTGTTACTTTCTCCTAACGGCAGCTTGTTGGGAGTGCGACCCAAAACGGCCTGCTAGTTCATATTAAACAAGTGGCATGAGACATTTAGACGAGAAAATACAGCAAAGTCACCCAGAACACACTTATATTAACCAAGACATCAGAATACTGAACATTGTGTTTTTTTTTGGGTGACAATTTAAAGTTTTACTGCTGTTCATGAAGAAGACTGATGTTCAGCAACCTGACAGAGCATGAGAGAGGAATGTAAGAAATCTTAACCGTTAAACACCGTCCAAGAATCCTGCAGATAGGTGAGGGCAGGTTACCTTCACGCAGCTGGACAGCGAAGGTCAACCTGAGGTCTTTCTAAATTAGCTTCTGCCATTTTACCCAGACACATCTTTGACTCTGTTAATGACCCCAAACAGCAATTAGCAAATTGAAGCCATAAGCCAATCAGGCCCACACTCAGAAGCCCTTAAAAGAGCCAGGAGCACTGGAAGGTTTTCGCTGTATAATTATATAGATGAATGCCGCTCTCGGCGGGGGCCGGGGGGCTCCTGCTTTATTTATGCTCCAAACAGCTTGAAATGGCCCCTTTGTATTATTTTGGCCTCCATTAGCACCAGCGGGGGATGATATGACAACATGAAAGAGTGTGAGTGAACGTGCCGTGTTCCCCGCTCTACCGCACACAGCCCAGCGGCTCCTGATTAGGATAAGTGGCTGGAAAATGGATGGATGGATAGATGGATGGATGAAGGCCTGTGACTTCAGCAGAGATGATGTCTGGAGTTATACTAAAGGCCAGCAATCTTGGCTATAATCATCTAATAGTTGGGTTTAAGTCTCATATGAGAGACGCCTTCAAACCACAATTCGCATCCTCCCTTTCCCCCATCCTCCCTTTCTCCCGTTCCTCCTTTCTCCCATTCTCCCTTTCCCCCATCCTCCCATTCTCCTGTTCTCCCATCCTCCCTTTCCCCCGTCCTCCCATTCTCCCTTTCTCCCATTCTCCTGTTCTCCCATTCTCCCTTTCTCCCATTCTCCTGTTCTCCCATTCTCCCGTTCCTCCTTTCTCCCTTTCTCCCATCCTCCCTTTACCCCGTCCTCCCATTCTCCCATTCTCCTGTTCTCCCATTCTCCTGTTCTCCCATTCTCCCTTTATCCCGTTCTCCCTTTTTCCCGTTCCTCCTTTCTCCCTTTCCCCCATCCTCCCATTCTCCCATCCTCCCATTCTCCTGTTCTCCCATTCTCCCGTTCCTCCTTTCTCCCATCCTCCCTTTCCCCCGTCCTCCCATTCTCCCATTCTCCCGTCCTCCCATTCTCCCTTTATCCCGTTCTCCCTTTCTCCCGTTCCTCCTTTCTCCCTTTCCCCCGTCCTCCCATTCTCCCATCCTCCCTTTCTCCAGTTCTCAGGGTCATTTCAGCTGGTACTTTGATCACTTGCTGGTGGTCACCTTACATTTCCCAGAGTGCATTGCCCTGCCTCCTGGCATCCCAGGCTCATTGTGACATGTTTTGAATGACCCCACGAGGCGTGAAAGGACATCCTCTGCTGTAATTCAATAACTGGACAAAGCAGCAGCACGTTTTGGGCCTCCTCCATTGTCCCGCAGCACAGGATGAGTGACAGCGGCGATCCTGAAGTCCCTCCTGGGAGCCTGGCGGCTGGGGAGAAGTTAGCCTGTACCTGTCACTCAGAGCTGGGTCACGGCGACCTTCCGACTTTTTGGGAGGCATCTCTGAGATGGACCGGGGTGAGGGTCCTGCTGGTCACGGGTTCGACCCTTGGGGGTCGGTGTTAAACTCACACAGCAAATAGCACATGATTCTGGGCCAGAGCCTTGGTATGTCCTGCTATTCCAGGGGGGGGCGGGTTTCCATAAAGCAGGATTCCCCAGGTAGCTGGATAACTTAAGCCAACAGGAAAACTGTCTAGTAGGAAGAGAGGTAAATGACATTCCTATTGGACAACCCATACAAGGTACCTATGTAGTAGAGATATCCTGCTTTTTGGAACACCCCCCGGACAATCATTCCGTGAATGCCGAGTACACAAACAGCCCTCAAGCAACTCCGCTTGGACACACGCATGTGGGCGAAAATCCCTACCGGTCCCCTACCGGCTGAGAGCACACAGTCCCTGGCAAACCTGCACTGTGCACATGAGCCCTCCACTCCCTGCTCACTCGATGTAAGTATTCCGCAATCTCGCTAATGAGAGAAATCGATGATTGTTCCTCACCACTGAAAAAAAATCCATTCTTATTGATTGATGACAAATGTGAGGGACCATTATGTGCCAATCAAGTCCTGCACGCTTTCAGACGAATAGACGGCTCGGAGGTGGGGGCGCGGGTGGGTGGGTGGAGTTCTCCAGCTCACACATTTAAAGAAAAAACTGCCTTAAATTACCCAAATAAATACTCTAAAATAAGCAGCAAGTAAAATCTATTTATGGGACTGACATTAATCGTTAAACACTGAAATGCAGAGATACATTGCAGAGATACATTGGGTACAGAGAATCATTGCAAAGTCAATGCAAAGTCCAAACAAATGCACGCTTTAGCAAACACCCAAGCGGAGGCTCACAAACACCTACCCCAGAATACTTAGGCTACCGAGAGGAGCTGCAGGTATCAGGTTGCAAGTGATGTGTAAGTTAACCTGTACTTCCACGGTGACACAGAGCCAGGATTATAGTTCATGCAGGGAAATCTTCACTCTTACCATCACACTCATCAAGATCCAGAGAATTCTGCATCATTCCATGCCGCCCGACAGGAAGAGGTGCTTCTTGTGTACATTCTACCTCATCTTCTGTCCATCTTTGGGATTAGAGAGTATATTCACCTGAACCCAGTCTTAGTTCCAAGTCTTATGTAGGTGTGCACCAAAGAATAATGGTGAAATGACTGATTTATGATTCATATTAGGAATAGCTTATTCATAAATGATGTATTGGGTATGAGAGCCTGAGAACTTTATTTCGTCCTACAAACATGTACTTAATTAGTATGTTTCTTCTTCCTGCAGAAAAGTTGCTTACCTAAAACGTCTTCAGAAATGGACCGTTCTTGCAAAAGGTAAGTAAATGATTTCAATAAAATTGCTGAATATTATTTTATGGTTATAATTTTTTTTTTAAAGTGCCGTGACAGACATGGCAGGAAACTTCCAAGCCGCAGACGTGATGCAGATCAGCTGTTTCTTCCCAAACAGGTGAGCCTGACTTGACTGAAAGCTTTTTCCACTTTCTGAATCATTTCCCTGCTACACCCCCTTTCAACGAAGGAGCGGCACTGAACAGAGCGGCAATCCGCATTAAGCAAGCCGACTGGAGGGGTGGGGTGTGTGTGGGGGGGTGCGATTAGCAGACTCTGTGAAGCATAATACCACTTCTGATGTGCCATGATTGTGCAGACCAGGTGCATTAACACTACTGTTATGCTTGCACACACTCTGATAATGAGATCATCGGGGTCTGTGGAGACACACCAGCAGCTGATGGAGCAGGGCATGAGGGCATGAGGGCATGAGGACCTGTGGGCATGAGGGCATGAGGTCATAAGGGCATGAGGACCTGTGGGCATAAGGGCATGAGGGCATGAGGGTGTGAGGGCATGCGGGTCTGAGGGCATGAGGCTCTGAGGGCATGAGGGCATGAGGGTCTGAGGGCATGAGGGTCTGAGGGTCTGAGGGCATGAGGGCATGAGGGTCTGAGGGCATGAGGGTCTGAGGGCCTGAGGGCATGAGGGTCTGAGGGCATGAGGGCCTGAGGGCCTGAGGGCATGAGGGTCTGAGGACATGAGGACCTCTGGGCATAAGGGCATGAGGGCCTGAGGGCATGAGGGCATGAGGGTCTGAGGGCATGAGGACCTGTGGGCATAAGGGCATGAGGGCCTGAGGGCATGAACCCTCATGACAGGAATGGCAGCCTCTCACACCCAGGTGGTGAGAACAAACTGGTTCCCAGTGACAAACTCGGCCTGAACCACAGAGAACGTGTGTCCCCCGCTAATGTTGCTCATGTGATCTTTGGTTCTTCTCTACAGATGAAGAACCATGGTATAGAAGCGCTGAACATCTCATTTGGGCCTTTGTCACTCCTGAGCTGAGGTCTGAGATTCCTCCACGGTACGAACGGCCAGACCTCTTCAAAAACGGTTCCGTTGAGAAATGAGGCCGCTGTAATTGGAGGCTTCATAAGCTCCGTGCTAATCAGCTTAGCGTCTGAAGCAGAAGCGTCGCGTGACCCCGAGGCCGCAGATCGGCGTGACGGTGCCACGGTGCCTGAAACACGAGAGCCGCGGGCTCTTAACGGAGCAGGAACGACAGCTGGGAGCCGTGGAAGACAGGACAGGGCCTGGGAATAAAACAAAAATGTCCCTCCTTCCAAAAAGTGTCTGGCTGTGGCAACCTTAACTTAAGCCGGATTGTTTGAATGAATATCTATCCTTACACATGTATACAGGTGTGAAAACCGCTAACTGCAAACACATGAACAGGGAGCCTGGGATCAGAGTCTGTAAATTGTCAGAAGTTTCAGCTCATTAAGAACAGCCCCCGTAGCCTCTAACAGGAAAGCTTTAATCTGGAGAAAAACACATCTGGACTTTTCCACGTGAAATTGAAAGTATCCATTGTGTACTGTGTCAATTCATTCTTTTAAATGTCTGCAAAAATGTTCTAAAATGAGGAGGCTGCACCGTTATACAGTGCTGTAACTGACCATGCAGCCTCAGAAACAAGGATGACTAAAACACCTCCAGCTGTCTGCCACTGAAGTTTATAAGTCATCTTCGTGTTTGTGCTGGTGACTCTAAATCGCCCCTAGGGTGAGAGCGTGCCTCTGTGTGTCAGGCGATGGACTGGCATCCCTTCCAGAGTGACCCCCTGCCCTGTGCTTCCAGAGACAGACTACAGTGTCAGTGCTGGGTAAATGGTTTAGGAAGATATGATTTAATCTATCAGTATCAGTAGGTTAAGAAGCTGATTAGCGTTTCTGGTATTATACTGCCACCCATTGGCAGACATTATTACTGCAGTTAACAGAATTAAGGCTTAGCAGAAATAACGGATTTCAAATGAGCAACAACCAGTGAGAAAATAATCTGATATAATTTACTTATATAATTAATGTGCTGCTATATATTTAGTGTTCCGTCCTAGAATATCCTTCCAACGCATCCAGAATCATGTCACAAATATACTCTTCCTCAGTCTATGCACTTTAATTAATCCCTATTCTTTGGCAGTTAAACATATACTGAGGTAGAGAGGAGAGGAGATGAGACAGGGATCTTGCCCCCAAAATTCTGACCAAACTGAGAATTCATACAAGTATCTTCAGGAAGTGACATCACACATGGGATGTTGCTCAACATGCCTACTTGATCGTACTTGTGTTCTCATGTACCTGTTTTACACCATCTTCCATTGCTGAAGACCAGTACTAATACTCAAGAACAGAAGTACAGAGGAGGGTAAAAATCCCCGGATGTCGTTCTTGCCCCAAATATCAATGATACTTCAGCTGCATCCTCACCAAACGAGACCAATCCCATGATTCATTGCACCCAAAGTTCATTCCTGGGAGGCAAGTTAGCCAGACTGCTCTTGCCAAGGCGTTCCTAGTATTGAGAGACACCCATGAGCACCGGATAGCGCTGCTGCTCTGCCGTTAGCCTGTCTGACTGCCCCGCACCTCCGCAGCTGGCAGCACGCTTACCCCCTTCGCCGTGCCCTCGCCCCCTCACTCTACTCTCTCTCTCCTCCTCTTTACCCTCCACCCCCTGCCTCTCTCTTCTACCAAGGCTAGCAAATATAGCGTAATACATATCAAATTGCCTAACATGTAATTTTTATTGCCACGACAATTTCGTTTAGTTAGCGTTCACCCAAAAGTGACATCTGCGTTGAGGAAAAGACGTTATTTAAAGATGCTGAGTAATAAAGACTGAAAGATGGTTAAAGCCGCGTGAGTGTGGTTACGGGACCCAACCCAGTGCAGCTCCATTGGCGAAGCATAAATCACGGGGCCATGGAACGCTGTGTGGTTTTCTCAGGGAGACCACGAATCTTACATGGGGGAGAGAGCACCTTCGTGAGAGGCGGCAGGATCCCGTCCCTGGAACTACACAGTCGGCAGTCACAGTCTCCCCCCCCCACCCCAGACAGATGGTCTTATGCTACCTGCAGCAATAAGCAGACGATAGCCGGCTTCTGCCGGACGGGACGCCTGTCTGGCACTTTCCGGAAAGCCTGCCAGCTGGGCCAACATGAGAATGTGGTCCAGAGAAGCGCGACCTCGCCCTGTAATCAAAGGACGGGGGGGGGGGGGTGTACATGCTTTATTTCCTTTTTCGAAACAGCAGTCGGCTGAAGCCAAGTCAACTTCATTTATACAGCAATTTAACAACAGCCCAACTGACCAAAGTGCTTCGCATAGATCATAAAATCACAGCATGGTATCAAGGCATAACACCAACATAAAACACAGATACACAGTCTCCTCAAATGCTGAATACAGTTTTAAGTACAGATTTAAAGAACTAAAACTGAAAAAGAGCGTCTAATATGCAGTGGTAAGCTACTGCAAAGCTTTGGTGCCGCCACTGCAAATGCAGGTCACCCTTTGTTAGGCACGTCACTGTCAGAAAGTGCCAAGCGTGACCGAGCACGACGACCGAGCACGGTGACTGAGCACGACGACCAAGCACGACGACCAAGCACGATGACCGAGCATGGCTACTGAGCACTGTGATTGAGCATGGCGACCGAGCACGGTGACTGAGCACGACGACCAAGCACGGCTACCGAGCATGGGTACCGAGCACGACGACCGAGCACGGCTACTGAGCACGGTGATTGAGCACGGCGACCGAGCATGGTGACTGAGCACGACGACCGAGCACGGCTACTGAGCACGGTGACTGAGCACGGCAACCAAGCACGGTGACTGAGCACGGCAACTGAGCACGGTGACCGAGCAAGGCGACTGAGCACGGCGACCGAGCACGGTGACTGAGCACGGCGACTGACGGGATGCGATTATGTCATCCAAGCCTCCCCCCGGCCCCTCCTGGTAATAACAATAAATACCAACGGGCTCCATTAAATGCAAACACGAAATACTAAACGACACGCAAAGCCACTGAAAGGTGCGACAGTACATAACACCAAACTAACATAAAACGAATATTCTTATAAAATATAATCCTTATTTTCCAGCTATTTACATAAATGTTTATTGAATCCAGGAAATAATTCACGGCGACTGTAAAATGAAGCTAAAACAAGCATTACAGGCAAAAAAAAGACAGCAATTAAATTTAGCCACCAGGAGGCTCCACGTCCCCAGTTTGCAGAATTTTTAAAACCACATTTTCGGCCTTGATTGCGCAGCATGCAGGCCATCCTGCGACTTTCCCCCAGATGAAGTTACACCCTCTAAACCTTCCAGTATTAAAACATCAAGGGGGAAATTTAAAGTGGAAATAGTTTCAGTGACACATAAAATGAATTTTTCTGCAGAGCCCATATAAATATTTTACGGTGTTTCCAGAGCTGCCGCATTGCAGACTTCCCCCAGTACATATATAAACAGGGTATGGAAACATAAAGCCTTCAGTCTTCTCTTTTTTGTTTTAAGAAGTGGCAGGATGTGATAACGGCTGGTCCCTGTGCTCTTTAGCAGGAGACCCTGGGTATTTCACAATATGGGTACTTGAATGCTCTTGTGTTCTTGCATGCGTTCTTGTGTTCTCGCATGCGTTCTTGTGTTCTCGCATGCCCGTGTTGCGTCATCATACATTGCTGAAGACCATTTTCAATACTCAAGAACAGAGGACGGTAAAACTCCCCAGATCTCATTCCTGCCCCAAATATCAAGGCTACATTTACGGCATTTGGCAGACGCCCTTAGCCAAAGCGCCTTACATAAGTGCTTAGAACTTTCATCAGCGAATACATTCTGATACTGGTTCAGTAGAACCAGGCTATGAATACTATCACTCTAAAAACTCTGTTGGCAAGTATTTTTATAATAATGAGTATAATCCTGGAAGTGCTAATCGAAGTCAGTTGCAGTTGCATGCTGGCCAAACGAGACCAATCCCATGATTCATTGTGCCCCACGTTCGTTCTTGGGAGGCAGGTTAGCAAGACCACTCTTGCCAAGAACAAGTATGATCTTTGCGTTCTTGGTGTTGATAAACACCCCCTGTCTCATCCTGAAAGGAGAAGCAGGGCCCATTACAGAGCCTAGACGACGGGCATCCGATGTGTCGGGTTTGAGCTTCTTACCAGCATATTGGGCCACAATCTGCCTGCAGTGCATCTCAAACAAATAAAGACAAACAAATTTATAATACACAGCTAAGCTAGTAACCAGGGCAAATAAATGAATAAATGAGCAGAAGGTTTCTTAGGCTTATGCAGAATGCTTGTGACCAACCTTTCGTCTGCGAATAAAAGAAGGTGTGATGGAGAGAGAGAGCGATAGACTGAGGGAGAGGAAAGCGAACCCTTCGCTGCGCTCTCTGGGGAGACGGAACAGCGGCAGCATTTAACTTGCGGGTCAGTGAGTGCATCATGGAGGCAGCGAGAGACTTTCCACAGCGACCGACAGGAAGCACCTGGGCCTGGGATCCAGGACTACACCGCCTAACCCCAACTGGAACAAATATCCAACTCCTTTTTGCCCAACATCCCAGCTTCCTGCCTGTAAACAAACACAGCCCCCACCAGAACCCCCCCAAACCCCTCTGCCAAGTGGTAGTGGATTTCTGGAGTGGTTCAGCCATTCACTGATTTCCATTCAGCAAGGAGCCTTGACACACACAGATGGTTTGGCCATCAAACTGGGAGTTAGGGCTGCATTTTACTGGCTAGTGTGTTCAATAAAACGTGGGTGTGTGTCAGCAACAAAATAAATGGGTTGGTTTTTGTCTCCGACTCCCCCCAAGTGGTGAGTGGTGGTACAGCCCTGGGGGTGTGTGGGGGAATGGCGGCCCCCAGGATTATGTCCAGCAGAGCCTCATGACAGAGGCCAAATGCAGAGGGCCGAAAGTAAACAGCTCATGTCGGAGGATGGCTGTAAGGCTGCAGTCACATGATCGCTCTGTCAGCTTGTGCAAGTCAAGAATCAACCACTCAAATAACCTCATTTGCAGCACATGCATGCGGTTTCTTTTCAATCAAATGCCCTCGCAAAGTAAAATTAGACTTTGGCAAAATATTCCAAGTTGATCGAGTCAGGTTTTTGCTCTGTACTTCCACTAGCAAGATAATTGAGATCTGGATCTCACACTCCATCAAATAATCAAGGAGACCCTGGATTTCCACTGAAATCGCCTGGCAACCCCAACATATCCTGACACTACGTCAAATCCAGGGAAGCTTTTTTTTTTTTTTAAATGGAGCCTTATTCAGCCAATCTAGATGCAGCAGACAGCCCATCCCACAGCTGAAGTCCGGGAGAGCCTCCAGAGCAAGG
This sequence comes from Boulengeromyrus knoepffleri, assembly GCA_026770805.1. Classification (NCBI taxonomy): domain Eukaryota; kingdom Metazoa; phylum Chordata; class Actinopteri; order Osteoglossiformes; family Mormyridae; genus Boulengeromyrus; species Boulengeromyrus knoepffleri. Next base: position 16,727,290 of record JABJVO010000126.1, read on the forward strand.
CAAGTTTGTCAGGCTCTATGGGAAACGTAGATGCAAGGAACCGACATCAGCCAAGAAGCCCTTCACCAACATTTTCAACATATTATCCCACTTTGGGACACACATGTTGAAAAGACTTTAAAGCTTGATCATTGGTGACACTACTTAAAAATGTACAACAACTGAAAAACAGTACCCAGATGCATCAGAGAAGACAATCTGAAGGTACTTGAAGGTATTTAAATGCTAGTTTACTGTAATCCATTAGCAATTTCTGACTTATTGACTCTGAACATATTGCATTTAATTTTACATCCACGAACACAACGGCTAAAAATATTTTGGCAAGTAATAACCTCTCCCAATCCTGCTTTTAAGCAATTGTGTAGTTACCAATGAAAAGCTAGTTGCCTGAACCAAATAAACGCTTTATAAATAACTGTGACGCTTTGTTGGTCTTCTGAACAGAGATGGTGTCCATCTTTCATGGTATTCTGCTTCCCAAGCTAGGAATTTAATAACAGAGACAAAGCCTGACAGCAAATTTACGGTCGTCTACAGACATCTGGCAGCATTCGTTGACTGGGTATCACAGAGACAGTGTGTCCTTGAAAAAGCAGAAATAGTCAAATTACAAGACAACATTTCGGTAATTGGAAGAGTATATTAATACATACCCAGCCCTGTTCTTCTGAAGGTCTCCCTTATGACAAATATTTTTTCAAGGAGCACAATACTAACTAAAACTAAGGAACTAAGTAATGAATGTGTAACCAATCTTCAGTGACCATCTTGGCACTCATAAGGTAAACTGTAATAACGTTCCACTTGATAAAATGACCATACTTCTCGACAAACGCAATGCAATTGACACACCATTAAATTAGAAGCATTTAATCTGCCCTGGAAAGAGCCTATTAAGGTGCATAAAGTACTCACTTTGGCCAAGTCCAAAGACTTTCCCAATTTAGTTCAGAGTAATATGGATGACTCGTTAAAAAACTCTAACAGCTAAGCGCTAATTGCACAGTAAATAATGATTAAACACTATATAAAAGTGATGACTTCATGGATTTCATTGACAGCAAGTTTGAATATCAGAGAGAAGGTCCAGGGTTTGTTGCCAGATTTACATCCCAACTGGCAGCTACTTCTACACACACCCAGCACTTTCACACATTTGCTCCTCACACACCACACCAGTAACATATTCTACATCTTCTACTTATGTCCAGAACTAACATTGGCGTGAAACCCCTCCATTAGACATTATAAAGGTATCATTATCATTGGGATATATTACCATGTCTTTAAGGTCAACTATAAGGAGCCCTCACTAAAGAGTTCTACATCAAGCTGTGCTTAATGACGGATTGTCGGAGTTTCATGCTGATGGCTTTGATGGGTTTCTGTCTTGTTCCAGAGAGAATCTTAAGACTGAAACAGCCTTTGTCAGAATCATGAATGACTTGCTTCTCCTGTCTGACTGTAGCCAGGACACATATGACACTACAGATGACTGGGTTCTCTTCGGCATACTCAATCAAACTCATGGCTGTGGCACTGTGAGCTCACGGTCTCTGCAGATATGCAGTCATTAGCTGTGGCTCTGTGAGCTCACGGTCTCTGCAGATTTGCAGTCATTGGCTGTGGCACTGTGAGCGGTCTCTGCAGATTTGCAGTCATTGGCTGTGGCACTGTGAGCTCACGGTCTCTGCAGATTTGCAGTCATTGGCTGTGGCACTGTGAGCTCACGGTCTCTGCAGATTTGCAGTCATTGGCTGTGGCACTGTGAGCTCACGGTCTCTGCAGATTTGCAGTGATCGGCTGTGGCACTGTGAGCTCACGGTCTCTGCAGATTTGCAGTCATTGGCTGTGGCACTGTGAGCCTGCTCTCGGTGTGTGAGTGGAACAGAGTGCTCAGTCCATGAATCTTCCCCGTAAATAAGTTTTGGCGTGAGGATATCAGGTGCTTGTTTCCATGGCCACGCCAATGACACTGCACATTATGGATCTGTCAGGCTCAGAATTAACTATGTAACCTTGAAGGTTGAATAAATGATTTTCTCTAGCTGAACTCTGATGTTAGTAAACAAATGTTGGTAGCTGGCTTGTTATTCTGAGGTATCAGACTTTAATGTGGAAGAATACTGCCTTACTGTATGTGCAGGGATCAAATGACCTGTTAAATCTCCCATTATAGACATATAATCATCTACAGGGTCTTTATTCAGAGAATGCAGTGAAGGTCAGACTGCTCTTCACGACCAATCCTAACCATAACCCTGCCCCTACCAGAATGCCATAAGGCAGGTAGGCAGACAACAAGACAAAACTGTCAAAGCAACAGGGTAACTTACCAGGAGAGCAGGTAAGTCCAAAGCAACCCGTTCAATAATGGTAATCCAGCGAAATCCAGAAGGAAAGTCCACAGTAAAATTCAGTCCATGAGAAATCCCGACAGTAATAATCCACAGAGAAATAGGAAAGCATAAGAAGAATGCCAGCAGCGACGTTTTACAGGGATGCCTCAAATAACCTGTTCCTCTTCTATCTCGGACTTGTGAAATGCGAAATGCCGTTTGGTACATGTGGTGGTTTAGGTTTCATTTTCACATGCTTTCAGCCCTTTTTTAACAGAAAGCTCCATCTAGTGGGACAGAAAATATAGCAACCTGTTCTGGAAGTGTCATTTTGGCCTTCACTACTATTTGGCAAGTGTTTGTTACCTTCTGAAGATAAAGAAAAGTTTATAACCACGATTAACCATCTGGTTTCTTCAATTTTAACTAGTTAAAATCATCCTTTAAACTGAAGAGAAATGATGGCTTGACATTAATCGCAATAATTATCGATATCAACCTACATGAAAAATTTTATCCCGATAACATTTTTGGCCATATCGCCCAGCACTACTGTAGACTGTATTTTCCAAAAGTACCACCCAATCACCATCTTGAACAGCCCAGAGAATAATTTCCTACCGTTAGAATAGTGGAGTTTGTTTGTTTGTTTATCAATCAATTAATCAATCAATCAATTAATCCATTCTTTACAAAATTACTGTATATCACCACAGAGCACTTTTTGTAACATGTGCTTGTGAAAATATCTATTCTATTTATCCATCTATCATGTAATCCTGGTCAGAGTCACAGTGGGACCGGAAGCCAACCCCAGGAAGCACGCGGCACAAAGCAAGGGCACAGTCTGTCAGAGGTCACTGCAGGCAATTTATAGAAGCCAGTCAGCTTAAGATTTTATGTTTTACTTGATATACTAAATTGAGTGTATATACAGTATGAGCCAGTCTGATTTATCTGACACACAGATAGATACATACAGAATACAGAATGACCACTGTGATGTTAACAGAGACAGGTACATCACTGGAGCCACCCCAAATAAATGTACACTTGTGTGTTTTCATTCATTTGCCATAAAATTAGAACTCCCCCCCCCCGCCTGCCGACACTAAGCTTGCCGCCGATTCCTCTCCGAATTGCGACCCTCTCAGGTACCATCCTGATTCGCTTCCCCGCCCCTCCCCGATGACAGCCTGGAGGTGCGTCTCGCTCGGCCAATCCCTCCCAAGGACTCGCTGTTGGTCACAGCGCGTCTTTAATCTCCTCCAATGGCGTACGGCTTCATCACTGAGCGCCTGCGGAGGCCCCCTGTTTAGTAAGTCACACCCCCCCCCCCCCGTTTAAAAAATGACTCTAAGAAGCCGCGGATGCTCATGTGCGCCCAACCGGGGGGGTAAAGCGAAGGCAGCCTGCATTTTAATCACTCCGTACTCTGCGTGCTCTTCAGACAGACCTCAGAGAAGAACAGATGCACGGGGAGTCTTTCCAATTCTAAACACCGCCTGAGACATTCCCAGCATGTCGACCCCCTGCTTCCCGATATGCAGCATATATGCTGCTGTCTACCCCTGACTACATGCACCTGCAGTAAGCTGGACAGTCAAGCTGCTTCTGCATGGTCACCTAAATGAATAAACTGCAGCAGCGATTACAGACAATCAGCTCAGAAAAAGGCAGGACAGTCTGAGGTCAATTGTAGGTTCTTAAAACAGACCCTCAACCAGTTTGCTCCCTACTGGCCTGCTGATAGGCTGACGTGGCTGTTAGGCTCTGTGACGCTCTCCCATTGGTTCTTTGTGCCCCCGTCTGAACGCTGCTCTAATTAACCAATTAAAAGGCCCGTGTAACACATGTGAGGACTGAGAAATGCGTGAAATCCGGCGCCCCCCCAAGCTGAGGATTAGACCGACTTCATGCACTGATTACACAAAACATTCAGCTGTGGGGGGGACGAAGGGGGGGTCAGGTGTTCCCTGGCAGATTAGGCCTGATCTCTTATTAATGGAAGAGAGAACAGGCCTCCTCCCCTTTCCTTTGAAGTGAGATGAGTCAACCTGACGGGGGCAGAATCCCCTCAAAGAAACCCAGGGTAGATGGGGCCAGAGCCCAGTTATGGGCCGGGAATATGAGACGTCGGCAAGCACTGGCCAGGCCAGAGGCACCTCTGGGCCGATAAGCCAATCCACACCCTCTTCTGGCCCTAATTCAATTCAATGTATGAAGCCTTCCTGTGGGGGCGGGAAAGATGCCTGTAATTTTACTTAACCTGCTCTTCTGGAAGCCATCCAGGCCCTTTGTAAGGTCAGGCCCCATCAAGAGTGTGTGCACTGGGCCAGCCAGAAGGGGGCGGCAGTGAGGGCCGGCCCACGCGGAGCTGGCACGGGATGAAGGTCAGGCGTGTGCACGGGAGACGGGTTTTAATCAAACCGGCGCTGAAAGGACCCGGTGCGCATAGAAGGAAAAGCCAGAGGTGCGGAGAGACGGCCTGAAAGGCCGCAGGGCCGACGCCGGACCCCTAATAAGGAGCTTCAATTAACAGCGGAATCCCAGCCTGGGAAACTTTTACGGACTTAAGATGTAAACAAGATGAAGAGGCAGCAGTAGAATCCCAAGGGAAGCATTTTCCACGGGGGGTGGCAGAGGCAATGAAGACTACAGGGGGGGCCCTTTTTGGCCCTTTTTTGATGAGGGGGCTCAATTTCCGCTCCTTAATTTTGGGGCTAAAGACTCAATGAGAAGCCGTCTGAGTTCTGCATGGAGGGCTGTGTTTCTTATGGAGGCAACGTGGATTTAATCCAAACTGCCCTTCCATCCCCTGCCCCACCCCCAACTAAAACATATTTGTCTGTGAGTCATGAGTACTCTGGGGGTTAGAATGTTCCAGAATTTATTTATTTCTCTAACACTCTTCCCAGCTGTGTGGCAGCAGTTATTAAAGGAACAACAGAGGTAGAGAGAGAGAGAGGGAGAGAGAGGATGGGGGGAGCAGGGTGGGAGAGAGAGAGGGAGGGAGAGGGAGAGGGA
>JABJVO010000126.1:16742382-16753749 GCA_026770805.1 Boulengeromyrus knoepffleri
TGTTTGGACGTGGATTGTTGTGTTTTTGGTGTCGTGTGCCTGTTTGTGTCTCTGTGCGTGTGTGTGTGTGTGTGTGTGTCTGTGTGTCTGTATGTGTGTGTGTGTGTGTGTCTGTATGTGTGTGTGTGTGTCTGTGTGTGTGTCTGTATGTGTGTGTGTGTGTCTGTGTGTGTGTCTGTATGTGTGTGTGTGTGTCTGTGTGTGTGTGTGTCTGTATGTGTGTGTGTGTGTATCTGTGTGTCTGTATGTGTGTGTGTGTGTGTCTGTATGTCTGTGTGTGTGTGTGTATGTGTGTGTGTCTGTGTGTGTGTGCTTAGTGATGGGATGCTGTGAAGTGGCTTCGTGTAGACAGTCTTGTGACCAGAGGAGGACCCCCCCCTCCCCCCCGCTGCCTTCCACCTGACTCCCCCCATGAAGCCCCGCCCCTCCCCACATGATTCGCACCCAGTTCCCCGTCTCCCCAGCCCAGCTCCCCATCTCCTTTCTCCTACTGCCTGTTTGCACTCTCCTTTCAGGCGACGTCGACACGCTTTCAAAACAGCCCCCCCAACCCAAGTGTGGCGCGCTCCCGAAACCCCCCCTCCCGCCTTGGTTTTTCCCTCTCAGTCACTGATTAAGAGATAATATGCAAGACATCAAAGGACGTGAAGCTGCCAAAAAAGACTGGGGTGGGGTGGCCCAGGAATGGCACTTTCTCAGGACATTCAGATACCAGCATTAAAATGAGTCACTGCGCCAGTGAAGCGCCTGACGTGTGCGATTAAGCGGCTAGGAGACTGACGTATTTACGAGCCCCGCTAACCGCAGCTGGGATGCGCGTCTGCGTGCGGGACAGAGCTGGGCCCTGCCGCCAATCGCGGCCCGTCTTGTTGCCCCCTCCCCCTTTATGTGGCAAATTATTGCAATTATAAGCCAAGCATGCAGGCAGGAAGCGAATCTGCAGGCCGCCTCTTTAAAGGGCCGCGTGCAAATCAAACAAGCCCCGCATCTCGACTCATTTAAGTCAAAGAGGAAACAACTTTAGGTTACAGGCCCCCCCAACCCTAACCTAAACCACCCCCTCCCCCCAAAAGGCACCCCCTGTACAGTTTGCAGAATGAAGACTGTCTCAAGTCTCAAGACTGTTCAATTAAATACTCCATGTATAACAGACATGCATACAGGATCATACATAACAATCATGGCGCATTCAGAGATCCTGCTTTGATCTCCATCACAGCGCAGAGTAATTAACAGCCGGACGGAATCTGTCTGAAGTAAGACAGAGAGCGTCGCAATACGAACGCGCCGCTGCGTGGGAGGAGAGGACAGAATACAGTCTGTTCAACATGCGCTTAGCCATGCGAGCTGCAGCGGAGAAGGGAGACAAAAAAGAGCAGCGCAGTCACACTGCGTTACGTGGGTGCTGCAAACAGCCAGACATGCATAGAAATGCAGAATAAACACAGCCTAGACAGGACAGTGACTGAATGCTGGGAAATAGAAATTCCACTCTTCAGTAAGGTGAGATAGAAAGGCCTTGTGTAGAGATAAAATAGAACAAGGGATGATTCAGAAGTACTGTGCGGAGACAGCCCACACAGTTGTGTATGGTAACCTACTGGGGAATATATAAATCACAAAAAGTATAGATAGAGTGTATAGAAATACCAAAGCAAGGCAGATTAAATAGTGGTGTGATGGCGCTCTACATGACCGGCTCTGTATGGGAACTTGCCTGAAAAGGCAGAAGTGGGAGCCAGCACAGAAGGTAGGGGCCCCACTGGGACCAGAACCTACAACCATCCGTGCCCAGAAGACAGGGCGCACCTGGGCCTAGACCCTAGAACCATCTGTGTAGAGCAGGTAGGAGGATGACGCCGACTGGGATCCAGGGCAATCCATGTGCAAAAGGTGGGGGGAGACTGAGCCTGGAACCCAAAAACATCTGTGCAGAGAAGGCTGGGGGCTGACCAGGCCTGGAACCCAAAAATATCTGTGCAGAGAAGGTTGGGGGCTGACCAGGCCTGGATTACCCAAGGCCATGGGACAGAAGAGCTTTGCACCCTGAATGTCACCCAAAGCTTTGCTGTGCTCAGAATCATAATGCACCCTGTACATCTAGATTATGGCGGATAAATCCTAAACACACACCACAGAAATGCACTCTGTGTAGTTTCACAATGATGTAACACAGCTATTCACTGTGTGCAATTATACACGAAATTACAGCATAATGACTGGACAGAAATGTGCATTGAGGTTTTTATGCAAAACTTTGATACTACATGTTTAAGCACAACATCCAATCATTGTCCAGAGAGGGATCTCATGTCCTAACTTCCCATGTGAGTCCCAGCTGTCCAAAGCCTTCTCTTATGGTCACTACAAAGGGTCAATCTGAACATGTAATCAACACCAGCACCGTTCACCTGCTGATGCTACAGCTGGTCAGGACGAGGAAATGGTTAAATGTGGCTTCATCTTTCCTGCTTGCTGATTTGCAGGTCGACCATCTACCTTCTGGGTGGAACTTCAAAGTTAAGATGGAGTCCAGAGAAAACATAAAGTGCTCCATAAATAAATACGGCAGCTTGGATCGCTGGCCGAACGCAGATGGAAACGAGGAGAGCAGATGCCAGGAGAGCAGAGGAGGATAGAGGAGGAAAGGAGAGCAGAGGGGAGAGGAGGAGAGGAGAAGAGAGCAGAGAATAGAGGAGGAAAGGAGATAAGAGAATAGAGCAAGAGAAGAGAGAAGAGTAGAGGAGAAGAGGCAGAGGGAAGCATAAGACAGGAGAGAACATGAGAGGAGAGTGGAGAAAAGAGAAAGGAGGGCAGAGGAGAGGAGATTTATGGAGAGGATTCCATATGCGAGGAGACCGGAGGAGAGGACAGCAGAGGGACAGAGTGCAGTGGGGAGGAGAGCAGATCAGTGCTGTTGCTAGGAGAGGAGAAGAAAGAGGTGTGGTGCTGCTGTTCGGTACAATGGGCCCTGAAAGCGTCTCCCCGGGGCCAGACTCCGCGTCGCCCTCGGTTACAGCGGCAGCCCCCATCTCTGACCGGCCACGGGTCTCCCGCCAGGTTTACAGCATGTGCCCAGACGTTAGCTCACGCCAGCCTAGCGCCCGAACGTGTGCCTGTCCTCAGCGAAACACCTTTGACGCGATTCCCCACGGGGAGCATCGGCATCACGCCGAAGTCTAATCCCGGCGTCGTCCGGCTGCCAGCTGGGGTGCCACTACCCTGCCGCTAGAGCTAAATCTCAGGAGTGCGCTGTTATGGTGGGGGGGGGGCACTTTGGGGAGGTATAAACAGCAGCCCCCAAACAAAAAGAGGCTAATTGAGTTAGAGTGTCACATGGTTCCCTGCTCCCAGCTCAGCGTGGTGTGGGAGGGTCAGTAAGGGGGTAGGATCAGTCAGCTGTGAAAGGTAAAGTAACCTGGCTTCTGGAAGGGGCCACGGAGGGCATGGGAGCAGAGATGCCGGTGTGGTTGCTAATCTGAGAGCGCCCATTCAGGGGGGGCAGCAGGAGTCTGCTCCCTGCTCCTGGCTCCCTGCTCCCTGCTCCCTGCTTCCGGCTCCCGGCTCCCTGCTCCTGGCTCCCTGCTCCCGGCTCCCGGCTCCCTGCTTCTGGCTCCCTGCTCCCTGCTCCCGGTTCCCTGCTCCCTGCTCCCGGTTCCCTGCTCCCTGCTTCTGGCTCCCTGCTCCCTGCTCCCTGCTCCCTGCTCCAGGCTCCCTGCTCCTGGCTCCCTGCTCCCGGTTCCCTGCTCCCTGCTCCCTGCTCCCTGCTCCCGGTTCCCTGCTCCAGGCTCCCTGCTCCTGGCTCCCTGTTCCCTGCTCCCGGCTCCCTGCTCCCGGTTCCCTGCTTCTGGCTCCCTGCTCCCGGCTCCCGGTTCCCTGCTTCTGGCTCCCTGCTTCTGGCTCCCGGTTCCCTGCTTCTGGCTCCCTGCTCCCGGCTCCCGGTTCCCTGCTTCTGGCTCCCTGCTCCCTGCTCCCGGTTCCCTGCTCCCGGCTCCCGGTTCCCTGCTCCAGGCTCCCTGCTTCCATTTTTTTTTTTTTTTAATGGGAGCGAAAATAGTGCACATCCCAGATTTTTTTGTTGTATATCACTATTGAAACTGTAGCACTATTTATATCTCGCAGTAAATAGCCCACCTAGGGATCGAAGCAACAGGCCTACAAAACACTGAGATCGTCAAATTCACTTACCACTGTTAAGGTTATTCATACATCATAAGACTAAAATAAGTAGAAATCGTACAGACACTAACGTTAGAAGAGAAAATGGATAAAAAGTGACTTTGTAGCTTGACGTTTTTCCAAATTTGTCTACGGGATGTTTGGAGCAGCACAAATATAACAAGGACTCGATAAATGGATAGTCTGTTAAATGTTTGTTTTTTTCCTGTTTCAATTTCTCGATTCAACAACTGAATATGTCACAATAAATGCAACATCCAAAACTATGTATCACCTAGCGTTTTGACGGAGTGATTGCTGAGCGATATAGACATCAGCACACAAGTATAACTGCTCACGACAGCACAGCCCACCAGTGAAGGTCACAGCGTTGGCTCGACGCAAATCTGCAATACAGCCTTTAGCACAACACATCTCTGCCTTCATTAGCCGGCTGGAATCTGCGTCTGGGGAAAAACCTCGCTGTCCGCACACCTTCCTGCAGAAACATCAGCTTTCTGAGAAGAACCACACACAGAAGCTCTGAACGACATCTCACTGAAACCTTCAAAATGCGTTATCAGGGCAGTAATCTGCACCTAATTATATTTAAGTATGGGCTTTGTAACAGGTAGGGTAACACAGTTTCACAGTCTTTTCACAATCACACAAACAAATCTCTGCATGGCACCAACAATTCAGAGGAAAATAAGAAACAGACTGGGAGAAACTTCTCTGTCAATACACACATCGCAGCCCGGAAACATGGTTTTAGCAACACTGAACACCCTAAACTCACAGCTGTAGAAGGAGATCAGGAATATGAGAGCTTAAGTGGAGCTGTTACGTAAAAAGTGAACAGTGTCCTATTTCAGAGCGATTCATTGTGAAATCTCAGGATCCAGAGGAGTCAGTCAGAATAGGAAAACAGTACGGCTTATTTCACGAATGAACATGGAAAACATGCTAATCCGCTATGGTAATGCGAAAGAAAAAGACTCATTTGGCTTATCTGCTGAGAGAGTTCACACTCAGTTACTGAAACACGCGCCACGTGAAACACAGATCTGATAATCTGAGGAAAATCATGCAGAGTTTAATTCACCTCCAAGTATGTAAATGCTTAATACACAGCAAATGTTTAGATATTTTTAAATAGGCATTTTATGTGTAAATGCAGAATTAAAAACAGTGCAGAGCTAGGGCACCCACGCAAGGATTCATATCAATGCTAATAGGAAAATCAGAAAAAACACAGGTGACAATGACATCCGACTCTCCACAGACTTCCAAAACAAAGCCTGACATCAGAAGGTGACATTTTTCATGAAACAAAGAGCTCCTTCTCTGTTCTGTTACGGTTTCCGTTGGGCGTGTACGAAATCCCCCGGTGATGAAAAACAACAACAAAGAAAAAACTAATAAAAAGATTTAGGGAGAATTCCCCTATAAATCTGAGTTAAGCAATTAAAGAAGTGTAGGCAAACACACCGCAGTCACGCCCCAAAACTCAGCAGGGGGTGCAGGAGAGGAACAGCAGGGGGCGATGCTGTGCCCGACAGGGGACCTTATCAAAGCCCAGGTGCCGGGTGATGGAAACGGCTTTCTGTCACTGAAGCTACACCCCAACTATCACATTCTGTTATTTTTCTGACGGTACGCACATGGTTCGAAAGCCACCCTGGGATGAGACGGGTCACTGGGGATAGCCAGAAAGGATTCTTCAAAACAAAAAAAAAAATTAATTTGAAACTGGGACCCGGAAGACAGCCATCACTCTCCCAGGCCGGGGTGGTCCCTGTGCAGACTGCGGGACTCGCAGTGGCACCTCTCAAGCTCGCTGTCTGCACAGACCACCTACTGTTCTGTCCAGCAGGCTGGTTTTATAGACGAGTCAATCTCCATTCTGCGCTTTATATTTCATTCAACTGCACATTATTGTTGATGCCAGTCTACTACGTGATTTCTTTCTGGTTTGGAAACTGTGCTGATTATAATAAAGAAACTATTTAAAAATTAGATTTTTAAAACGGATATTTATTTTAATTGTAAATAAAACAATAAAAATGAATCCAAATTTTTTCAATATTTTAGCTAAGCACTGTAACTGCACTGTCTCTTAGGTGACACCACAAGACAATGATATCAAACTGATTACCATGGCGGGAGCATCGTAAGGGGGTGGGGCTAAACCGGCCTTAATGAAGGTCAGGTATATTAACCACCAGTCATGCTTTTAACCTCTTCTGTTCAGCATGGCACACTGTGGCTTTATTGGAGAAAGGGGGAGGGCGGACAGCAGATTCGAGGATGGCGCCCCCCGCTGTCAGCACCCGGTATCGCAACATTCTTCCAGCTCCTGACACTGGGGTCAGAGAGGGGTCAGACCTAAGCAGCTCTTCGGACAGGAGGCCTGCTGGCCCTCAGAGGATATACAGGCTTGTATAAATATTGACTGAAGCCCACGGCTGCGTGACTGATACTGCTGGGGAGCAAACGTCCCGGAGGGGGGGTCACGGGACGTGTGGACGCCATCAGTCAGCCAGCGATGGGTGTCCCTCTGAAGATTCCAACAGAGAGAGCACTGGCTGGGTTTGCTTTGCATTAAAGCACCTCAGCCAGATACCCGCAGATGGGGCTGTGCAGTCAGGCTAACGAGGTCATGTGAACACGGGTCTGACATGCAAATGAGTGACAGCTAGGCTCCCAGTGGGCCAAACCTCCATAGGTATACTGGGGAGAAGGCAGTGCAACACAGGAAAACACTAGTTTCTAACAATAGTTGTTACAAATAGGTAACAATAAAGCCTTACAATTGCTTTGAGACAAATTAATGTCTGATGTCTGCGGTTACAGACCAAAGGGAGTTTCTAATGAGGAATTTAAATTAAAAAATACACAAAATCATAAGTCTGCTGCCGGTGAGGACGAGGAAACCTCGAGCTGTTCTCTAAAAGAACCAGGGAATGAAAAAAAAGGAAAAGCTGAGAAAATTCCTGGAATGTGGAATTATCGGCGGCCCGGAACGTTCCCTACGGATGGCATTGCCGTCTGCAGCACGATCCGTTTTCCCCAGATGAAAGAGGCGTGTGTTTTTTGGAGGACGGGGGGTTTTGGCGTGTCGGTCTGGGGGGAGGGTGTGTCCAGGCGTCCGTGATCCCAGAGTGTTCGGGTGCCGAGGTGAAGCCAGGCGACAGGGGGCCTTACTCCCCCCCCCACACGCATACCTCGGAGTCGCGAACGCAGGCAAACATGTGCTTCACATTTCCGTGGCTTCACACAAAGCAAGGAGCTCTGAAGATATTCCGCTGGGGCAAAAATATTCAAATTTATTGGAACTGAAAGTAATTTAACGGAATGAATTAACATAATATACGTAAAACGATTAATCCAACTATGGAAACATGCAGATGAAAAATACTTTCTGCTCTGTCTAAAGCCTCCTCATCGCTCCTCTTTAAACCTGTCAGAGGGCAGAATCCAGCCTCTCCGCCGACACCTCCGACACCGCCTGGGTCCGGAGCCGGCCAGCCGTCTCCACGGGCCTCCAGAATCAGATAAAAACGCGCCTGGATGTTTGGGTGGGACAGCTGTGGGGGGGCTCGGGTTACACTGCCCCCTGTCAGGGAATTTGGGGGACGGGCACACGACACTGGTGACCCCAGCCAGCTGCCACAGCTCGAGACGCCGGGTCACGTGTGGCGGCCATGCTCAGCTCCACGGCACCATTGTTTCATCGGGAAGTGGGGGGGGCGGGGGGGTGGTAAGCACACAGTCAGGAAGCACTTATTCATTCACTTTTTCTTTTTCATTGAAAAAAAAAGTTAAATAAACTCCTGTCTGAGCTGAAAGAGGGACTGAGGACCGAAAATACAGGCTTTGTGTTCGGCGGGTCGAGCCCCAAAGCAAAGGCCGGCATCCCAGCATGCCTTGGTGGCGAGAGAGCAGCTGCTGGCCTGATATAGCGCAGCAGGCCTTGGGGTCTGTGTGTCCCGACTCCTCCTGGTGCCCCCACCCCCACCTTTCCAGGGTCCCAGGTTCGGGGGTGAGACAGGAAGGGCGGAGTCACAGGGGAGATCGCCTGAGCCCTGCTGATATCTCCCAGCGTGGAGAAGGGGATCCCAGCGCCGCTCGGGCAGGTGTGTGGGGTCCGTGCTACAATCCGGCGCTCACAGTCGGAGGTCATGGGTTCCTGCCCCCCCAGCCCCCCCAGAGTGTGGTGCTATAGTGTGATACTCATGCATGAGTCTGATTGTAGTCTGATGCAGGCATCAGACCGGGTGTCGCTGGAATGACGGTGACATTGTGAGGCACCTGAGGGACAGAAACACAGAGAAGGCAGGAGCATGGGAGGGGGGGGCAGGGGTCCCTAAACACTCCATAAAGGAGCAGCTGTTGTCCAGCCAGCCGGTTCGGTAACTCGATGCCGGCCGCAGATGTGAGGAGGTTTATTTAACGTTGCCCGTCAGGCCCGGCACGTGACGGGCCCGGCTGCGGAGGTCGGCCCCATTCCTGGAAGCTTCCAGTGGCACCGGTGACCCCGTGGTTCAGGGAGCTGGTACAGTGTCTGAACGATGCCCTCTCTGCACAGTGTGGAGCCACTGGCAGTTTTGCCAGATAGACTGACGGCTTGTGCACCTGCATGGTGCTTCATTCTGAAAAAATTTTAAATGGATACTCTCAATCTGCCAATCAAGTAACATGAAGGTAACTGAAATGTCTTCTAGCTGAAATGTTACTGAAATGTTACTGAAATGTTACTGAAATAACACTGAAGAATACATGGATCTGACACGCTCATTTGGCTACCAAGCACGAGTCCTACTTGAATATGAAAAGCTAAAAAAATCAGAGAGGAGGGTAAGTAATATACACACTGCTATTGATATTGGCTTTGCACGGTTCTTAACAGAGATCAAGCAAATTGATTATACTATTATACAGGGGTGTGTGTGTGAAAATTATACAGCTGGCTGAAATCCCTGAGTCGGCAGAGTGGTTTCACCGTTGAGCGTGGGCCTTAAGCCCAATGACTCCAGGGACTGACCCTGGCTGACCCTGCTGCCTCAACTGTAGGTCACTTTGGACAAAATCATCTGCTAGATAAATAAATTGTAAATGTAGTGTATATGAGGGTAACATTTCAGGCACCATTACAGTCTATCAGTATGTCAGCTTGGTACTGTATGTCATCACAGTTCAGTGGTTAATGGTGAAATTTTTGAAGCAACTTCAGGGGTCTGAACAATCAGCTCCTGTCACCCCCGAGATACAGCCAAGCCCACATTTTTACGGCAGGGAAGGTAGTAACCCCAGCACAATAGCCTTAGTGATAATTAATTCCGTTAACTAGCCCTCATATCTTCCAGATGCCATCCACTTTGATCAGGCTTCCCCGAAAAGCATGTCAACACGCCCACTGTCTGGCTCTCTGAAGGTAGCGGTCACGTGGCAGCCCGCAGCGGCTCGGCCAATCAAACGAGCCGCGGCACGGCAGCCCGCAGCGGCTCGTCCAATCAAACGAGTCGCAGCGGCTCGGCCAATCAAACGAGCCGCAGCCCGGCAGGCTGTTCAGCTATTTTGGCCTCACCTCAGTGGGCCGATGCGGGCCCCCCTTTGAAGCTCCCCGCAGTGGACCGACGCGGCGACGAGGCCAGCGGTCCCAGGCAATTCGCGGGAAGCCAGAGCTCGTCCTATCAGGTTTCAGGTTTTGTTTTCGCTCTGCTGGCTGCATGAGTCTCCATGAGTGCTTCGCATGCATCTGACCTCCATTCCGCTGTCGCAGCTGAGGGAAGTGTGCTGCTCATCCCAAAAATGTGGCCAAAATGTAGGAAGCAGTAACAAAAAGCACATTATCAGCTGTCAATAAAGCAGACTGATGGCTGAGCTGCTTTCTGAATGAAATGACATGGTACAAAACGTCTCCTAATAAACGTATAATATGTAGCGGCTGCTATTATTTTTTAAGCGTGTTTTTAAGACCCTGACCAATGTTCCGACTAAAAACTGGATTTATTGTGTGCTGCTTCACAATGAAGACAACAGGCATCTCCTGGTTACTCATGACAGCAATAACTCCAGCCAGCCCCACTGAAATGACTGGCTGGGACGGGAGGGGTTAATCCACCCGGATTAATTAGGTAGCCGGCAAGAGAAGCAGAGGAGTTTGGGAATAATTCCTCCTGGATGTTGGCGAGGACCCTGGACAGGCTATTCCGTCACAAATGCTGGAAGCACATTCCCTGACGGAACATCACAGCACCCAGATTCCACAGCAAGACGGACGAGAGCGTGGAGTTACCAGCCCCGCGGCAAAGGGCTTTAATCACGCCGGGGGGGGGGCATCTGAAGGGGGTTAAAGCATCTTCACTGCCATCCTGACAGTGACCCCCCCCCCCCAAGCTGGTGGTCTCACCCTTGTCAGCCAATCTTATCCTTTGAGTCAGCTGTACACTGAGTCATAATGTTAACAGGAACATGTTTGCGCAACCTTTCTAAACTGTGGATTAAAATACACACACTGCCTGATGTCCACTAGGCTGCACGACAGTGACCCATGATTAAGGGAATGACCATCAGACCGTCAGACTGGGAGTTTAAAGTGGAATTTTAGGACGGTGACGTGACTCTGTTTACGTAACTGCAGCCTCACGCATCCAGGGTTGAGCATGCAAATGCTGCAGTCACTGTGTGAGGAGTTTGCACATGCTGACGGTCCGAGGGGGGGGCCCTCTCCCCTCCTAATGCCGAGCTGCAGGATACAACAGCAAAAGTACAGCAACCAGGACAGTCTGTTAAACTCCATAAAAGATCATTAAATAAGATGCTTCCTGGCCAGATTTGCTTAAAGGTGAACCCAGAAGGAAATGACTGCAACCACAGACTCCAGGCAAATTAGCAGCAACAAGCTAATTAAAGCCGAATGTGCCTCAGTTTGTCACACACGTGTAATATCTTCATAAAAATCCCAATGAAATTAACTTAAGTTCCTACTTTAATCACAGGGAAGTCAGCTCCACAAATAGCGTACTAATAAAAACATGTAATAACTGTTACAAAACCACACGCATAAACTCTCTCTCAGTACATACATATACACACAAGCTCCTACGTGTGTGTGTGTGTGTGTATACATGGGCGTAATTTCCAGGGGAGTTAGGGGGGTCATGACCCCCCCAATAATCATATCCAGCCAATATAACCCCCCCA
>JABJVO010000126.1:16760073-16771153 GCA_026770805.1 Boulengeromyrus knoepffleri
CTGCCCTACCGGGGCCCTCTCTGCACCCTCCAGTCCCAGAACTCACTCTCTCCAGCCGGCCTGCCCTACCGGGGCCCTCTCTGCACCCTCCAGTCCCAGAACTCACTCTCTCCAGCCGGCCTGCCCTACCGGGGCCCACTCAGAACCGTCCAGTCCCAGAACTCACTCTCTCCAGCCGGCCTGCCCTACCGGGGCCCTCTCTGCACCCTCCAGTCCCAGAACTCCAGCAGTTCTCCACCCACCTGACTTTTCCCCACCGCGCTGACTGAACCAACCACACATATTAATGTAAAACACCGCTTTGTGCACTTGTATGTAAACCTCAGAGGACACGGACTTTCGGGCTAGCGTCCCCCCTCCACCCCTACCCCCAAAACACGGCTCTTTTCCAAACATGCCTTCAGTGCATCAGGAATGTTACAACATGGTCTGGCGAGTGCCTGAAAGGCCGCCGACAACTTGGCCCCTTCAGCTGAAGGATGAGGACGTCCAACAACCGGTCCAGCCGATCAACAGAAAGCAGGGCGGCAGCCACCCAGTGTCACTCTCTGTAATTCTGATAATTCTCTTTGCTTTTATGTCAGGAGGAACATCTGCTTACAAAGTCAGGAAATGCTAGAAAGAACCCCCCAAAAATATCAGATCTGCAGACCCAACCTGGTAAACAACTCTTTAAAAAGAACTGGAATGATCACAAATCCACAACGACAGGAATTAAAATTTATAATGTTAAAGAGCTGTGGTTATTTGGTAGTTTTGTTCTTGTAAAAGTTTCATGTGCCTCAGCCTGTGTCAAAGGAGAAAACGGCAAATTACACCCTGACACCCCAGTGGCCGATCCCTCCCAATGAGGTAAACACCACAGATGAACCTTAGAAGGACGTGAGATGATTGGCTGATTGTGGTTGGAGAAGGTCTCATGCCCCCGCGCACCATTTCTGAACCTGGGTATTGCAAAGCATCACAGTCAGAAGCCCCTTCAGCCTTACAAGGTTTGGGGTTTGGCCAGTTACTGGGGTACACAGCTCTCACTGGGAGCAGCAAGAAAAGGGATGGGATATTCAAAGGGGAATTAACACCAAGAAAACATCGGTTTCACACAGATCCCTGCTGACACCAAAGAGCCTCCAAGGCACTGGGACGGGCTGTGGCCAGAGTTGCAATCTTTAATTCAACACCATAGAAGATAATTATAGCCTTTAATCTGAAAAACCAAATCCACTACGCCAAAGCTAAGTGCCAGGCCAATAAAGTCTTGATTTATGCTATCTATATATAAGACTGGGTACAGGTCTGGCGAGAAGACTGCTCTGATTAGGCTTTGAGAATAACCATAACCCAACCCTGTGAAAATAACCTTAAGCCAACCCCATGAGAATAACCTTAAACCAAATCCTCTGAGAATAACCATAACCCAACCACATGAGAGTAACCATAACGCAACCCTCTGACAATAACCATAAACTAACCATATGAGAATAACCGTTACCCAAACCTATGACAATAACCATAACTGAACCCCGTGAGAATAACCATAACAGAACCCCGTGACAATAATGCTAACACAACCCCGTAAGAATAACCATAACCCAACCCCGTGAGAATGACCTTAAACCGAATCCTCTGAGAATAACCATAACCCAACCACATGAGAGTAACCATAACCCAACCCCGTGAGAATAACCGTAACACAACCCCGTGAGAATAACCATAACCCAACCCCGGGAGAATAACCTTAACCGAACCCTGTGAGAATAACCATAACCCAACCCCGTGACAATAACCATAACCAAACCACATGAGAATAACCTTAAACCAAATCCTCTGAGAATAACCATAACCGAACCACATGAGAGTAACCATAACACAACCCTCTGACAATAACCATAAATTAACCATATGAGAATAACCCTTACCCAAACCTATGACAATAACCATAACCTAACCCCGTGAGAATAACCATAACACAACCCGTGACAATAACGCTAACACAACCCCGTGAGAATAACCATAACCCAACCCCGTGAGAATGACCTTAACCCAACCCCATGAGAATAACCATAACCCAACCCCGTGAGAATAACCATAACACAACCCAACCCCGTGAGAATAACCATAACCCAATCCTGTGAGAATAACCGTAACACAACCCAATGAGAATAACCATCACCCGTGAGAATAACCATAACCCAACCCCGTGACAATAACCATAACCCATCCCCGTGAGAATAACCATAACCCAACCCCGTGAGAATAAGCCTAACACAGCCCCGTGAAAATAATCATAACCAAACCCTTTGAGAATAACCATAACCCAACCCCGTGAGAATAACCATAACCCAACCCTGTGACAATAACCATAACCTAACCCTTTGAGAATAACACGTTTCATCATTTTCAAATTGTACTCACTATTTAGAACTGAAGTGTCTGCAGTAACAAAGAAACTTGAAGATTACTTTAATACAAAATGCATTTGATATGTTGTCTTTATTCTATTTGCAATTAAATATGAATTTATATAATTTGAAAATCATTGCATTCTGTATTTATTTACATTACACACAGCATTTCTGGCAATGGGGTGGTAATCTAGGAATCACCCATAATTCAGCAGTTCAGTTTCTCAGATTTTCTAAGGCAAAACATTTATAAACATAGTGAAGAAAATATGAACACAAATAAGAACACAGCTCACATGGTATGAGGAGCAAACAGCCTAAACGCTCTCAAGGCTCATGGGAATTTACACAAAAATGTTCTGAGGGCAGAACATTGATTGGTTCAGAGAGATAACCAATCAGGTGGTAGAGGAGGTGGGTCCGAACAACTAGAGGAGGCACAGCCAATCAATCAGATATCTTGGTCCCGCCTCCTTTAGTTGCTCAAGACGCGGGGAATTTCTCGTTATCCAGCTGCTGAGAAAAGTCAGTCAGAGAGAGATGCTGATGTCGGCTGCGCAGCTTGTCGTCGCACCGCAGGTCAATCAGCTCTAGCGACAGCTGATATGGAAGAGGGCAATAGAGGCAGCTTACTGAGCGCAATGAAACCTTTAAAATGCCCATTAAACTCAGCAGAGGGAGATGAAAGAGGTGCTGCACGTTTCTAACCTGCCCACCTACGTTCTGTAGATAACAATCCATTACTCTTCACAGTACATGGAAATGTGAGGCGTTAGGCTCATATTCGGAGGGGTGACTCCATGACAGCCATGGAGCTGGGGGTTAGGGGCCGTGCTCAAGGGTCCGCAGACCTGTGAGCCGCAGAGGCCCAGCCTGCCGAGCCGCATGCCATGTGCGTATAGCTGACTCACCGCTGCATCCTCCCAGTCCATGCCAACATTTATCACATTCGGACGCTTAGCCATGTCTACGAAAAGCCAGGCAGGTTCTTTCCTTACTTGACCATTTTCAGCCAAAAAGTGCCCTCTCTCTTTGTGGCAAAAACGTGAAGTGCTGTCCCCAGACTGAGCCATCTCATGTCACTGTGGTAAATTACACCTCCATACTCTGCCTCGGTGTCAGAAGGAAGCTGTCGATACTGGCAGTGGTACTGGGCTTCTGCAGAAATTAAATTATTGGTCTTCAACACTGGTGTCACAACGTGATCGCACTGCGCACAGGGCTTGATGAATCAAGCAGTGGATGTTAACAGCATCCCCCCTCCCCCACTGCATAGGAATCCGGCTAAAGCACCCCTCAATCTTACACATGCACTCCCCATAGCCATTCCACTCAGATATTCCATGGTATTATCATCCCCTGAATAGCAGAAGATACGCACTGAAATAAATCCACGACTCTTGTGTAGGCCTTAAGATTTTTGAGGTTAATTAGTCCCTCTGTAATTTTAACATTATCATCAATTCCGCTCAGAAGAATCAGCACCTGGGCAGGATCTGTTGTACTCCTGCTTTCATCACAGGTCAAAGAAAAGTTGTGCCCTCTTTCACTCACTTGTCTTCTGACGTCTGAAGACATTTCCTCAGTTCTCCGTGTAATAGTGTTACAAGCGAGGAAAACATTTGTAAACTCTTGCTTCTTTTCTGGGCAGATGTTTCCAGCCCCCTTCGTTACTCAATCGCTAATAAACACACCCTCACATAAGGGTTTTGCATGTTTAGCGATTAGTTTTGCTACATCATTTTTCTTTCGACTCCTTGATTCATGGCTGCGAGGTTAGAACAGTTCTGAGTTGTTCCACTTTGTCTACTCATTGGCTGCCGGAGAATCTCGGATAACACTGCATGCTTAGTGTCATAACGTCTTTTCACCTTAAATTCTTTCATAACTGTGACAGTCTCTTGACAGACGAGACAAATAATTCTTTTGGATTTGGCAAAAAAAACAACAACCGAATTTCCATGGTGAGCCGTTAATGTTACTCAGTGACAGCTTGTAAGAAAGTAATATTAGAGAAGTGGGTGCAATCCTGTACTGTCTGCTGCTTTCATTAATGAGCACATTAGTTCAGCTTTGTTAAACCTATTTTCATTTGGCGGTTCAAATATAATAGAGTTAAAGAGACAAACCGTGGGCCTTTTAAAACCCCTGCTCGGCTGTAATTGGTTGGGAGCCGGACTTGGGACACCCCCGCCCTGACACACCCCCAGGAGAATAACCCTAAGCCAGTGGTGTTCAAACTTGTTTTTTGACATGCCCCCCCAGGGCTGATATATCAGTTCTGATCCCTCCCACCCACACGCACACACACACACTCACGCACACGCACACACACACACTCACGCACACACACACACTCACGCGCACACACACACTCACGCGCACACACACACTCACACGCACACACACACTGACCTGGCACCTG
Source organism: Boulengeromyrus knoepffleri (assembly GCA_026770805.1). Classification (NCBI taxonomy): domain Eukaryota; kingdom Metazoa; phylum Chordata; class Actinopteri; order Osteoglossiformes; family Mormyridae; genus Boulengeromyrus; species Boulengeromyrus knoepffleri. The sequence continues at coordinate 16,764,901 of JABJVO010000126.1, forward strand.
TCATTTTAATTATTTTAATTTGACTGTCATATAATATGTACAGGCATATAATGTCCTCATTATTTTTTTAATATTTCTAAAGGTTGACATTTCAAAACAGGGTCAGCCCCCACCTCAAACCTCTTTCCCTGTTTTTATTCTCCCTCTCACCGGCACACCCCCCTCTCAACAATTCCTTCATTCCCCACCAGGGGGGTGTGCCCCACTGTCTGAAGACCACTGCCCTAACCACAACCCTACCAGAATAATCCTAAACCCGGTGGGAGTGACCCTAACCCTCTCTGATGGAGATTACAAAGCCATGACCGAACACCTTCACCCTTCACCTACCCCACAGGGTCTGCCGCCGCCGACGATATTGAATCCCAGTGAGCCTGATTCCCGATGCAGGACAGCTTTGATGATGATGGTTTCTCCCCCCTGCAAACAGAAAGAGGGCAAATGGTTAGAGGGGCGGGGGCAGAAACACTGTATCATGGTCAGACGGGATGCCCTGCGCTCACAGCCAATCACAGCAGAGAACCTTCAGACGGCAGGCGTGAGGAAAGCAGTGAGGCCGCAGAAGAGGCTGCTGTCAGCGCTCTGTCTCCATTCTCCCGAGGTGGTGGGGGCATGTCAGCTGTCACTCCATGTAAGTCATACTGTACCATGACTATATATAAAAATGGCATCAGTGGTATGCTGCAGTGCATGCTGACCAGCTCCTCTGAGTGTAGAGGCCGTCGCTTTCTGTTGGAGGAGGCAACAGACGACATCGGGAACAGAATAACAAATATATAGTTCTGGTGGAAAGTGGACACAGAGATCGATCCTGCTATTTATCCCCAGTTAGGGACCAGAATACCAGCTGGAGTCTGACATGGGGGAGAGCCACTTAAATAACGTAGCTACTTTGTGTAAACTATTCCCAAGAAGTAACTTTGTATCTTAAGCCTTTCCTGTGTAGCACACACTAATTTCTTTGTTACTCATCTGTATCCGTACAGAGAGCAAACTACTTAATGTTTCCATTGGTCTCCGAAGACACAGTGAAACATTTTGTTTGCTTTGGTCCTTTTGAAACATGCAACTTAAATCCGAGACCCAACATCTTCAAACGTTTCTGTCCTCTTCGATTGCAAGTTGAAAAAAAAGTGTTTCGCTGTTTCACAACTAAATGGAAGATATTGCAAGGAAACGTTTGCAATACGCCAAGTTGGTGGAGGGTGAAACGAATACCGCAGATCTCACTAACCAATAAAATACAGATTTTTAAAAGTAATAAGCAACCAATGAATATCAGGCAACAAAATATCACGGTCAGTCACACCCTTCGGCGACAACAAGTGACACAAGGCAATGAAACTGAGGCTAGGAGCAGTCTCATACCCACAATACCCTGCTTCCAGCAGCGATGGTGATGAGGGAATGTGACACCAATTCAACGGCGGCTTTAACTGTTTTTGAGACGCGGGCAGGAGTGCACAAGGACATAATCGCCCAAGCGTATATTCACACGTGACCTGGCTGCCCCGAGTGTGGGGGACCTGCGTTTAACCACATCAGGACCCTGTGGTGGCCGGTGGCTCGCCTGTCTCTAAGCGTTAATTCCACTTGTATCTTTCAATCTGACTCTGCCACATATTCACTAAAGCTCCCGCCAAACAAATCCTATTCATACTGCTTGACTAAATTTGAAAAAAGAAAAAAAAAAAACTTTGAAAACTTTTACCACTAAGTAACTACACCATCCACATAACGAGTTTTTTTTTTTTTCGGCTGTTGTTTCCTTTTTTACAGGCTAATTTAAGAAATCATCACTGCTACGTTCGTCCATACACCACGTCTCATTTTTGAAAATGTGCTACACCCTAATTAGGCTGAAACGTAGCCTGTCCTGTTATGGGTCAAATGGTCATTCAGCCAAACCATTTAAATAAGGTCTCTCTGAGAAACCACTGACTTCAGTACGAAATGCATAGCAAGCAGGGTAATTGTTCCGCTTGCTGGCTACAGTGTGGTCACGAGATTCGGGATTCAAGATGTTTTACTGGCTATATACAACAAGTGCAGTGGAGTGGTTACACACTGGGCCATTACCAGTATAACAGAGTACAATGAATAAAGAGCCAAAGGACAATTAAATATGCAGAAAAGCAGTGATGCCCGTAGACATGTTTCTATTCAGGAAAAGTGCAGAGGACAGTAGATGGTAACTACCACAAGATAACTATCATACATGTCAGTCCATCACCTGTATCTTACAAAGACCAGGACCCTGCAGACAAAGGATCCACATAAACCAACCCACACACAGCTGTTCCTAAATAATCAGGTTTAAACATCTAAATGAGAGCAGAGCTCAAAACAGAACCTTCCACTGGCGAAGTACCTTAGTGATGAAAGGAGACTTTGTGCCATATCTTGTGACAAGGGATGGTTTCCATGAGAATTATCTGGGGGAAGGGGGTGTGTGTACGGGTAAACAGCAAATGTGATAAACCGGGCAGGGATTCTCAGAGACGCTCCCCGCCATTAAGGTAGAACTTCAAGCTGCTCTCATTTGGCAGCTCAAGTGAAGCATTGCATCCTGGGAGACATTAAGGCAGCAGGTCCTGGTTGCTATTACTTTAAATCATCGGCGTGTTAAAGAGTTACTTTTAAGAGTTAAAAAGTTACCCAGATACCCTAACGGCGCCGTGGGTCCCTTCTGTCCTCAAGTTCACAGCCACAGTCCAGTAACAGCCATGCAGATGCTTTCCAGTAACCATTTATGGTGTCAAAGAAATCTGCTTCATCACAGACAGCTAAAGCTGCACTCAGCAGGAGAATAAGGCTACATGGAGTTTCACAGAAACACACACACACACCCCATTGTACTCTGTGTAAAGCTTCTGAGCTTGAGAACGTTTCAACCAATGGCTCCCTAGGTGATTATTACTAGAATATTTACTGCCTCACTTTCAGTCCACTGCAAAAAAAAAAAAAAAAAAATGCGCTAAATGTCCAAATAACATAACGAAGGAGTGAAGAACAGAACATGATGTGAATCACACATTGAAATGTCATTATACTCTTCAGGGATATTCCGGCCAGACTTTGGAGAACAGCAGTATATCAGATCGGAATCTGCAGACACGGTGTATTTATATATTAAATAAAACTTTCCCGTCTAGCGCCATTTTATTTTTTTATTTAATTTTGTATAGGAGAAATACCTCCTCGTGATGCATAATTAGATATAAAAGTGGAGTAAGATGGTGATGCAGCGTCACACGAGTGTGAGAAAGTGGCAGAGTTTTGGTGGCGAAAGGTGACTCGCGCTCCGGGCTCCGCTGTGTGCAGAGGAGCGGTAAATATTTGGCCCTCCCCTCCCCCCCAAAGTGCCAGCTGGCCCACACTGCAGCTGACAGACATGCCTCCAGAAAGGATGAGGAGTGGAGGAGAAAGAGAAAAAAAAATCTCCTGACCAGCCAACAGCCCTTCCAAGACCTTCAGCATTGGAAATCCCATTAAACAACTTAAGTAACGACCACAGGAGACTTCAAGTCTGGTTAAAGAAAAAGTCCGAGTTGAGGTTACTTAGTAAGCATCTTTAAAAAAAAAAATCGGGGCGGGGGGCGACTCGGGGTTTCCAGTGTGCGAAGTACATTGTCAATAAATAAAAAAAGTTTAAATGCGATTTTTTTTTGGCTTTAACAGCGTTTGATCGGGTTTAAAAGGGGGTGCTAGACATCCATCATTAAATGGCTGGGGCTGAGTCTCACCTTATAGGGGGGAGACAGGCTCTTGGTGAGGGAGGCGATCCTAGCGCTGTACTCGGTGAACTTCTTCTGGTACTTGAGCGCTGTCATCTGGAGCTCGTTGTGCACGGCGGAGAGTTGCGCCACCAGCGCCTTCTCCCGCTTGCTGGACCTCAGAGCCTGCTTCTTCACCTCCTTGTCCAGACTCAGCACTTTGGCCTGAAGCGCCCCGTTGCTGACTTTAAGCGCCTTCAGGCAGCAGTGGCCGTCCGATCGCTGCTCCTTGTGGGTGAGCATTAAGCCGCAGCCCTTCTCGCAGATGCCCACGGGTCTGTAGTCGCAGCTCTCTCGCATGTGAGAGTCCATGTCCTTCAGGTTCAGCACTTCGCTGCATCCCTTATTCCTGCACTTAGCGGGCGAGTAATCGCACATCTCGGCGTGCTCCGCAAGATGTTGCAGCTTCACCACTTTCTCGCAGCCCCTGGCATGGTTGTCACACTTTATGTCCAGCTTGAGAATGAGGTTTCGCAGCGGCAGGACGTGGTTCAGCTCCTTGGTGGAGATCCTTTGGCACTTGACGGGGCAGCTGCTCTGCTGAACGACCCAAGGCAACACGCAGGCAGCGCAAAAGACGTGACCGCACGGAGTCGTCAGCGGATCCTCCAAAACTTTGTTACACAAGTTGCATTTAAAATCTGGGTCCACGGCACCCTTGAAGCGATCCAGCTCAAATCCCATGTTTATAACAGTCGCAGATGGCAGAGGAATCGCCACAGACGAGAGCAGGACTTATCTCAGCGTGTCATTGGGAGTACGCGCACCGTCCGACTCTCTTTACTCACTCGGCTAATTGCCTGAGACTTCCTTTAAAAACGCAGTGGAATTCGCTACCGTATTACCCGTAAGAGAAGAGCAACTCGTTTTGCGCTATCCCATTTCTTAGCGAGTATTCTCAAAAATACGAATAACACGTGTTCTAGCAAAACCTCTGGATATTTCCTTAATGATTTATGCAGGCTTTTGCTGTAATTCATAATCATATTGTATGTGGCTGTATTTCCATAAGCCAGATTATAACTGTTGTTACTCACAGAAACCATGAAAACTCATCACTTTGTGTGAAACTTAGTCTGAAAAAAACACCCTGTTGCTTTTACCCTGCGAACAGAACGCGAAAGCCTAAGAATCGTCCTCCGACCTGTGTTTATATGGTTTATGTATGTGTGGTGTTGGAGGTGGTGGATGTTAAATACATAAGGGGATCATTATACAGTTTAAAAATGTGTTGGGTTTTCTGCTATAAGAACCTTGAACACCTCCACCAACGGAGACTGCTGGCACTCGTGTATACCAGGTCATGTTGTTGGGGTCTGAGGTTTCTGGGATGTCGAGGGGGTGTAGAAGCTAGGGGGGGTATTGCTTTGCTTGTGGTGCTTTGGCCAGCTTTGGCAGCTCTCATCTCGCTGGCCGACCTTCACCATCTGCTTCATCTGTCACCAAAGACGGCGCCTGGATCCTACCTGATGGATGCTGTGTGACTCGGCACGGAGCCGCTGGGTGTGCCTGTGTGCTACGTCTGTGTCCATATGCCCCGGGGATATTATGGGATGGGTTCTCATTGTGCAAACTTATCTGAAGGAATTAAATATAGGATGAAAAATGTACACAGTAAAACAAAGACACCAAATGGACATATATTTGTATTTTGAGCGATATTCTCTGGAAATTGATGGCCCAGCATATTATACATTAACAGCCCAGCCTTGTGTCCTGTGTTTCCTGGCATAGTCTCACTGGGGTCCTGCACTGAACGTTTGGCTGTGCTCCTTGTTTCATATCATGGTGAAATGTAGCTAAATGCCCTGTCAGTACTGTTGCCTTTATCAGAAAATGACACCACGTGACCTAACCAGCAGCTGTCCAATAGGCAGAGATTCCCACACGACCCACATGTCTCTCTGACGTATCCTAACTGGAAGCGGGTGGTGATGATTACAGGATGGCAGCAGTCCAGAGCACAGCAGGGCCTCGTCGCACATCGCAAGGTAAAATTTATGATGTCAAATTCAAAAAGAAAGAAGTAGATACTGATGGTGATTTTTAAAAATGTTGCCATGTGAAGTACGTTTAACACATGATAAAAGTTACTTAGGACAGGGATAGTCTTCATGGAGCACGGTATCTAATTCCAGGATTGTATCATACTCTTTTCTGGACATCAAACCATAATTGCTAATAAGGCAGGCAATTCTGTGGATGGGACACCCATCCAACAGGGTATCCACTGGATGCAGGGCTGGTCCTAGCCAATGTGGTGGTCTGGGCAAGCATCATGGCCGGTGCCCCTATCTATGGCGAAGGGTCTGCACTCTCTTAGAAACTGGCACCTCTGTGGCCGGCCTATATCACTTACAGGATTGAATGGATGGGACACCGGTCAGGCAGGGTATTTACTGGATGGGACACCAGTCAGGCAGGGTATTCACTGGATGGGACACCAGTCAGGCAGGGTATTCACTGGATGGGACACC
>JABJVO010000126.1:16779431-16796653 GCA_026770805.1 Boulengeromyrus knoepffleri
GACGCGGGGGGGATCTGACGTGGTGGGGGCCTGACGCCCGGGGGATCTGACGTAGGGGGGGCCTGACGCCCGCGGGGCTCACGCACAGGGGCATCATTGTGGCCTGCCAGCTTTGCTCAAACTCCGGAAAGCGTGGCACTAGCAGGTGATGCCGTGTCGAATGTGAATGAATGAAATCATCACCTGTAAATACGTAATGTGTGTACAGCCAATGGAAGCAAACAATACAGCAGAAGTCATTTCATATTTTAATGGGCTTATTATATCATTAACACACAGTATTAACATATAGTACTTGAAGTATTTAATTCCATATGAATTCCATGTAAAATTTGCCAAATCCAGCCCAGAATCCAGTTCACATGTTATCTGATGTAGATGTGGTTGTTCTATATGGCCACACCCACCTCTAGATGCTTCCTATATGTAATCACTCACACCTGCAGTCACTCTATCAGTGTATGCTCACTCAGGCTAATGCTTCTTTGCTCTGTCGTGGCTTTTGGGGTCCTGGTCCTGGCTATGAATCTGTTTCTGGTGCAGGCCCTGGTCCTGTTTCTCATCCTGTCTCTGGCCCTGAACCTGGTCCTGTCTCTTGTCCTGGCCCTGATCCTGTCTCTGGTCATGGCCCTGATACTGTCTCTGGTCCTGGTCCTGTCTCTGGTCCCGATCCTGTCTCTGGTCCTAGCCCTGGTCCTGGACAAGTTTTGATCCTGTGTCTGTCCCTGGTCCTGGTCCTGGTCAAATCCTGATTCTATCCCAGGCCTTGGTCCTGGTCGAGTCCTGATCTTGTCCGTGGTCCTGGTACTGGCCCTGATCTTGACTGGCCCTGCTATCTCACCTGCATTTCTCACAGTCAGTAACCCCCAGTGCTGTCAGCACTGAAGACCTGGTAGAGCCATACCATACCATACACAGTGTTCATTTTTTTGGAAGCAATATTCTCAGTCCGGGTATCTGTGACTCCCCCCTCGATTGCGTCATGGATGTTGATCTGACCTAAACATGGCAGCTTGTAGTGAGTGAGCTCAGGGCCAAATATGCTGACGTGCTTGACGTAGCTCTATTTTGATTTATTTGTTTTCTCTTCCACAATAACATGAGAACACACCACAGCAATCCTACAGATTCAACAGGCACAGATAAAGACAAACTTTAGACCTACTTTACTTTACTAGACCTACTTATGAAGCCAGCTGGTCTGGAGACCGTTTAACTCAAAATAAATTTCTTTACAGAAATGGCAGTTTAGTTACAGTAACCTTACTATTACTATAGATAAAGTACATAAAAGTCACAAATAGACAATTTAACTTCAACAAGTAAGATGGACTGAATATTATTGAACCCAAATCTTTTGAGTTCAATCAGTTTAGCGAAACTACCACAGCCCTGAAATTAAATCCTCATCATCTGTGCAAAAGTTTGCCCCACATCCTGGTAATTTCCCAACACGAAACCAGATGGTGAATGAATTGGACCATGTCATCTGTTGAGGACTCAAATGAGGTCAAATGAGGTCAGACAACTGGAGTGATGATGATAATGATTAAACATGTCTTATTAGGAGATGAAAGATATTCTTCCAGTTAGAAGTAATTAAACTTCAAAAAATGGCAGTAATTAATGCGAGAGACGTGTCAGGCCCTGTTGTCTTATTTAAGGAGGGTATCTCGGAGCAGTCATTGCTTTGGTAACCAGAGACATACAGTAAGTTGCTACTTCAACCCTCCAGTGATTTGTGAAAAGGAGTAGACAGGAACAGTGATTAATGACTTAGCTTGACAGAAACCTATGGAAAGATTCCACTTTGCATCCAGATTGCTTGAAAGGTGTAAAATCATTGATACAGAGAAGATCACAGCTAACGCTGCAGACTTACAAGTTGCCTGAAAGAAAACAAATCCCGTCTTGTACCGTCATTGTTCCTGGCTAACAGCTGTTTTATGGGTAAGTTAACTTTGTGAACATGAACACACAAGCCAGGCTGTTCCAATTAGCTTCAATTATGTAGCGTGAGCGTCCGGCCCTCCTCTTTGCGAAAACAACTGCCCTAGCGCTCCTCAGCTTCGCCTGTTTGTTGACAGAGCTCTAAAGGCATGTGTAAGACTGTTGCAATTTTACAATGTCAATGTTGACTGTAGCATTAGCTGGTCTTTCTCGTTTCAGCAGCTATATAAATTCTACACATCAATTCTACCTGCTCGCATTAAGTCATTCCTTAGTATAATCCTGTGGCACGCAAACATAATGTTGTTATACAGCAGGTCGACTTTTTTCAGAACATTTTACAGACAGTTCTATGCTAGTGAAGGAAAATAAGAAAAATGTCATGACCAAGCAACACCGGGACAGCAGACGTTAACGTTCGATCACCGTCAATAGATCTGACCGAGGCTAACCCTGCTTCATGTGAATTGTGCACACAATTCAAACTGGCCTCTCTCTCTCTCTCTCTCTCTCTCTCTATATATATATATATATATATATATATATATAAAATTTTTCTGGTGACTCTAATTAAAAACATAAGCAGATCCTACCGTGTTTTAACATCAAAAAGTCAGTATTAAAGCTCCCCGTGTTTGTTTCTTTAATAGTAAGTAAATGTTTTGCTACTTTTATGCACTGTAGTGATTTTGTGGCTCTGGGTTTATTTATGCTAAAACCCTTTGATTATCTTTTTCAAATTAGAAGATTGCTGACTCATGGTAAAATACTGCTACTTGGTATAATTCAGGGCATAAAATATTCATACTAATGAAAGCCAATGTTCATCGTAAGCTTCTTAGAGCAAGCTGATTATAAAAATGATATTTATTAATTTAATCTTGACTTAAATCCATTCCACTTTCCCATGAACCTAAATATGTAGGATATTTACGTGATTCAACACCACAAAAAGGACTTTTCTTTAGCCTATTTAAATATGTGCCCCTTTGACTGGATTTGATTTTCCTTTTTTATTTTTTTTTTAGTCACATTGTGGAAAATACACATTTAATAAATTGCAGTTTACAGAGATGCATGTAAAGTAGCCCTTGTTATATTTTAGTGGAAAGAGTCAGAAAGGGTTAGAGTCTCATATGAGGAACACCATTTTTAAAACCGTGCGGTTTTCAAAAATATATGTGATTATAATCAGTCGTAAGAATTATTTTCAGATTAACAGCACATTTCCTAATTTTGTCCTGTGTGTTTAAGACCTGACATCATAGATATATGATTGGGCATTTGTTTCAAATAAACTGCGGTGAATAGTAAAATTGTCCACAGAACCTTGCATTAGGGCCCCCTGATATCGAGCCAGGCCCACAGTTCGGGCTGCCTTTTCCTCCCAAATGTGCCGCTGTAGGTGAGGAGAGCCCATGCCTCCCCATGTTTAACGTGCCCTGTCGCTCTTTAGACAGTTATAGACATGCCAACTGTATACTGACAGAGACGTTGTTTTCAGAACAAATTTCTACCGACATTTTCCTTTTTTTCCTAAATGACCTCCCAGGATTACTGTAATAAGCCATTTAATACTGCAATAGCGCATGTCCAGCAAGCCCATTTCAGCCTTGCAGTTTCTCTGTTCCACCAGCAGGGGCTCTGCTCTGTAGCAACCTCAACACAGATACTTGATTTTTTTTTGTATTGTATAGATATTTTTTTGTATTGGCGTAGATAACAGTTCATGACACAACCATCAGTTACCCAGGTAGACAGACACTGACAGCAGTACAGATGCATGGGGCTCTTGCGTGTGAGAGTGGTACAGTCCGGGGGTGACAGGATAATGGAGAGGTCCCACGCAAATGTCACTGCTGATAACTGAGGAGGGGGCCGGCCTTGGCAGAGTGCTCAGCTCTGTAAAAATAGACTAATAGCGGGAAAACAGCGGGGGCCCCTCACTCCATGACTAGAGCAGAGCCTCCTGTTTTCCTGCCCCCCCCCCCTGGCGGAAAGCACCCGTCCTCAGGACAGAGACCTCTGCTGTGGAGCACATGTATTTCATTAGATCCATTTCAAACGTTTTTTTCCTCCCCCAGTCCCGCCGCTTCACAGTCCGTTTCAGCTGAGATTCGGCCCTCAAAATTGATTTATGTCCCTGCAATAAATGTTTATTAAATATAACTGTCCCTCAAAGTTGTCATAAAGGAGATAAAATTAGAGCGGCCGCTGCAATAGAGGCAGCTATTCATCCCTAAGACTGGGCCTTCAAAGCCGAGGTCTCCTGTTGGAACCGCACCGCTATCTGTAAGCCTCCGTCAGCGTTCGCCGTACAGCTCGCCGTCGAGGTCATGATGGGGGGCTGCCACTGCACGCCTTCCGAGCAGCATGCCACCTCACATGCTGTCACAGGACACGACATACATGTAGTGACAGAAACAGTGCCGCTACCTTGATTTGTCTTGTGATTTTGACAAGAGGTTATATTAAGCCCGAGTGTGTGAAAGTGTGTGCATGTGTCTGTGTGTGTGAGCGGGTATACCTTACCGTATGGGGACACAATGTCCCCACAATGTGATGAATACCTGTTTTTTTCCCTTATAGGGACCAGTTTCCTGTAATAAAAACCTGTTATTTTGAAGTTGTAGGGAGCATTTTTCAGGTTCCCACAAAGATCAAAAATCAAAAAAGTAAAAATTCCAGAAGCCTCGTATTCTGTTTGGTTACTTATGATTAAGGTTAGGGCTGGGTAGGGGTTAAGGGTGTTGTGATTGGGATTAGGGTTTTTCCCATAGAAATGAATGGACGGTCCCCATTTAGATAGGTAGACCAACTTGCGTGTGTGTGTGTGTGTGTGTGTGTGTGTATATTTTTGAAGGTATGCGTGAGATATCATCTGAGGTACTGAAGAACATTGAGTGGAAGTCTGTGCTCTGCATTACGTTCTCATTCACTGGTTACTTTCTAAAGCCCTTGTCAAACCTGACATCTCTTTTCAACAAACGGACATTTCAGAAGAAAGCACAAAGACGACAGCGACCGGCCAGGTTCGCAGAAGTCCGGCCGTTCTGTCTGAGGTCGGAGATGTGAGGCGTATCAACAAACAGAGCACGCCGACTGCGGGTGGTCTCATTTTCATTATTTGTGTCTCTAACGGATCCGATGAGCCTGGAATCCTTTAAGCTAACCGCAGATGCCCGGCCGCACGTGAAGGGTATTAGGTTATGGAGCTGCGCTGTGCTCTCACGCAGCTCGGAGATGAGTCCGCCATTTCCTCCTGTGGGTCCTGCCTGATGAATCACTCGTCCTGATTTAGAGAGGTCCTCCATTTAGAAAGTATGGCTGGACCACAACACCGCACTTTTCACTGTGACGAAGCGAATCGCATTTTCCAAGTTGAAGCCAGTCTGAAGGCAGTTAAAGAAATTTTTGCGAACATTAGAAGGAGAATGATGCAATCTAGAGAAAATGGGTAATAATTAATGCTTTTAAAGTCTGAATCCTAAAACATTTAGGAATTTTATGTAAAGTGCATTATTGCTGCCACGGAGACGAAAACCTGACTTAAACTGCTGTGATTTATTTTTGATGGGAACTTCAAACGTGACTGCAGAGTGGCGTGAAAAGGCATGGGCCGTATCGGCCACGACGGCCAGCTGCAATTATCCACGTCATCTGGAGTAACCATGGAAACTGTTATCACAAGAAGCTAAGCTTTGGCGAAACAGATGAAGTGACAGAGGAAAAGGGGGAGTGAGCCAGACATAGAGAAAGAGAGAGAGGGTGGGAGGGTGAAGGACTGTAAGTTGAGATCTTGAGGCTGAGATGCTCCTTTGATACTGTGGGACTTTTGGCCGAATGTCCTGGCAACAGCCTGCGGTATGTAACCTCGAGGGGCGGGGCCATCTTATTCCGAGCGTCATGCAGGCCGGCGGCCGTCTCCCCAGTGACCTCCTCAGGCCCCGGCTGCCGGCACGGCGCCCCCTTTGCTGCCGCGCCCCCGGGGTCGAGCCGGGAGGAACAGGACTCGGGTGGGACCTGCCAGGGGGCTGGCGAGGCTTTAACCGGGCCTCTCAGCTGCCTCAGTGACAGCTCACTAATAACAGCCGGTAGTTTATATAAGCGAGGCGGCCTCGTGGCGTCTGGAGTCAGCTGGAAGCGGCGCGTCAGCACGTCATCCTGACATATTAGCTGCCAACGCTGACTGGTAGAGCAGGGGGCGGGGGGGGCTGATATTCTTCCTTATCAGCCACATCGCGGCTATTTTTAACAAAGAGTCCAGGCTGGCAAATGCTACTTTTAGGGCTGATATTAGTTTTTGAAACAGCTTTTAAGAATCACGGAATGTCCGTTGACATTCCGGAACATAACTTTTGTCCTGTGCAAATGATTAATCTCTATTTATGTTAGTAACATGTATACATTGGTAAGGTTGCGCAGTGACTAGCATACAATGAGGTGTCACTCATTAACCTCACCCCAGCACCTTTCAACCTTAACTTAAAGACTAACCTCTTGCTAATCTTTCCCCTCAGATCCACTTCATGGTTGAAGTAGACAAATCATATTGGAAACTTACTGGGAAGTACCTTGGTGCCTATGACTTCCCCGTTTCTGCGTTTTATTAGGTTTACGCCTGAAGTTCCCCTGCCTCTCCCACCGCCGTTTCTGATTGTGGCGTGTCGTCAGGCTGGGTTTCCGTATTCAGGAGCTTCTCTCCACACCCTAACTTCACAGGTACCAGAGTCCCAAAAAATGCGGAGATGGATACAGCGGCCGGATTGACCTCCCTCTGCGGGACTGGATTTACTTCCCCAACAGTGGCAATTACATGAGCCTTGATTAAAGATGGCTGCTTATTGATCGCTTAGCCCTCACCAGAAGAGGCTAAATCTTAAGCCCCAATCCGTTATGCACTCGAGGCGTAGGTCATTCTTTCTCATGTTCCCCTACAGAGTTAGAAAGTGATTTATTTCTGGACGTTTTCGGAAACCAAGGGTGGGAGTCTCTCTGGGGTAGATCCTCCTGTGCGGGACGGTTGGCCTGGCAGCTCACTTCCACCACAGGGAGCTCGTCTACCTGCCAACCGCTTCCAGAATTCCCTCCGCTGGGCAGACGTGCCCTCCTGGGTAATAAACTGAAATTAAAAACGGAACCCCATCGCCAGTCAAGGCGGGAGCGGGGGAGATGTTGGTGGAAGAGCTTCAGGCTGCCAATCGGAGCAGAGCGAGCCTCATGCTCATCCTCGTCGCTCTGGGAGGTGCAGCATCACCAGTTACCGGTTGTCCCCAATCCAGAAATCTGCCGGTTTATCTCCCTTCTGCTGTGGTGACTAGGGCTCGCCGCCTCTTCCCTCTGGAGAAAGCTTTAATTGGCGTGTGATATCTCGAAGAGAGAGGAAAACATCTTCTGGCTTTAACTCCCCTGCCAAAAAGGGCCCGGTGGCAGAGATTGCGTCAGCGTGGAATAGAGACAAATTTCACTCAGATCTGTCCTTAAAATGTGAAAGCATGTGACCTATATCTGAGAAAAACGATGTCGAACATTGTACACTGAACATGATAGACGTGAATGTAAATCTGAGGCATGTACGGTCCTGCCTCCTGCCTGTCTAGCATGACGATAGACCCCGTTTGTCATTATTACGTACCCTCTGAGCAAAGCCATGACGTTACTCGCACGCCATGACACATTTACACGCTCTGCTCACACCTGTAAATAGACAGACTTAAACGGCTCAGCCCACGGCATGAGCTCAGTGTGATGCTTTACCGGAGGTGAGGTCACGCACCTCACCCAAGGGCACAACAGGACCACCCTCTGTGGGACACGAACCAACAACCTTCACATTATAAGATTCCGTTCATAATCACTCAAGATCCTGAAGGCCTATGGTAATACCTCAATACAAGGCTTACATATAATGTACATCACAGTTATTACAAGTAAGGAATGTGTGATCCAAAACAATATCTATATGATCTATTTTAAATAATAATAATAAGAATAATAATAAGAATAATTATAATAATTATAATAATAAACACGTGACTGCTTGTGTAAATGCAAGAGGTTTTTCCCAACCTGTTATGACTGGATAGTATGTAAACCATATTCTAACAAATCATTTTGCTTTTAAGTATTAGATATTTGCTTTTGAAAGTTCTGTACACACTTTGTGCATCTCATCGCTCAATGTGAAATCTTGCTGTTAAAAATGGCATGAAGATTAGCACTGTGACTGAAACGGTGGAAGCGTGGTGTTTAATTGCTCCGTGTTTCTTTACATGTCATCCAAAGTTTACCATTATGAAAGAGAGATATTTATATAATATGATAGAACACGGACTCTATTCTGAGGTTTGGTCCACTGTGTGTTAATTTTTTTTAATGATTTTGCACAGAACAGAACAGAACAGAGCCTTCATGATGCGCCGTGATCCCACTGGGTTCCTGCCACGACTTCAACATGCAGACCTATGAAGATGGAGACAGCACCTTCGGAAAGCATCACAATGCAGCCTTGGCACATCCCCAGTGTTTATCACCGCTGTGTGTTTCGTAAATATTAAAACCTCCTTTATCTTAAAAACAAGCTATTTGTCGCTACACATTATGGCCTCTTAAACACACCATAAATCAGAGTAATTAGCCTGAGTTTTCATGGCTAAACTCAGGCACATTGAACCTCAATAAATTAATTACTCGCGAAGAAAAAAACGTGTGCTGTCAAACTGAGGGCCTGAAGCCTCCATCACGCATCATCTCCAAGTTTCAGCTACGCCACACGGGTTAAGGACCGTTTTCCATGTCAGATCTTTTTAAACAGAGCAGCTTTTGCCATGTATAAATATAAAGCGAGCAGACGGCGGTAAGGGAGACACTTTCAGCGCGTCGGAGAAGGAGCGAAGCGCGCGAGAAAGATTGATAAAGAACATCTGCGTAACTCACATGTCACCTCAGATGTGTTTGATCACATGCTAGATTCGCAAAATGCCATTTACGATCCACAACCTGCAGGTTTCATATTTCACAGTAGGCTTTGAGGCCTCCTCATATGGACATATGTTTTTATTATCATTGTATTGTCCCGAGTGGCGAGAGATCCACCACCTTTTCCTGATTCAAAAAGCTCAGTCTGCATTTTCTGTATTTGCTTAGTGTTAGCAGCAAATAGGCTAGTTTGGTTAGCTAGCTAGTTAGCGCTGAGGGATGGTAAGAGAGGTGGATGCTCTCTGACGCTTATAATCTATGATAAATGCATCACAAAAATAAGTAACCATTTCTTAATACGGGTGACATTTTTAGGAAGGGCGTACAACACATTCTTCCTGTACTGTATGAGCTTTACAAACGTCTGTACCGGAAATAGGCCACATCATCCCATTCCTGCTTACGGAACCTTTTCCTTGCTGTTTCTCCTCTACTTTCTCTTGTTAAAGGAATGCAGATTTACTGTCGAGCTGAAATGTTAAAGCTGTTGAAATCTTCACACTGTATACATAACTGACAATAACTACCTCCAACAAGCCCTCCCGTGGTTAATTAAAATTAAATAAAATTCCCATGTATAATGACGTAAAACTTGTGAAATCTTGTAATTATGCCCTCATGAATAATATCCTGCTAGACTCCACACTTAGGCAGCTGCAGTTTATATGGTGCTGGGCTGGTATTTACGTTGGAAATGTCTCTCTGTCAGCGAATCCTAGGCTGCCTTGCCTAGCGGCTGTCAGGGAGCATGTACCTGCATAGACTGAACGTCAGCCTAACAAAGGATATTAATGTTGATCTAATGGCTTCCTCATTAGGGAAATATGATCCTATGTTTCCCAAGAGTCTGTGCGGCAGAAACAAACATGTAAAACACTCCCCAAAACTTTCTTTGTACTGTTTAAACTGAGAGGGAATAATTCATTACATTGTTACATTATTTATACACTCAGCAGACCGTTGTCTCAAAAGTGAATTACAAAAGTTCTGCGTCTTTATTGGAGGTTTGGTCGAGCCGCACTTGACAGCGATACGTTTCCAATGTGCCATTTGCTTCACCTGCTAAATAAAGTAAAGCTTTGGTAGCTGCTCTTGTATTTTGGGACACAAAAGCAGTTCACCTCCTGGGGTCTAAACCCTACTGTGAACTCCTCCATGTGTCTGGCTGGATTTTCGTGAGCCATTGGACCTTGGCAAACACTGGCTTGCTCTTATGGCTCAGGCAGAAGGTCGCAGATCAGGGTCCAGTTAATTAGCGGTGGTGGAGCTCGTCGGGCTGCTGAGGACTTGATGGGACGTCCGCAGTGCGGCTCCTGGGCACCGACCCAAACGATGCGTTAGACCCAAAGTATCTTATGATCAAAGGCACGTCCCACGGAAGCAGCATCTTCTCCCCTTTCCACACCTATGCAGGTAGGGGGCGCCACTCGCCGATATGGGACTCTGTGTCTGGCTCACCGTCCTCGGCGATGCCTGATAAGCCAGGTCAGGAGTCAGACAGAGAGCTCCGAATCGGCCTTATCTTTAATCTAGGGAACGGTTCAGCTTCTCCTGCTGGGCACCCAACAAAATAAACACTTATTGACGTAAAGACAGTACTTTAAAGCAGATATCAGATAACATGGTCCATCAATCCACAAACCACAAAATTACATAGTTAATACTGCCCCAGTGGAGTCGGCGACCGTATCTGAAAGTAAGACTCAGCAGAATGCTGAGCGAGAGACATCCAGGCACCAAATAATTGAACGTTTGCTTCAACTGAAAGTCCAAGACCTTTCAGTGGGGTTATGACTGCAACAACAATGAAGTCAAATCCCAATAATGATGCACATCTGGGAGAGCTGCGTCTCCTTCGATTTGCTCAGATATCCGACATCCCCAGACAACTACGCTTCCAATACACTGATATTGTAATTTTCAGCTCTTTGTGAAAATAGTTTCATTGCTATGAAGTTAATGACCTCTATCAGTTTTGTAACATGATCAGATCAGCAAGGATACTCATATCACTGCTGGGGAGGGGGGAGTTATATAAACGGGACACTCAAGGGTACAGGGGCTGGGGCATTGCTGTTGTACCCTTGAGAAAACTACTACAAGCAAAATGTTTTAAGAAACAAACCTGCACAGATTCCATAAGACATTGTAAGGTAACACTGAACTGCTTTGGAAAATAATGAGGAACACAAGTAATTATTTAGAGTTTGGTCAATACTAAATGAAAGTAGGGTCTGAAAATAACATCACCTTTAAACTGACAATAACAATTTTTGGTGTTTAATTGGATGGATCTAAGAAATGAACGTGACGGAAAGCGACGCATTCCAAGGATTGGCGGCATGTCACAAGTGCTGGAGAGGCAGGAATGCTGCAAATGCGGGGATAACGATCGGATACAGGAGCGTGAACAAGTCCGGGCAGATGCGCGAGGAAGCGTCTGTCAGCGCGACGCGCGGTGCGGCTGACGTGGGCTTCGCCATGGGGGCTCCTCTCTAACCATGTAATTGATGTGCGGAGTGGGACAAGTGGAAAGAAAAAAGTGGGTGGGGAACAGCTCCATCGTGGAATAACATTCCCGGGAAAAGAGCCGGACTGTCATCTCGGGGAAGCCCACGCTATTACCGCACCGGCAGCTGAACGCTACACAATGCTGCCAGGTCCAAAAGCCGGGACCTACACAGAAGGTCACAGCTGGCAGCCCTGCTCGGAGCTCCGCACTGACACTGCTGTGTAGCACACAGACAAAGTCAAGTCAAAGTCTCTTTTATTGTCAGCTTGAGATTTATGATGCATGGGAAATAGGCTGGGGCGAGATATCGCTCTTGTTGGTCGAAGTGCAAATGAAACGACACTAAACGGATCATAAACACTGGAAATATAAACATAAAATGGTACCACTTTACAGTAAGAGAACCCTTATGAAGGGTTTGTAAATGCTTTATAATCTGGCTATTAATTGTAAATGATTAATAGATTATATAATAATAATAATAATAATAATAATATTTATTATTATTATTATTATTATTATTATTAACCAGTAATAATGCAGCTTTCTTTTCATTACTGCGTTACTATCATTTATAAGTGGCGAAAGGGAGCCTTACTGCAAAGTGCAGCCCTTAAAATATACACATGTTCAGGGTTGCCAACTTTGGTCAGCTGGCTGGCATTAGATTTTCAATTCATCAGACACATTTACACATATGTAACAGTTTTGTTACCTTATAAATAGTCCGTAGCTAATTTTAGGTTTATAATGGAACAATATAGATTTGGCGTAAGATTTCTTGCGTGAGAGTCTGAAAGCGTGAGTGTCACCCCAGATGCGTGAGACCTGGCAACCCTGTATTTTCACACATGGACATTAAGGAAGAGATGAAAGAAATGTAGGTGACCACCTGATTGGTGGGAAAAGACTGTGTGAATATGGGTTGGAATCTGATGAGTAGAACGTGACTGGTGAGTCCGGAGGTTTTAGTCCTTTCAACAGACCAAGTCTCCAACCGGGAGGGACCAGAGCGTTTGAGTGACGCTCCATAGCGGCGGCGATGGAAGTAGCGCTGTGGGGGGTACAGGGCCCCCTACTGGGCTGTTTTATTCAGTAGCTCTGCGTGGAGCAGCCCCCGGCGTGGGGGTGGGTCCATCTCTGACAGACACTCCGTGAAAGGCCCTCTGTGTACGGAGAGGAGACTGGAAGAGGGGCAGAAACTCCAGAGATGGATTCCCATGGATCGTCTGCAGCACAGACGGATGGATTCCCATGGATCGTCTGCAGCGCGGACGGATGGATTCCCATGGATCGTCTGCAGCGCGGACGGATGGATTCCCATGGATCGAATTAGGGTCGAACGAATTAGAAAATCCACTCTGATAGATTAACTATATTAGTCCCTGTTTGTCTTTTGTGAGGTTTACCGTATATGAGTGAGTCAGCTGCAGTCCAGGATGGACCATGGAAGCTTGGTTTGTCTTCAGCTGTGGCCTGAACGCAAAAGGGAGAGCAACACGTCCAGAAAAGCGCATGGCGACACAAAAACGAAACGCCGTATTCATCTGTCTCAGCTGTGAGCCAGAGTGTTACTGCACTTCAAGGGGGTCTTCCAGGCGGAGAAGCGAGCGAGAGTCAGCGAGGGAGGGGGGGCAGTCACGTAACTGCAAGATAAAAAACAAAACAAAACACGTTACCCATCTGCACAGCGTCTGCCAGGGTGGCTAGAACATTCTGGAGTCTATTAACTGCTGCCTCTCCGGGGATCGTGCAGCGGAGGAGCTGTTGCAGTTCGCCGCGTAAACACGCCGCTGAGTGTTCAGTGCGGCCGGTGTTCAGGCCGTGTTAAGTGCACTCTCTGCCGACTCCTCTTCGCCGACATGTTCAGGCTCCTGTTTAACATCTGTCTGTGTTTTCAGGAACTACTGCAGATTTTTCAAAATCAAAGGCTTTTGGAAAAAGCGGAGAATAATAATAAAATTAAAAGAGTAGGGCTGCTGTATATTTGAGATTCTTTCTATGGGGCTGTTCTCAATTTAATCTAAGTTTCTTTTTCTTGCTTTTGTGCGAGTTGAAAAACACATCTTATCGGGAATCTGGGCCCTCTGTGAGCTGCCTGGCTGTACAGCCCGCTGATAAGCCCCCCCCCCCGGCTGGGGCAGGTAACCCCTGGGTCCAGCTGATCCGCACAAACACTCGTTAATGGGTCGGCTTCACGGAGGGGGTGGAGGGGTGTTTTGGTTTCCACCAAACGTGTTTTTCCATTCCTGCGATGCAGGTTCTCTCAGTGCTCTGACATTTATCTCCTTTGATCTGGGGAAGGCAGCAAAGCCTGACAGTGCACCCCCCCGTGATGTGTGTCCATGGGGGGGGAGCGTGCTTCCAGTTAACTGGAAGATGTTGACAATGACAAGCTTGTTGGGGCACTCTCCCCACGCCTGCCTCCCCCTCGACATTTCCCCTGACGTTACTTTTCTGCACCTCCCCATCTTCTCTGACAGATGTCGCATTTAAGCTCGTCTGCAGGTCTGAGTCAAAGCCTGAACAGATGCCATGCTGAGCGGATCCTTGGTCGCAGATGTCTTGCTGTTCGCTCCTCGGGCCTTTAGCTGATCAGGTCCAACTGGAAACAGCTTTGAAATATCTAAGGTATGGCAAATGGAGAAAGAAAAACTCAAATCTGTTCACAGAGCAGTCTTTGGGGTGGCCCAGCTATTCAAAGCAAAGTCTGAAGTTTGAAATCCACTAATTATGGCTGTTCTTCACCAAACAACAACCCTCACTGTATGCCAGACAGCTCAAGTTCTGTTAAGTTACAGTGTCAGCTAAATGTACAGCACGAAAAAAAAAAAAAAATCGATGGTACAGAAATCAGCTGAAATACAGAAGCTCTAAATTTTGGTCTTTTGTATGAAACAATTTGTTTTAAATCATTTTGTTCAGAAATCCTACATTTTTGGTGCATGTAATACGTTCCCTCACTTCATCCAAGTCTTTCTACTGGACACGCAAATGTACGTGTGTGTACATGTTCCCTGACAGACACACGCACGGTGCCAAATGAAATGAAAAGACTGACCCAGTGGCAGGCAGTGCATTCTGGGCCAGAGGCGCACACCTGCCGGCAGAGGATGGAGGACATGTGCAGCGTGGCGTGAAGCGGCCGTCAGCTTCCCTGCTCGCAGCCGTAGATAAGAGCCATGACTTACTGAGCCGGTTTGTCCTGACGAGACGCGCAGGCGCCACTGCCGGTGGCTGCAGACTGACAATCTCTCCCACCACGGCGCGTCCGACAACCCGTCTATCAGACTTCTCCAGTGAAACATCGGGATCCGTCCCTGCCCTGCATGGCAGAGTTGCAGCGTTTCTCTCTATCTGCTGGCTGACATGGCTGCTTGCACCTTCAGATTTCCCTTGTCTGTCACTCCCCGAACACTAAGGCCTTGCCCCTCGCCTCGCTCCCCCTGTTCCGGCCAGGGGTCACGCTGTGTCTCTGGTCTGCAGGCTGACCCAGGGAACTGCGCTGTCTTCCATTACAAACTTAAACTACACATCACCACCCCCTACTGTACGGTACGCTTTCCTGATTTGCCAACATCTGGATGCCTGCCTGTTCTACCTACAGAAACCTTGGAATGACAGACCTGTCTCTCCTCAGGCCCACAGGTGCGGAAAGAGCTTCTACAAGTGACCCAGGCCTACAGAATGTCCTCCACAAGAAAAGATCATTAGCCCACAAACACTGGAAGCTTCTGGGTTTTCTTCTAGTGTTTAAATATCAGCACTATGTTCTGAAGATTCCTGTGGATGGCATTTAAGCCTTGAGAACCTTGTATTATGTTATATATTGCAAACTAAGTCTGTATTTTCATTAGTACTTTTACTTTTACTATGTAAGGGGTGTTTATCTTGTTAAGCAAGCTGTTTTGAAATAAGTCATGAAAAAACATTAATAAATAATAGCATTGCGACCTTCGCAAATTATGGGTAAATAATTAAAGTTTAAATCACTGGGCAATGAATCGGTACCCAGATAAACCTTCACTGGCAAAGAGCATTTGACCCTCTTTATATTATATTGTGTTTATAACTCTCAAACCACCCCGATTTATGGAAACTGGGAATGTAGCTGAAGGTGAAGGTGGTTTGCATTAGACAGGAGTCAGGAGACTGTGCTCATGCATCGTGTCTGTTTTGTTTCCAGAGAAATTTTTTACGCCGAAACATGAGGCAAATTTGAGCGGCTGATGGAGTTTGGATGCGAACTGAGAGCAAGAGAAACTTCCAGACAATGGCAGCCGTCCCTGCTCTGCTAATAACTCAGTGGTGTTACTTTCGTTCTGGCGTGAGATCTGATTGGCTGCAGTCGAGCAGTGTGTGAGACGTTGAACTTGGCCTGCGAAGCAGACTGAAGTGGAGGCTTTTCCAGCCTGTTGTCTGTCTGGTCACCATGGGAATGCTGCCCCCTGTTGGCAGACATGTGCGTACTCTTATACCATAGGTGTGAACGACTGAAGGGGTCAGCTCTTCTCGACAGTAACCTTAGAAAATTCCCTTGAAGCCCCTCCCTTCCCCAGATAATTTCCTTCCATTATGACGCGTACAAAGTAAAAATTCATAAACGATGGCTGGACTAATTAACAAATCAATTAGCATCTAACTTAGCAGAATTTTTTTTTTTTAATAGTAAATTATGGATTGAAATAGTCCTTTGTGTTCAATATGGTTAAGCATTCAAATGGTCTATACAGAGTTGCGTGATAAAAAATACAGTAGTACAGAATGTCACGATGTTCAGGCTGCAATAACACATAAAACAAACACATACATCTGCCATAATAACATATACACACACACACATTTGTATTCATATCTTTCTGGGGACCGGCCATTCATTTCTATGGGAAAACCCATAATTCCAACTATAACACCCTTAACTCGTACCCAGCCCTAACCTTAACCATAAGTAACCAAACAAAATACAAGACTTTTTACTTTTTTGATTGTATCCACAGATCTTTCTGGGGACCTGAAAAATGGTCCCCACAAAGTAAAGAAAAACAGGTTTTTAATATTAAAATAATGTAATATAATATATGTTTATTATGTAATAATATGTAATATAAAACTAATCCACACACACATACACACACACACACACACACACATATATTTATATATAAGCCACTTGAGGGCAGTGAGTGAACAGCTTATATGATATATAGTTTGAAATCTCTGAAGTACTATGTAACTTTTTTGGTTTAAATAAATGATGAGAAGGATGGGATGTCAGACACACGGACAAACAAACCGAGGGAATCGGTGTCTCTCTCTCCCTGTGTCTCTCTCTCCCTGCATCTCTCTCTCCCTGTGTCTCTCTCTCCCTGCGTCTCTCTCTACCTGTGTCTCTCTCTCCCTTTGTGTCTCTCTACCTGTGTCTGTCTCTCCCTGTGTCTCTCTCTCCCTGTGTGTCTCTCTCCCTGCATCTCTCTCTCCCTGTGTCTCTCTCTCCCTGCATCTCTCTCTACCTGTGTCTCTCTCTCCCTGTGTGTCTCTCTCTCCCTTTGTGTCTCTCTACCTGTGTCTCTCTCTCCCTGTGAGTCTCTCTACCTGTGTCTCTCTCTCCCTGTGTGTCTCTCTCCCTCCGTCTCTCTCTACCTGCATCTCTCTCTCCCTGTGTGTCTCTCTACCTGTGTGTCTCTCTCCCTGCATCTCTCTCTACCTGTGTCTCTCTCTCCCTTTGTGTCTCTCTACCTGTGTCTGTCTCTCCCTGTGTCTCTCTCTCCCTGTGTGTCTCTCT
>JABJVO010000126.1:16796753-16821477 GCA_026770805.1 Boulengeromyrus knoepffleri
TCTCTCTCCCTCCGTCTCTCTCTCCCTGTGTGTCTCTCTCCCTGCGTCTCTCTCTCCCTCTGTCTCTCTCTCCCTGTGTGTCTCTCTCCCTCCGTCTCTCTCTCCCTGCGTCTCTCTCTCCCTGTGTGTCTCTCTCCCTGTGTCTCTCTCTCCCTCTGTCTCTCTCCCCCTGCGTCTCTCGCTTCTGCAGGCCTGTCGCTTCTCCTCCCCGCTCTGAGGACACTGAGACTCCGTCACGCCGCACGGCCCCTACATGTCGGCTGCTGAGCCCTCCGCAGGCTCACCCGGACCCCAGCTGTGCTGAAAGAACCAGCGGCCTCGGCTTTATAATGGTAATAACCAGCCCTCCCGTTTGGCCTGGATCCACCTCCTTACACAAGGAGGATGATAAGGTGGCTTGAAGCCAGACTGAGCTCCGCCAATTACATTCTTCCTGCTAAAAGCATGACAGCATCTCTGCGTGAAACTTTCAGGGGGTCCGGAATGAAACGCCAGTCAAAGTGTGAGGAGCTAACGGCAGGCAGATGGGAGCCGTTTAATACCGACAATGTGAGGTAATGCGGCCCCTGTGTGTGTTCAGTTACCTGCTGGAGTAGGTGGCCGAAATCCTCACCTGAATGTGGGAGAGAAGAGCAGCACTTCAGACCAAGCTGTCTCTCTGTCGTCAGCCATTACGCTGCTGTCCGTGAGTGTGGGTCAGCACCTCTAAGGCATCATACACAGCTAGCTGAGAGACTGAGTGCTTTACATTCAGCTTATATTTTCTGACGCACAGATATACTCATACAAACACCGCGATGTGTAGCTTAGCCCACACCTGCAGGGTTGTAGGTTCGATTCCCACCCCCTCTGTGTGTGGAGTTTGTATATTCTTGTGTCACAAAGGTATCCTCCCGCAATCCAATAACACACAGTTAGTTATGTCTGTGTGTGTGTGAGAGTGTGTGTGTGTGTGTGTGTGTGTTTTGATGAATTACAAGGGCATAGATTTGCGTATGGACAGTAGGGACTAGAGGTGCACATCGATGTCATTATCTATATCTGTATCTGTATCAACCAAGAAAATGATCTGTTGCTGTATCTGGATAGAAGACTGGAAGTCTGTGTGGTTCATACTGGAAGTTAAAATTGTAAAATTGTATTTTCTAATCTAATATTCGCTTCCAATCGTTGGGCTTTTTGAACTGTCTGAACCCCCCTGCACCTTAACCAAGCGAGACATTGATCAATCAGAAACTGTGAAAATATCCCTCATTTGAATGGAATAACCTTGAATTCCAGCGATACGGCGTTTGTGTTTCTTGATGTTAATGCTGCTGTAGTTTGCCAGGGAAATGTGAGTTACTAATCTACAACATAACAGCAATAACAGATAAAGCATCATTTTTTGTTCATTATTTCAACCTTTTTAATGGAAAGAATTAACAGAATTAACAGATACAGCTAAAAATGATGAGCGATGTATGGGTTTAGGGGTTCAGGTTTGTACAGGGGTTTGAAAGAAATCTGCACACAACAAAGCCCCCCCCCCTCCCCCATGTGAGTTTCCCAGAGTGACGTCCAGCCAGGAAAGGTGGTCTGCCAGCCTGATCCCTCTTGTGTGTCAGCTTGGTGGGTCGACAGCAGAATACAGCAGCATCTTTTAAATAACTGGTAGTAAATGAAATGACTAGTCAGTGAAATCAAAGTCCTGTGTTTCAAACAGAATTGCGAGTTTATATCTGGTGTCTCTCCACAATGACGTGAATCGATTGGAAGAAACATAGACATGTCAGTGATGGGGCTGACTTTTTCCAAATAATAGCACAAAACTTTGGGCAGAAAAAAAAATCTGCTTACAATGCATTATCAGAGCATTGCATTGGCATCTGGGTGCATCCCTAGTCGAGACATTTACTACCAATATTGTAGGAGCACCGTGTTTAGAGGGTCATGAAACCAAACGATCGTGAAACCAAAACCAAGGCCCCTGCTGGACCGGAACCCAGCCCAAGGTGCCCTGTGCATCCTGGGATAGAGCCCAGACTGGAACCCTGCACTGGATTAGCAGTTACGGACGAAGGATTGATGGCTGCATAGGGTGTAAATCGGCAGAAGGTGAAAAAAAGACACTCCCAAAACATTTATTGACTCCCTCTGATGTTTATTTCCACCACTTGCTGCTTTGATAAATGAGTGCAATTCTGTGAGGTCCTTTGCTAATGCAGGTTCAGTCAAGGCTGAGTACTCATATGTGACCTGTATCTGCATTCAGGGGCTGACGGTTTAGCAGACACCAGACAAGATTACTCTAGCTGTATAGAAGTGCATAAAGACTCTCATTTCAGCCATTATTCAGCTGCAAAGAAGATTCCTCACGCTGTTAATGTTAACCCTCCAATTAAAATGATAGATTCCTTGGCGCCATTAATGAGGCATAGCTTATCATGTAGAATTATACCCTCCTGTTTTCTGTGCAAAGCCTGCAGTATGGAGCACAGTGCTGATCTCCCACGGAATTCAGCACAGCTGAAGGGAAAATGTATTAAGTATATATTAAATCGGAGTATGCACAGAATAATTTATTTTGAAGTCTCTTTAAGTCGGCTGAATGCACAGGGATGATTTATGATTTTTTCATAAGCTCAGGTTGGATATTTCTCTAGGTAACGAGTGTGCTCAAAACTAGCATGCATAAATCACAGTTACCTCCAAGCCAGATGCGTGGCTCACATGGATATTCTAACCCATCCTGTCAGAAAATTAATGACCACTTTCCCCCACCTGTGCTGCGTCAGCAAGCGGCTTGGGAGACAGGGAACCATGACAGAGAGCTGTCATGGAACCTCATCTTGGTTTGGCTTGGGCTCAGTCCCAACAAGATTCTGTATTTTTCTTGTCAGCTTTGATTGTTCCGTTTGTTTGAGCTCCGACTGAAAGGCGGGGCCGTGCACTTCACTATATTTAAAGGAATAAAATAAGTTTATTCTTCAATTTCGATTAGAAAAATGCAGGAACTATGCATTGTGTTTCTGCGACCTTTTTAAAATTTCAATAGTTTGTTATTTGCACGGTTATGAATATGAAGACCCCTTTTGTGAGTCTTGTGCCACAGAAGTGTAAACAAAGCTAAGATATAATGGATTTTTATATGGTATATGCCTGTCTGGTCTGCCTTCAAATAAAACCACAGGGCTTCTATAAAAGAATTCAAATCCACTGGCTGAAAGAGGGAAACGGATGTGGTTTCCCGTTTCCGTAAGGACATCGGGGCAAGCTTGGGGCGGCATCCATTGCATTTCTGCTCCCATTCATTTGTTTATTTTGTAAGTTTCATTTGCTTCTTCCCAGGGTGATTTGCATGAACATGTTCCTCTGTGCAACAGGAAGCCAAGGCCACGGAATAATCCATCAAGGCTGAACATAAGCACGTGGAATTTTAATACAGATTAAGTTTATTTTGATTTTATTTCTAAGAAGCTTTCTCCATTCCTCTGCTTATCCTGTCAGGGTCACCTGGAGTGTATCCCAGCAGGCACAGTGGGACACCCTGAATGGAGTACCAGTCCATTACACACACACACACACACACACACACAGGTTTGTAACTATATCTTTATCTTTGTGGGGACTCTCCATTCATTTCTATGGGGAAAACTCTATTCACAACATGGAGACCTTAACCCCTACTCAGCCCTAACCTTAACCATAAGTAACCAAACAAAATAATGAAATATGCAATGAAAATTTATTTTTTTCATTGCATTCACAGATCTTTGTGGGTACCTGAAAAAGCGTCCCCACAACATGAAAAAACAGGTTTTTTATTACTAGTAAATAGAAGTAATATAATTAGTAATATATAATATAATATCAACCTAATCCACACACACATACACACACACATACACTTTCATATCTTTGTGGGGACTGTTCATTCATTTCTATGGGAAAATCCTAATTCCATCAATGTGATTGCAGTCACAGATTTTTATAAAATTGAATTTTCCCTTTTGGAGACCAAAAAATGGTCCCCACAATGTCAAAACAACTTTTTTTTTTTTTTTTAAATCACATTGTGGGGTCATCTGGTCTCCATAATGTAATATACTTTACATTTAACCCCACCCCCCCCCCCCCCAACACACAGGAAGATTTAAAGACGTATTGGCCTAACTGCATGTCTTTGGACTGTAAGAGGTATCTGGAGGAAACCCATTCAACACGGGGAGAACATACAACACGGGGAGAACATACAACATGGGAAGACTGTGCACAGGGAGCAGAGGCAGGTGGGAAACAGAAGTACAGCCCACTGAGCCACCAAGTCACACTAAGAAGCTTTTGCAGACTCAATAAAACAGACAATAGACATCTACGTTTTCGATTTTTTTTTTTTTAAGAAAATCCTTTTCTCGGTGAAATTGAGGATAACGACATAGTTTACGCCAAATATTACTTGTTTTACACACTCATCTTTATCCACAGTGATAATCATAAACAGTATATTATATATTTTATTTTGAGTACATATTTGTCGGGTAGTGTAGCACATTAAAGGGTGCACACTGTAAACTTTCAGCCACTCAGCGTGGTGGGTTTATTGTAATCTTTATTACTGACAAGCCTAGAGTGCAGCCCTGTCACGGGATTGAATTGGTATCTCGCAAGAACAGAAGCGCGCTGCGGTGCAGAATTCTAAGTGGGTAAGACGCACCGCGGAGATTATCACAGCACCTTCAGGACGGGCCCGTGGGCGTCTCTGACGGGCGAAAGGCGCCAGATCCAGAACAAGAACAGCAGATTATTCCAGATAAAGCAGTGCTGCAATCGATATTTCCCATCCATCTCAGCTAGGCATAACCAAGCATTCATACGGTGGTTTGCGGAACAGCACCACTCAATGAACAGCACGTACGTTATTTCTCCCTGCCTCTGTGAAACATATGGTGCTTATAATACCATCCAATGAGAAGGGAATCCTCTGTCTTCATGGATAAGATTCCAGCTCTGGTACACCAGTCTGGGTCATGAATCTAGAATGCTTCTGTTCATTCATCTACTGATTAATTTGCAGCTGCGCATATCTGGAGTCCGAGTCGCTCCCGCAGAATCCTAATGAGCCATCTGAGTGAGCTTTAGCTCTGGGGCTCCTCTGACATTTTGGAGACAGTTTCTCAGTCAAGGATGGAAATATTAAACTCTTTATTACTTCACTGCTCTTCTAGTGGACTTTTCAGTCCACAGAGATGTGTAAACCTTGTAAGACTCATTCGTACAGCTGGATGAACCAGTTTTATTCGATTATGCCTGGATTGGGAGTTGAACCCCCAGCGTATAAATTTCTGTTTCTGAGCCAGTATTCTCCTCCAGTCCCCCGAGTCACACTGTACATCTATGAGTTTATTTAACTTCAGTCGCATTGTTAACCCTAAGCCTAACCCTAACCATAACCCTAACCCTAACCATAACCCTAAGCCTAACCCTTATAAACAAGGCGCGTCCTCTGAGTCGCTCCAGTAACATTTCGAGCCGGATGCATGCATATCTGAATGTCTGAATATCTTGCAGGCTTTGTCTCCATCTTCTTCACACCACTTTTCCAGGTGAGGCCAGCACACTGAGCACGACAGACCACACTTCTCTCATTGACGCCATGGACTCTGCCTCCATCCCAGATGTTCCCAAGCTGGCTGAGGGATGCTGGATCTGCCCTAGGGGCCTCTGTCCTTCAGCATGTGTACAGAACATCTCGGCTGGGGTAGCCCGAAATGCCCGAAACCCCTCAGCTCTCGATCTGAAGGAATGGCAGCTCTATTTTGAGGTCCCTCAGGACCTTCGACCACCCTCACCTTGTCACGGAGACTGAGCCCGGTAGCCCTGTGGACAGACCTCATTTCGGCCGCTCGTACTCACGACCTTGTTCTCTCGGTCATTAGCTGCAGCTCCCGGCGATGAGGACAGGAACGTGGGTGGGCCAGTAAGCAACCAGCTTTGCCCTCACCACCTTCACGGAAACGTCCGGCGCGCTCCAAACCACAGCCTCTGAAGTGACCGTGTCGTGACCCTCAAGGGTCGTGCTCCTACCATCGTTCAGGAGTTATGTCACCGCGGGCGGCCTCTGGCTCACACAAAGCGCAGACTTACACAGAGAACATCCCAGATACAAAGCTCACAGATGCACTAATGCAAAAAGACGCCATGCACCTGAAAATATATTTTAACATTATCATTATTTAAACATTATCATTTTCTTGCCATGTTCTTTGGTATATATTACTGGTATATTTTTAGCTTAACCGTCTCTTGCTGTATGACTTCTTCAGCGGTCTGGGAAGGTACATTTTGACATAAAATTTGACTAACATAAGGGTTTGTGGAACAGATTACTTACGTCATTGGAGGATTTCCTGTATAAATTCCATGAACCCCGACATTGCGAGAAGGGCGAGTCAGAGGGATAAGCGCTTCTGACTGAATCTGTATCTCACTGGTGGTTAAGCACTTTAGTAATAATCTTTATTATTGTTGTTGTTATTATCGTCATTACAGCTGTTTGGACCGGCCACTGGAAGCTGGTATTTCCCTTACGGCTTCTGATGTACCATCCATAGGCTGCATGGCTCATTAACACTCATCCATATTCAAGGTCACGCACAGATGTTAGACACAGGCAGTGCAGCGTAATTCCTCTTTATTGGGAGTGGTGGGTCACAGCAACTCCCCCAGGCATTTTGAAACACATTTCAGATTCCCTCCCCACTGCCGAGAGACAGTAATTCATAAGAGGGTTATCCCCCATCGTCAGGGAACAAGATTACTGTCAAACTTGCTTTAGTTTCAGATTAAAATTGTCCATTCGCTCATTTCTCTATTTTCCTTGATAAGGGGATTATCACTGATTGTGACATCCTCCTGTTTTGTGCGACGACAGTTTCATATGTTTTTGCCTTTCGGGGGGCTGGCAGGGGAAAGCACCGGGGATATCTTCATCGGTCCCCCGGATCCGAAGCCGCGCCCCCCCCATCTATCGCTGTGGCTGCAGAGTGAAATGGAACAGCTGGTCAAGCCCCCCCTGCCCGCCACTCCTGTACCACTGACCCAGAGTCCCTGGCTTAGCACTCCTGGCACGCCCCATGAGCTCGTCCAAAACTTTCATCTCCTGACAGTAGACAGCTAGCCACCGCAGATGTTAATTTTCACGAGCGATAAATCATTCATAATGACTGGGGCCTGCTGTCATTTGGGCTAGCTGATCTTTTCTGAGATGATCTTTTACATAAACTCCTCCTGGATCGCGGCCTGGCTCATTAGTGCCAGAAACAGGGTGTTTGGCGAACCGTTCGCTGTTCCTATTGGCTGGAATGCAGATATGGCTGGCCACTCATGTGCCTGATAGACGGCGGAGTGCCGGGCCGTCTGGCGTGTTTGCCTGCCGTGGCAGGGACCTTCGCAGGTTTCCACTTGATTAAACTGCTCAATAGTCGCTTTAATTTAAAACCAAAAAAAGGTAATGAGAAAATAAAATGCGTAGATGCAATGTAATTGAGTTTGCTGATCATCCAGAAATCAAAGTGAGTTTGATTAGTAGGACCTAATCATCCTCTAATGACCAGATTAAAAACAATCGCTGCTGTCCGCCCGGAAGGACTGATTTCTGAGCTCTGACCAGCAGAGGGCAGTCTGGTGATCCTGTTCAAAAAACAGTAATAATAAGAATAGTAAAATCCTGTCAGCTTGTGTCACTTTTAAATTGCTTTGCGCATTATATTTGCCTGCAATAAAAACAGCAAATTTCATATTAAGTGTGTTTTTTTAAGCTGGGAAAGCCTAAAAGTTCACAGAATCATGTAAACATTTTTATCGCTGCATGATGAAAAAAAAGTGCCAAAATATCTAACATCCATACAGAGACGGCTCTCCTGACATCCATTAGTCTTTAAGAAATGTGCTGCTTATAAATTATGGACAAAATAAATTGGTAGGACTCTTAGTTTTGATCCCGAAAAAGGCATCAGTGAGAAGCCAAACGCAGGCATCATGTCGAATTTATAATGAGTTTAATACTGTCGGCGCTGGTATGAAACAGCCCTTAATGCTGCGGAGGGAAGACTGGAGTGCAGTCTGCAGAAACAGCTCCGCTCTGCAATGGTATGTGGCACATTCAGTTCAGATGGCACTTTCAGCTCTTCCTTCTGCAAGGAAGTTGAGACTTCAGCAGTTTTGAAACTGACTCCCGCACAGTTAAACATTGTCCCTGCCTGTGATTCAGGTAATCCAAGGGCCAGAGATGCAATGCTGATATTTGCCATCGCTCTGTAAACAAGGTTTTACTTGATCTAGAAAGTAAATTTGTTGATGTTGTTGATGTCAGATGAATTACTGACTAATGACCGTTTATACTCACAGCAAGCAGCCAAATATCGCATATCTCTGTGTATAACAACCAAGCATACATCCCTCAATCCCTGACAGGTCGGGCTCTGACGGGCCAACAAAGAAGGATGTTTTATCGACAGCCTGGGTCCTTCATCCAGTCTCGCTCAAACCATCAAACCACACTCAACCTTCCAGCACCTTCCGCACAGACATTTCAGGAAAAGGAAAGGCTTGATTATGCAGAACAAAAAGTCACAGTATTTCACAGTATTTCTCATTTATGTTCCTCCAATAAACCATGACAGGCTTTAATTATCGGCTGAACCAAGGAAGCCATCCCAAAATAATGACTCCAGTGTCCTTCTGTCATTTCAGTCCAGCTTCTTCTAGGCCTCGCTGTATTACTTCCCCTGCAATACAAGCAAGACTGACGTCCTCTGACAAGTGAAATGAATTCTGTGGCCCAGCGTGATCCCATCACAAACTGCAGCATACAGGCAGTACAGATGAACTAGCTGCTGCTTTAGATATATGATATGTGCTTCCATGTGATTTTCCAGGTGAAACTCATTAATGGGAATCCGGAAACTCACTAATAAATGCCGTGTTATACATTCATACGTCGGGGATCTTTTTGGGGGGGGTTTGTGGCTGCATCCGTTTTACCCCCAGGCTGGTGGAGTTGTTCTTCACAGAAAAACATTGAGGCATATAAGTCCGACAGTTCACGTAACTCAGTGGAACTCATAGTAACATGACTGTGTTTCAGCATTTTACTGTATAATTAGACCTCAAAAACAACAAACTGGAAATGTGAATCAATACTGAACATCTCATGGAGTTTACAAAGTTTAATTATTCATATTTCTATGTGTTTGAAAAGCAGCAGGAGCACTCATCCTTAAACGATACTGTATGTTGTGCCTTTACTTGCGTCTGACGCTGAACACGCAGCACCTGAGCCTGCACTGAACATCCTCCCTGAAGGGCTGAGCGTTTCCCGGCTCTGGAGTTTGCCCCGTAATCCTGTGGGTTCTCTCTCAGACCCTCCTGTTTTACCCCATACCTCTTCATTATCAGACAGCAAACTTTGTACGATCTATCTGAGGCTAGCCTGGGGGGTAGAAATGCTACCTCACACCTCCTGCGGTGGGGATTCGAACACCGCCCCCCGCCCGCCTGGATTTTGCACGCTCTCCCAGTGCAGTGTGGGTCCCCTCCTGCCATCCAGAGACGTGCAGTTAGGCTAATTGGTTTCTGTAACTCGGCATGTGCCCTGTGATGGACAGGCTGCCCCGCAGCCTTGCTGCCTGGGATGGACTCCAGAGCTCCCCCTGTGATCGTGACCATGACCAGGGTAAGCGGTTAGAAGATGGATGGACGTGTTATTTGTTTATCTGCTCTCCAGAACTGCTTATCTAAAGCTGAGTCATGGTCCACTTTGCTCCCGGAAAGCAGAGGATACGTGAGACGCTGGACTGGCCGCCGGCCGCCGGCCGCACTCTACGTACGGCGTCTTCATTGTGTGATGAGCTCTAACGAAAAGGTCAGATTAGAGGAAAAATCCTGGGGACATTTACTGTAAAGGGGGCAGCAAAAATAAGATATGCATCTTTTATATTCATTTTTACTTTGCTCAGAAATATATAAACTACGTCGGATCTTATGTAGGATTTGCAGACTCCTGTGAATCTAGAGTTATTGATAAAATCATTATGAACATTTATGAACCACTTATGAAGATGTTATAAAATGTGCCCTTTATGTAAAATATTACCTAATTCCAAGACACAGAGTGAA
Source organism: Boulengeromyrus knoepffleri (assembly GCA_026770805.1). Classification (NCBI taxonomy): domain Eukaryota; kingdom Metazoa; phylum Chordata; class Actinopteri; order Osteoglossiformes; family Mormyridae; genus Boulengeromyrus; species Boulengeromyrus knoepffleri. Next base: position 16,806,912 of record JABJVO010000126.1, read on the forward strand.
AAGCATTTAGATTAATGGTGCTGCTTAATGCCATAAATGGAAATACAATGTCGCGTTTGGTAAAACTTAATCTTTCATTGCAGCCATCAGCAACTTGAGTTTCCATATTTAAATATACATCAACTGTCACTATGCGTTTTCAAAAATTAAAAAATCTTTTCTCATGACATATTATAGAATTATGACAATGTGGTACATGAAATGATAACAGGGCTTAGAGACAAAAGAGAAGATAAGGTACAGGGCATGTAACCAAAAAAAAGGTATAGGAGTGCATGATCACCTTTTTACGCGATAATCAAACGGGTGTGATGTCTGATCAGGACAAGGGTGATTCTGTATTTGCACATTAATAGCTGGTAATTAAGAGGAATGCATTTTTAATAAGTTTTAAGTGTTATATTTACACAGTGCCCCTGAGGGCAAAAGCTGCATTTTGTACCTACCGTGATAATCATGGACCTCGACAGAGTTAGAATATTCCAGTTTCCTCTGCTGCTCGATAGACCACATCAGGCCGCCTGCTCGCTGACACATTCAAAGGCTTACGTTAAAATATTAATGTTTTCAAAATTTCATAATTTTCTTTGAACAAAAAAATATAGGAAGGCATGAAGTGAATCTTCTTCAATTACTGCATTTTGAACAAAGGAAAGGAAGAAGATGTTTGCGTATGGAGAATGCAAGCAGGCAGATGTAATATTGTGGTTGATTTAGACAGTTGTCTATATTTAATACAGTACCTGGTGAGATATTGCTAGCAGGTAATCGCTTTTTTAAATGACCATGGTAAAATTCGTTTTAATTATTCATTAATTATTTACTGATTATTATTCAGTAGCATAAAGATATAAATGCTAAATTACTCATGCTGCTCATTAACATTTAACATTTTGCTTCAGTGACAGAAACAACGTGGCATTAAATTATGCGAACAAGAAACACAGGTTTATAACACCAATAGATTGTATCGCATTAACATGTGACCTTTACACCTCTATCAGCAGTCACATGACTATTAATCACATGACAAAGCGAGTTGGTAGCTGGCAGCGTCAGGAATTTCACTGCCTCGCTGGGGTGGGCTGTTCAGACCTTTATCCAAGGTTCAATGCAATATGACACATGGAGGGCTGCCCCTTGCTGACTGCACACACCACCCAGGAGACATCATCTATCCTTACACACTTCTTTATATACTCATTAATTAATAATCAATGTAGAAAACATTTATGATAATTCATTATCATAAATCATTTCACATAATTTGTATGACAGCGATATTGCATAGTGAAATCATTGATTTGCCATTTCAACAAAGATCAATATATAAATTGTTGGACATTAAATAGTCAAATTTATTTGTGTAAGGGCAGACGCCATTGGCTTTCTGAATGAAATGCCACTCAGCTAAGACCCTGTCAGGACCACAGTGTGTAGCCTGCTAGACTCACCCTATTCATAAGTAATGTCTGAAGACTGCCTTTCCCCGACATTTAAGTTTAATAAAATGCACATCTATAGTGCATTAGAATGCATTTAAAGCAGCAGTGAAAAACAACAAAAACAATTGAAGGCAACAACGGGATTAAGCACATTGAAATCCCCGAGTGCCCATCTGATTAGTGTGTGTGTTCAGCTCCGTTTAAATCCAACACGAAATGTCAACAGCGTCATCGCTGAAATGACTGAGAAGTGCTCTAGTGCACTTTAGGAAATAGGTTATTTTTTTTCACCGTTAAAGTGTCCCTTTTTTCAAAGGCATCAATAAGAATCTCAAGCAAACCTTTGAGTGTTACGTGATGCAGCTCTAACCGCGATACATCTCCAGACTGTGACACGAATAGGTCCACCTGATGGTATCTTCATAACCTCAGTTTTGGCCTCCGTGCATCTGAATGGGCTGAATGTGCAGCTGCTGGCCGTATATTCCATACCGTCGTGAGTTCGAGGCTGACTGCGAGGCCACCCTCACCCACCTTTTTTGAGGTCGTTCTATGGATCAGTGGGCTAAGCCTCTATGCCCCAGCCTTGGCAGATTCGCCACGTGTCTGTGGGCCCTTGAGCAAAGCCCCTAACCCCCAGCTCCATGGCTGTCATAGATGGCTGCCCTTCACCGTGATTCCCAAACCTGTTCTTGTGTGTGTTTCCCCACAGGGATCAATAAAGTAGCCTTCGATTCTATTCTCTCCCACGTGACTCATCCGCTAATTGCTGTTTATTCTGGTCTTTAATCCGACGCTGCCGTCGGCCTGCATTTCCGGCGTGACGCCCGTGTCTCTGACTGCGGCCCCTGCAAGCAGGAGCATCTTACCCCAGCAAACGGGCCCCGTTTTTCAAAGAAAGAGCACAAAGGGTTCAAGTTCTGAAGCTCACATGATTATTACCATTTTGACATTTACTTCTGAAGAGGAGACATCAGAGATAAAATACTTATATACAGAAAATAAAATATGTCACCATACTAATTACGTTCAACAGATACCTTTTCGGACTATAATAGAGAGTTTTGAAGGGCATCTCCTCCCATTCGGAACCTCTTAGCACATGTCCTATACCTCTGGCATCTCTGTAGTCTTTGCTTTATATTTATCTGGCTCTCAGTCTGCGGTATGCTGGGGCACTGCATGCAGTGGCCCTCTCTGAGTCAGGATCTGCTAAATCCACCGTGATGTCAACTGCGGTATGCTGCAGCACTGCGTGCAGTGGCTCTCTCTTAGTCAGGATCTGCCAAATCCACTGTGATGTCATCTGCCGTACGCTGGGGCACTGCGTGCAGTGACCTTCTCTGAGTCAGGATCTTCTAAATCCACCCTGCTGTCACCTTTGGTACGCTGCGGGACTGCGTGCAGTGGATCTCTTCGAGTCAGGATCTGGTAAATCCACTTTGTTGTCCCTTTCCCTCTCGCTGGTGCAGATGGGCTTCTGTACCATCATAGACCCTTTAATGGAGTTTACACAGGCAGTAAAGAATGAACCCCAGCTGCACTTTCTGCTTTAACTGGTCATTTTTGCAGCAATATTCTGGTTAATACGAGGAGATACAAATAATGCGGTATTAAGCAATTATTAATGTATTAATTAACCACAGACTAAGTGTTAGTTACATACTGATCTCATGTTCGATCATCATTAATGAATTGTGAGGCATGTTTTATCTCAAACACTATATTTGTTTCTATATCTGTTAATTCTGTGAATCTCTGCAAACTACTGAAGGAACAGGTAATGAATAGCAAGTGAAATACCGGTCTCATGTTTGTTCATCATTAATGAATCGTGAAGCATCATATATCTCTGGCAGTTACTTTATTAGGTCACACTTCACTTGAGGGGACACATAATGTGGTAGTTCACCAGGGGTGGGCAGTATTATTTACAAAGGGCCGGTGTGTATGCAGGTTTTTGGGGTCAGCTCTTCAAACCCAGGTGTGAGGACTCTTCATCCAATCAGTCCTCTAATTAGTAATATAATTAATGAGCTGCAGTGAAAACCTGCATACACACCGGCCCTTTCTAAACAAGATTGGCCACCCCTGAAGTACACTTTTATTTAATACATTAATTAACCAGTAACTAAGTGTTACTTATGTACTGATCCCATGATTATTCATCACTTAATTCAACAAAGATTGTTCATGTATTCTATTCAGGAACTATATTACTTAACAGTTAACTAATTATAAGTAATAATTATCTATTATAGTTCCTGCATGGAATACATCAACTGTCTTAATTAATGACGAGCTAACACTTAGTTAATCATTAATCAATGCATGAAGTAAAAACTATTACAATATTTGTGTCCCCTCAAGTGAAGTATTACCATATTCTGAATTAAAAACAAATCAGTGATTGCAGCCGGTTAATCTGAACTAGAGTTAAACTAACCATATCTCACATATCACTTCCTGGGATAGGATCAGCAGCTACGTTTTTTACACAATGACTGAACTGAAAGGGTGTTTAACATTTTATTTTGCTTAAGCTATGTGCATGACAGTTACTATGCACCTGAAAGGGCAGTCGACAGATTCATCTGAGTCCTTTTTATGACGCTTGTCAATCCTCCTGCTCTTAATCCTAAATCAAGTAATCCCAGTATTTATTCTTATAAAATAGGATACTGAAGGAGTCATTAATACTCTAAAAACAACTAAATATTCAATAGATAAATAGTTACTGAAATGCTATAGCTACTTTACGTTTGATGTTGTCATTTGGCAGTTTTATCCCTTTTGTGTTATTCATACAGGTCTGTGCATATTTTCCAGTATCATACCGGCCGGGATATTTTCAGCATAGCATTTTTTTTGAGGTTTAAAGGGGTGCAATTTTATTGTAATATGTAAAACCTTGGACTGTCATTTCTCGCATCTTCAACCGCCACTCACGCCCTACAAGAATGCCATCAAAGAGGTCACAGTGTCCCTTGGAAACGTAGGTCAGAACGAACTAAATATTAATGCAATTTCATTTTAATGAAAGTAACTAATCGCTAGGCTTAATTCCCTCTCTGCCCAAAACAAGCAACAATCAATCCTGTTGTTGGATGTTGGCCAGCAGACACTCAGTCCTAATACCACTGCAACACCTGCAGCTCAATTAGTTAGATAAATTACTTACTGCTCAAAGGTTAAAGACCAAATGCACATGGGTCACATCACTGAATGGATAGTCATGTTTAAGACTGTTGTCATAATAACTTATCAGAGTACTAATGTTGTCTGCCAATAAATGTGATTGGTCAAATTACTGTAACCACGTGAGCGGAACAAATGTCACCGAGTCGTTTTTCATTCCAGTTGCATCACTGGTATACTGAACACTTGAGAGTTTTTTGATGTTTCTATTAATTATAGTGATTAATGGGAGCCTATACTGATTTCACGTTGGATGGAATTCTCTACTCATTTTGCTGAATTCTTTAAATACCTTCTCAAAACCAGAAGGTCCCTTTACTAATTAACAACCCGGTGTGAACTAACATCAGAGATAATCAGTGGATGTTTGCCGGTCCAATCACAGCACAGAGAAGTAGACACACAAGAGCACAGGCAGCTGGACTCACAGAAGGCTGTGCGCCAATAAAGGAAGCTGCTTCTGACAATCATCCCTCAGAGGAAATAGATGACAGGGCGTGAACTTCCTGGCTGAGACTGAAGGCACTTAACCTGACAGTGTTTGGGAGGAACATGTGTGACCACACTCATGGATCGAAAGATCTCTATTGCTACTTCGAATAATGCTACTGTCACTAATGCTACTGATACTAGTAGTACTGTTACTAATACTACTGATACTAGTAGTACTGTTACTAATTCTACTGATACTAGTAGTACTGTCACTAATACTGCTGATGCTAGTAGTACTGTCACTAATACTACTGATACTAGTAGTACTGTCACTAATACTACTGATACTAGTAGTACTGTCACTAATACTACTGATACTAGTAGTACTGTTACTAATACTACTTTTAAATGAGAAGTATAGCAATATTACTAGTAACAATAATACTAGTAATTGAATAATATAATAAAATGAAAATAATAATAGCACATGGCAAAAATAAATAAATAAATAAATAATAATAATTTGGTGTGTGTCCCCCTGCAAGAGTATCCCTGTCATTAAGATCTTGTTGTTTAAATTAGTCCTGTAGTATCTTCTGTGTCGTTAGCCTTCAACCATCAGGAAAAATATATTTCATTAATCCCCAACCACAAGCCTCGCCGTCCCCAAGAATCTTGCAACATAAGTGCAGTGAATTTGTTAGAGATCTGCAAGCATCATCAATACAGTATAAATGTACTTAACAGTCACATTATTGTAGTCAAGCTGGTATTTATGAGCTGACCGTGTGCTTCCCGCTATACTCTCACTATACTCTATATGCAGCAAGCACGCCTTTGAAAAACTACCTTAATTTGTATAAGAGCAGAAGGCCTTGCATGCGAGTGAGTCTTTGAGCAGCTTCATGAAGAATTATACTTGTATTTTGTAAAACACAGCCCTGCATTCACTTAATGCAGAACTTCTAGTGTTCGGAAGAAATGTATCCAGATGAAATAGAAAGAGGTCAATGCATTATTTCATTATTTCCGAAGCATATGAACCAATTTTAACATGCAATTATAAGGAAATGACAAATTTCCACAGTGCTGTGTGCTGTTTTAACTACTCTGTGAATTTAAATGCTTGTGCATTAGCGGGGTGAGGATACTTTACAGTACAGAGCCTTCCTTGATAAACGGAAGGCGAAAAATGAAATTATAATATTTATTAAACTGAGGGTAGCATGTGTATCTGTGATGTATACACTGTGTCACTGGGGATACACATTATCTCTGAAAATACACATTTTGACCTAAATTGTGTACCCTAAGCATTTTACTGTGGTGGTCCTCAATTGGGGACGCCCTCATCTTATTAACACATTGAACATATTTGATCTGATCACAGTGGATGTTTCTCACACAGAACCACCGTGCTCTGTCTCTATGCTTATCCCTAATTCAGTCCACTTACAAACATTCAAGATCATTCTGGTCGGATGCCTTTATTTAATAGACACTTTTATCCAAAGGGATTTTTTTCGGAAAGCAGGAATCAGAGTCCCTGGAGCAACTGGGGTTCCAACAGCGAAGCCGTTCTGCTGACCCTAGGATTCAAGCCAGCAACCTTCTGGTCACAAATATAGGATCCTACCCCAGTGAGCCACACACATAGCAGGCAGCAGAGCATAGACACACATGAAAAACAGGGAGCTGAAGAACTTATATACAGAATGGACACATGCAAACGCGCACAGCAGCTGGCGTGATGGGGGAGAATCACACAAAAGGTTGAACATTATACAAGATGGCATATTGGCTTGGTGAGAACTGGCATCTAGGCTGTCCCCCCCCCCACTCCCACCCCCACCCTGTGCTGCATGTTTCCTGGAATAGCCTGCCGATTCACAGTGAACCTGCACTGGATGGGTTTGCAGGTGCAGAGATGCCCGGTAGGGACCCTGTTGGACATCAGCAAAAGCTCTGAGAGGATTTATCAGTAGGACACCAACATTCATTTAGCAGGGAGAAAGTGTGTCGGGTTTTCCAAAATGATTAAAAACATCACCATCTTTTAAATAGCCTTAATATCTGTTATTCCTTATTGGGATGAGAAGGGACTGATGAGAAAATGAAGTTTTTTTTTGCTTTACACCAGATCTCAGATGCTGTTGAGTCGTACATGTTTTTACAGCTTGGGAGTGATGACATTTCTTGCCAGTGAAGCGGAGATTAGAGGAGCAGACTGGGAGAGGAAAGGTTGCTGGGATCTAGCCCATGAAGGGTATTAGCGTATTTGTTTACTGGCCATTGAATCCAGAAGTTGGGAGGACAGAGAGCAGCAACGACCTTGAGTCTCCATTAGCTTTCTTAGCCTTTTCCTGTCATTTCGGTACAATGCGCAGACTGTTTCATCTGTGAAAGTGCCCCAACACTTGAATTTGCAGATTTAATGCATAATTGAAAATGATTATTTTTGATGGTATTTTAATTCTGACAGGAACTAAATGACACACTGGGCTTAGCAGCATTTACTCACGGCTTTCCGGAATCATCTGCGATTATCTTCAAAGACTGGGAAGTAGGGTACTTGATGTTGGTAAGACCAGGTAAAGCTGGATTTCCAGGGGTTTGAAGTCAGTGATCCACCTTTACGGGGATCCCTGAGCATCTAACACATTTATTCCCAGTTTGGCCAAGATTACCATTACAAATAATAATTCATATGATTGGTAGAAAGCATATTCCATTTTATCTGTATGATATGACTCAGACAAATGGCAATTCTGCCATTTTCTAGCCACAAGGAAAAAAATTGTTACCGCTGTCTTAAAAATGTTTTCTGAATACATTGCCTTTTAAAACTTTTTCTAAAAGTCGTGAATATTTTCTGTAAATATTTTCTCAGTTCATATATTCATTTATGTAACTCAGAGTCAGATCTAAGGAGACTTAGATGGGAAACACGGAAAAACTGAGTAACAAATAAATGACACTGTTACATGCTGTCTTGAATCTGCATTTTGGCATCGTTTTGACCCTCCGCTGGTATGTATGCAAACCATGGCAGGTTAATCCCCTGCAGTGCGCCCGCCCTTCTCCTCTGTCGCCCCTGCCCCCCCCCCCCCCGCCAGCCACACCTCCGGCGAGGAGGTCTCTGCCCACTGGGTTAGGGGTAGCTGCTTCTTCAAAAACAAAACTCAGTGTCTCATTAGGAGGGATATGATTTGATGTGTCAAACCGTGACCGCAGACACAAATGAAAGGTGAAGGCGCTGCGTCAGCATCCCAGCTGAAGGGGATCTCTGTTCGGAGGCCGGGGGCCGAGTCACATGCTCACATCCAGGTACATTCAGTGCACTTTCCGTGTGTTTTTTTCCGCCCTTTTTTGTGAAGACCACAGGATTAACTAGATTGCTTTTCATAAAATGTCAAAGGTACATATTTCAGTGACACGCATGGAAATGTCAGCCAAAACCACAGGGAAATATATATAATCAATCTTTTTAAAGAAGGAGGAGAGGGGGAATTTGTAAAAAATAGACGCAGTCGACTCAAAATTACAGAAAAGGTCAAACAGTAAGTTGTCTCTGGCTTGCTAGGTTAGTATACGCTAAATATTACTGTGCTTTTGCTACTGTAAGTGAAATATCAGCATAACACAGAGGCAGGTAGAGGCACCCCCCGTAATAGAGAGGGTGCATCACCAGACAGCGTGAAAGCCCCATTCTGACAGTATATATCACCAGAAATGTTTTAATCTGCCCTCTATCCTGTATTAACCACCAAAAAAAGGAAGGATTTGGAATACAGGCCCTGCCGCAGGAAGTCCGCAGCGCCTACAGCAGCTCCGTACGCATCCCCTGGGCGGGGGGGTGGATTCTGCTTTAGTAGGCAAGGCCCCCCCACTGCACTCTTCAGCTCCAAATTTACAGAGGAGTCAGAGAAACACTGAGCTTACAATGTGTTGTGAGAACTCAGGAAGAAATGGGGGGGGGGGGGGGCTGTGTGGGGAAGCCACACCTCCCGTTTGGCCGGTGTGCCACATCAACGGCGCTTCACACGTCCCCCAGTGACAGAGGGGCCCTAAATATAGCCGCTCATCTGAGGACGGGCGCGAGGCTCTGGGCCGCAATCATTTCAGTTATTTTCTTCCTAGATTGAACATCTGTTCGCTAATTTCACAGGAATCGGGAAGGCTGATTATTTATGAGCTGACTGAGGAATAACGAGTCAGATAAAGAAGAACGACATAGCTAGGAATTCACCTTGAAAAGGCACATTTTGGAGGCAACCTCCGAAAAGAATGATGAGCGTGAGTACGAAAGGAAAGAAAGGACTGACAGCGGCTCATAGAAAAAGTCAGCATCTCGGAGCGCTTTCCCCGTAATTGTTACCTTGCACTGTAACATAAGGCGACATTTCTTGCAGTGAAACAAAGGGAAGGTTGATTGTTCCATAACTACGATGCTCACAGCTACAGTGCCTGTATCAGAAATGGCTGGAACTCTTCAATAACATTTGCCTAGATGGCATTGCTCCTGTCACTGCCCCTCTTTCTGTCTGTCACTCCACACTTCCTCCATCGGGGCATCGTTATTTGGTGACAAGGTGTAAAAGAGTCCTCAGAGAGTGGAAATGACAGCCCGAAACCTCTCTTTCCAACACAAGGCCCAACATCCCCTGCACCTGTCACAGTATACGAGTATAAATGGAGCCACTCGGTCTATAAACACAAACCACTGCTCTGATTTTTTTTTTTTTTAAGCCAGTTATCATATTATATACTGCAGTAAATAAGCCCTTAGCGCTGCTTTGCCAGACAAATATGTCTCAGTGTATTTGACACAGTGATTCAATATTATACCAATGGGGAACTTTCTGCATCTCAGAAATCTGTAACATCAACACTGATGAAAAGGAAGATATGATCGCTTTTACAGTAAGTGCGTTGGCGGTAACTGTCGCTAAATCCCGGCGTTTAGCGCTGGGAAAAGTTTCCTCCAATTAAGGGATCCGCTCTTAAGCGCGGATCGGTAAGAGAAGGTCAGTGTAACAAAGAGAATTCACATTAAAACAGAAATTAGTACACGCAAATTTAAAAAGATGTAGTAAATAAAGCGAATTGAAGTATGAACTTCACGATAATTGGTAAGAAAATGTAATTAGTTATTGCATATAGGCAGCCTTTGTAAATGCAAATGCTGCAAATCATCTTGAAAAATGACCCAGTTATTCGATTTACATATTTGATATTTATGTAGCAACATACCTACAGTAATTGTTTTTAATTACATAAAATGTGGTTTTATACTTGAATTGTTATTTGTCTTCATTGTATGTAACTATACATTAATACGATCCCAACCTATGTATTCCAAATCGATTTCCGTAGCATGAAATGTCACACTTTTTATAAATGTGGACACAGAGAAGCAGCCTCCGTTGAATATCTGCCGTCTTTCCGGGCTGGGCGGAGGCGTGCGGGACTCGCAGCGGGATGTGAAGCCGGGATCGCGGCTGCATATGTTATCTGATCACCGGCTTCAGCTCGGCTCCGAAGTGCAGCAGGAATCAAAGTCGTGAGTCGGCTCCACCTGGGGAAAAACACGGAAAAGACTGCAGTTTCTCAGTGCCCCGCTGCTTTAATTAAAGGGAAGTACATATAGTACCGCAAAACAAACAGTGTTGGATCTGCATGGCAGAGCACTTCCCGGGTAGGTATAATGGATAAAAAGCTTCAGGTACAATCAGAAAGTGAGAACACTGCTAAAATCACGGTGCAGCCTAAGCAGGAGGGACCTACAGTCCCTCTGTACCTTCTGCCATTTCCCCCCAAGGAATCGTGGGTATAAGTCAGGTGATTAGGATGACCCACCCACAAGCTCCTCATTGGCTCAGGTAAGTATTCCATAGAGGCCGGATTTCACAGGTTCTGCTGTAGCTGGTGGTTTGATTGACAGCTCTGCTCTTTTGATATGGGGCCAGTGTGTGGGTTACCTAGTGACAAGGGAGCCTGCCAGTCTATTCCACCTTCAGGTGAACAAGGGTTATGTAAGTAATATGACGCCCACTGCAATCTTTCAAAGGGGCTGCCATTTGAGTGGGATGTGTGTACATTGTGCCTCTGCTGTAACGCAGAGAGAAGCACAGAAGATGATGTATGTCTGTTCCAGTGGGAGAACAGACATCACTCACACCCCCTGAAGACTCTTGAGACCACCCTCATGCAGCATCCCTGTAGTCGGATAACTATCCTGGTTAACAGGTCGGACTGACAGTCACTATTCCGACAGGCTCAGCCAACAGAACTTCAATTCAATCCAATCCAATCCAATTCAATTCAATTCAATTCAATTCAATTTTATTTATATAGTGCATTTTCATAATATTACATTGTCTCAAGCCCTTTACATTATTCTTGACCTCGGTACATAAGCCAGAGGCGACTGTGAAGAGAAAAAAACTCCCTAGTAGGAAGAAACCTTCAGAGGAACCAGATCCAAAGGGGGATCCAATCCTCTAAAGTCTGACAGAGGAAGCCCTAACCCTAACCAGACCCAAAGGAGGAGCCCGTCCTCCAGGGGGCAGCAGAGGAAGCCCTAACCCTAACCAGACCCAAAGGAGGAGCCCGTCCTCCAGGGGGCAGCAGAGGAAGTCGAGCTATCAGCATATCCCTGAGTGATTAGGCTTCGTGTCACGCTGACCACTCCAACAAAGCCACGGGTCACAAGTATGCTAGGAATGTGATTATGCCTAATGTGCCAGTGTGCTGTGCGTGTGTCTGTATGTGAGAGAGATAAAACAGAAGCAGTGCAGTGTCGTCTGTATCTCAAAGTTATAACTGATTGACGAGTGCAGTGTTTCCCAGTCCAGTCCTCGGGGATCCCAAGACAGTCCATATTTTTGCTCCCTCCCAGCTCCCTGCCAAATGGTCCACATCTCTGCTTCCTCCCAGGAAAAAAATGTGGACTGTCTGTGGTCCCCGAGGACCGTTTTGAGAAACACTGCCGTAGACACTCAACAAGACTTTTTTTTTGGTATGTCTTTTACAAACTAACAGGTTCCTGATGGCAGAAGTGTGAAGGCAGCTCAGGTCTTTATAAAGTTGAATGGTTTTATTAGTTTCATTTATTAGTCCTTTGTTTAAGTTAGGGGACTGTGGAACTGTGATATGTCTTTAGTGTATGGAATGACGTTAAGGTGACAGGCTTCTAGCCTAGACTGCCTTCAACACGCCTCAAAGTTATGCTGTATTTATTTTTCACATTTTTCTTCTCATTTTCAAAGTTGGCTCATTATTTGCTGCCAGTGCCTTTCAACATACCTGCAAACTGCTTTTCAGACAGCAAAGCAGACAGGATGTGGAGGTGCAATGACATGAGAGAGATGTGACTCTCTCTGATCATTTCAGTGCCCGTCCAGCAGAACAACTGTCTTCAGAGAGACAACAGAGAAATTAATGTAACTACAGGCTTTTACTGAAAACAAACATTTAAATGAGGCGAGGAAAGCTTTGTCAAATTAACCTCAAATTTTTTGAACAATCCCATTTACAACATTCCCCATTTTCTGAGCAAAATTAATTTTTTCATTCAGGTTCATAATTTCTTAAGGTACTAAATATTTTCTGCTTAAAATCTATTTGTTTCCCTTGTGCACTTTCATTTAGTTTGGTCTCGAGGGATAATATTTAAGTCTCGACACGGGCATTTAAGCATGACTTATGAAACCCACAGTAGAACCAAAAATAACCTTTAAGGCAAGTTTAGGTCATCTGGTTTATGGCAGAGGCAGATTTAACCTTGGGCAAACACACATCTCCCTGGCAAAATGTGAGAAAAATGGATTGTTTCAACATGTGTCTGACCTATTTACCTTTCAGGACCTTAACGTTCCCTGGGGGCAGAGTCACTAACACCAGACTGACATTAGTTATCGAAATGAGAAGCTGAATGACTTACAGCATGTCTCATTTTAAATGAAATGAACGGCAAAAGATAGCAGTTCAATCCGGAACAGAATCTGCTATTTTAAATTAAGTGGCTCTGGCAAAGGCATCCATATTACTGTAATGTATGTAGGTTCAAGTGTTGATTTATTTAGTAATTTTTCTTTGATCGTTGCCAATGTGTTCTTCCCCCGTGCATGTTGTCCCAGAAATTAGTTTAACCTTAATTGAGCTGCATGTACACAACATACATGCTTAACAAATGAGATGAGCAGGGATTGTTGATGAAAATGTACAGCTTTGAGTAAGGATGTTACAACATGCATGTGGGTGACCCTTGCAGGAAAACTAAACGATGTAGAGAATTATTACAAGCTTTGGCTGCCCATCCTGGCCTGTAACAGAAGGATGAAGCAGACCTTTTGTAGTTTTGAGTGCCGAGCTAACAAAACCATACATATTACAAATGATTCATGCTCACACAAAGTGCGGATTGACAGCGACATAGCCTCAATGTGTCAGTACACAGTGCTGAGGATGGAGACAGTCCTGAGTGAAGCAGACACGTTCCCCAGCCCTGAACAGAAGAGAATGTTTACACCCCCACCTGAATGTAGGCCCCAGCGCACAGCAATTATTTCTGTCAGATGACAAGAAGTCTTTTCGTGCTGGCTTGTGACCCACTTCCAAAATGGGATTTGAGAGAGCGCATGTAGGCTATGCAGTCAAGGTTAGCGGACATCTTAGGGATTCCACAAAAGCAAACTACGGTCACTCTTTCTGCTTAGGTTCAACGTCACTGCTCAGGTTCAGGCAAAGGGGACCAGGTTATTTCATAGATTGCAGATTCTATTATCAAATATCCAAAGGGCTGGGATTTTAAATGACCGTATACAGTTTCTGCAATGAAAATGTCTCTCTTTCAAAAAGCAAGCGTAAATTACATGCATTTATTTCATAGATACTTTTAGTTAAAAGCGATGTACCATTGAGAATGCAGAGTCAGCCAGTCCCTGGAGCGGTTGGGGTTAGGGTTGGGCTTAGGGGCCTTGCGCAAGGGCCCAGTGATGAAACCACTCTGCCGACCCCAGGATTTGAACCAGTGACCTTCTGATCATGGGCAGAGTGTCTCAGAGTAAATAAAGCTAATAATGAGGTTATTCATTTTTGTATCTCTGAGATGTGTCACAAATTGCTTTTTATTTCTGAAAAGGTATTTATCTTAATTTGAATTATTTGGGGGGGACATGGATGTCATTTGGAAATGATTTAGAGACAGCATAAATGTGACTTGTGAAATGAAAAAATGTTGAAGGCGTGAGAAAAATCATATCTGCTGTAAACCCAAGGGCTGTTCTGCTTTTTAACCTATAATTTAAAGTATCTATGTGAAAAACCTTGCATGGTAAGTAATCCCTTTGGACCTGAGTAAGGGACCAAACAAATACAGATCTGCCTTTTATCTCCTGGGGGGGGGGGGGGGGGGGGGGTTTCCCCCTCCTAATCATTAACCCTAAAAAAAAACAAACAGGGCCCCCGGGAAAGAATTCTGAATTAAA
>JABJVO010000126.1:16821972-16874679 GCA_026770805.1 Boulengeromyrus knoepffleri
AACCACGGTGTCCAGCACACGGGGCAGCAGGGGGAGGGGAAAAGGGAGGGGGGGGGGGGGCGGGGGGGGGGGAGGGCTGTTTCTGAGATGCTGGAACCACCACCTCTACACCACCGATCTCACCACATTCAAAAATCTCTTACATCAGGCGTCTTAGCCGTTCTAATGCTAAGCCAAAGTGACACTCTCGTCCCTGTCTGCGTGTTGTCAGTTGCAGCTGCACTGGTTGATCGGACGGCCTGTTTGTTTTAGTGAGCAGGTGTACCTAAGAAACTGGCCATGTTCCATCCAGCTCCCAGCCCTGGAGGTGGGAGTCCATGTAAAGACACACCAAGTTTAAAGCAAACGGCTGTTGTGCCTCTAATCAGGCACGGGGAACATTGTTTCCGGTCATAATCACGGATGCATGGCAACTCATTTCAGAGTTTGGGACATAAGCGCTGAGGAAGGGTGCTTTGTATTCACCTGCTTGTGTCTCCATTCACGGTGTTCAGAGAATTATGAATTAGAATTTCTGACAATGGTTCAGTGAGCCAGTCGTGAATATCTGTGCAGAAGCATTATAACTAATTGCAAGTACTTTCCATACTTCTGAGCAGCCAGGGGAAGAGAAAAGGACATTTACAAAACAATGGCAGAGCTCGGGAAGAGCACGGCCCCCGCTATGTGCAGAGCCCACGCTACGTGCAGAGCAAACTTCTGTGGGCTTAATAAGGGATGTGAGGTCTGTGTGAAGTCTGACTTCTAATTTTTGTATCTGAGATGCATTACCGCTGTAATGGAAATCGCCAGAAATCAAGTGAATCTGCAGACTTAATTGCTTTCTGTGTTTGTTACGTTAAAGGGGAATATAGAACAACCGAGTGAAAATCATTTAGCACCAAAGTGGACTAAGAGTGAAAAACTACGAAGCAAGAGAATTCCATTCATGCTTTAATTGCCTACAAAATCGACCAAAACGCATTAACATGCCAGGACCACATGGGACCGGGGGCCTGCATAGGGCAGACGGCGTGGGACACCCTGGACGGGATGCCAGTCCATCACGGGGCACACGGCATTGGACACCCTGGACAGGATGCCGGTCCTTTGTAGGGCATATATACAGAATTAAAATTTTATTAATATTTATAATAATAAAATGCCCTTCAAGGAATTTCTGTCATTTCAGCTGAGATTTTAACTGCAAGTAAATGCCAAGATGTGCAGAATTAAACTGCCAATAAAAGTGACAATGAAAAATCATACTAAAGAGCAGGTCATGTGACATGATCATTCTCAGACAAATAAAATGTGGAACCAGAACTTGCTCATTCATAATAATCATGGAGGCGAGCAGGAATAACACATCAGAACATCTAAAAATGATTAGAAAAGTAATTCTCTGTGGTTAGTGAGTTAGTCAGCCCTTCGAATTTTTGCTCGAATAAATAATTCAGGCTGTTGCATTCATATTGCGGTGAAGAAGATGTGGGCAACTTACCTAAATGTTCAAGTGCTGGGTTGTAACATTAATCCTCTGCACTGTTACCATTTCAGCGTCTCCCTGTAATGAGACTAGAATGGGAAACGCAGTGTTGTGGAACCTGCAATTTTATTGTGCCCACATGGATAACAAGAGCCCCCCCCCCCCCAAACAATGGTGCTTTTAAGAGGAGTTTTGGTCACTCCCTGGCTTCCCGCACCACAGACGGATGAGCAGATTGCTGCATTTGTTGTGTCTGCATCACCAGCATTTAACACAGATCGGTGGCTAAACAACAGCTGCATTCTTTAAAAATCACTTAAAATTTTCTTTTCATTTAAATGCTCCCGTTTAACATTTTGTAGGAATGTCACATTCTTAATAAGATGTTAGAAATAGTAGAGTTTTCACTCTGCAATGTGCAGAAAGAGGCCAATAAAACTCATTTATAGTAGTTTCTTTTAGAGGTTTCTCTTTCCTAGATAATTTTTAAAAGAACCAAATACACACTCCAACATTTTATGGCTCATGATTTGATATTTTAATTAATTAAGCATATAAAATATACTTTTTCAACTTCATCCTTAAATAGAGTTTTGTGCCATTTCCTTTTCAGGCTGGCAATGAGGACGGTGCCTTATAAAAAACATTTTATTGAATTTCTAATGCGATGCCCCTTTGGGTTTCTTAGATCACAACATATTCTTAAATATCCCTTTTGCATCCTGCAACATCACAAGACATTGCAAAAAAAATCTTGGGTCTGACATTAATAATGCAATTATGTAGTGCATTAAAATCGGCTTTTCAGTTTGTGTGAAAGGTCGCTAGTTTTTAAAATTTATAATGTTTGTAGGCATGCCGCAGACGCACTAGGAGAGCGAGTGAGAATGCTGCGGTCCTCAGGCTGAAGGGCGGCATGCGGGGGCCAGGGGCTGGGCAGGGTAGGGGGGGGCTAGTTTGCCATTGTCCAGTATAAACCCTCCATTTCTTGGCAGAAGGGTGTCACTTAAGTTCCTCTGCCGTAGAACCCCTGGTATAAACTGGCATGCTGCTGACTCAGGGTGAGATATACTGGAACGTTAGAGGTTAGAGTGATGGTTAACAGGTAAGGTTATGGTTAACAGTTAAGGTTAGGGTTAACAGATAAGGTTAGACTTAACATACTGTATAGCAGAAACATTACTAGTTTAAAGAGTTTTTCAGATCAATATCACACCTCAAGTGCTTGATGTGTGGATGAGTTTTGTATATCTGTCTAAATCTAATGACAACTCAAAATACGGTGGGACCATGCTGGTGTAGTTCGTTCGTGACCTTTAGAGGCAGCCCGCTAAAGTGACATTCATGTGTGTGTTGGCATTTTTGTTCTTGAAATGCTGTGGTTGATGACCCCTGCTAATTCTGCAGCTGGGCCTCAAATGTTAATAACGTTACAATTCATCGCTTTATTTTTTCTCTGCTAATGCGCATGTATAATTCAAGTACGGCTTTAATTTGCTGCAGGATTACGTGCAGAACACCAAATTAGAATGTAGCCAAAGAATATATTAACATGTGTCAAGCTTTGGTCTCTAGTTTTATGCTGTTCATTTTAATGTATTCAGGAAGCTCTCCCCTGCAGCTAAAAAGCCTTTTCAATTTTCGACCAACAATACCATCGTATTGGCTGCGTCCGGACCCAAGGACGGCATTTTCCCCCATTACAGGAACACTGTGCGGTTCTGCTTTTGGCTCAGTGGTAAATACCTCTTTAAGATGTTTATTTTGATGAAATATGAAAGTCATAATACAACCGCTGGGACGTATTTAATGTCTGCCCACATTCTGATGTGCGAAATCACACAACGCCCCATCGGAATAATGATTTTGATTTGACTATAAAATGTTTAAGACCCAGGAAATGGATGTAAATAATATAATATAATGTAATATAATATAATATAATATAATGTTATAAACCACCTATTTTATATGTCCATTCACAAACCCGTATTGGCATTTACTGAAATATACATTCCATCACTTGCTTATTACCATTTGATTTAATAATAGGCCTTAAAGTCCAACACTTAGAGTTACGAGGGTTCTGTGCTGGAACGCCAGATCGCCGGGAATCAGTGACAGTGAGGAATGGATGCACTACCCGATGTGGGTTCGTTATCCCGCTAGGTCTGATCCCTGATAGACTCGCGCCACGGTCCATTTCACACAGCCTTCCTGCCTGGCAGCTGCTCCAAGCCTGCACTGCATTCAGATGCTTCTCTCAGAAAATCTCCCCACGTGCCTTCGGGTGTCATGCGAAGAGCCCTTCCTTGTTAATTGAGAGAACAATTGTTTCCAGCTGATGCGTTACAATCTTTTTGCTCATGTTATTTCTGTTTTACTGGCGTCTGTGTGCTTGATAATTGGCTAAAACGTTTTACATGCATGCAGTAATAATTTCAGTACTGCCCTGTCTCCTGTCGTACAAATGCATTTATTAGGAAAGCTTGCGAAGTCCGCGCTACGCCGCTCAGCTATCACGGCGCTTCCGTTTATACGCCGCGTCAGCTGTGATGATGATAAATTCAGCCAAGCAATAACCCAGAATTATATTTCAATTAAACACAAGCCTTCAAATTCTAAATTTTATATTTTGAAAATTAAGAGTATCATTTAAATTTATGTAGTTATAATTGCATTATTCAGATATTTTTTCTTTCCTCTGGGAGAATAATTATTGAGTTTTTACACAAGTACTTATATTTCTTAATAGCCTATATGATCAGGTCAGAATAGTAAAAAGAGCCGCTCTTTTACGCACGTTAACATTTGCAAATTACTGAAAAACTGTCCTTTCAAGCATTTCATGGTACATAAATGTTAATAAAGGAATTCAGTTATTCTAATGGCGCAGTTTTTGTTAAAGACTCCGTTCGAAATTAGATCACTCGTATCGTAGTATGAAACTATTTTTTCACTTCATCTATATTACCGTGAAAGTATATTTAGATTTTCAAGTGAAATTGAAAACAACTATTTGAAACAATTTAAGGTATACAATATTTTTTTTTTTCTCATGCAGAATGAATTGAGAATTCTCACCCTTAAGCATTTTAAAAATTAACGATCAGCTTATATTAGCATAAATGATTAGAGCAGGGAAAATGTTCTTAGTTAAATTCTCACTCATCATATATATATATATATACATCTTACAATTTAGATTTTTTCAAATTTATTTTTATTTTTAATTTCACAGCATGTCCTCTTTAGTATACAACTAGTGTACAAATAAATATGTTTCCTTTCATGAGTGAAAAGATAGATGCAAAAACAAAATGTCCACTGCAATGGACATAAATGAATGGGTGGGATCTCAGGAGGATATATATATATATATATATATATATGTAGAGGATACACTACACAAAG
Source organism: Boulengeromyrus knoepffleri (assembly GCA_026770805.1). Taxonomy (NCBI): domain Eukaryota; kingdom Metazoa; phylum Chordata; class Actinopteri; order Osteoglossiformes; family Mormyridae; genus Boulengeromyrus; species Boulengeromyrus knoepffleri. Next base: position 16,826,855 of record JABJVO010000126.1, read on the forward strand.
AATTACATTTCACTTTTAACCACTGTCTTCAGCTGCAGACTGTCTTTGGCTTGTTTATAAAATGATGTGCTCATTTACCTTCTCTCTTCATCAAAGCCTTGGGACTTTTTCCAACTGTTTTCCTGCCTTCCTTAATTACCAGATAAGGGTGCCAGAGGGGTTACTGCAATACACAAAAAAGGTTGTGGAAATATTAATCAAAAAGAATTTGCTGAAATGCTATCTAGTATTAATAACACATCACTTGGTGCAAAATTTAGCCTGGTTTTTGTTCCAGAATATTGCACATTTCTCACTTTTTGTTCTTTTCTTTCTTAAACTCTAAGCAATTTGAGAAACTGTGATGCTTTTGAGTTACATTCTAAAATGTCTGCCACTAATCTGATGCAATTAATGGCAGAAATGAAAAACAACACTCACATACACAGGCACAGACACAGACATACATGCGGAATATAGTATCAATAACGAAGTTTGTTTCCTGTGGTGTGTGTGCCTATGTACGTGGACTGGCAAATATTAATATATACTTACATTTTGATATAATATAATATACAGTAATAACAAAAAAATAATAATATATGAACAAAAGCAAAATTCCTATACATTTACACGTGAGTTCCAAGAATTGTACAATTATTTGTGGTTCGTTGAAAAAAAACAGAATAGAATATATTTCTATTTTATAATAATCATTATTTATATATTGAGTAATATTTAAAATTTTAAATGGACAATTTCAAGGCACTTTAATAACATTTATTTCATTAATTAGTGATGTGATTCAAGAGAACTCATTTGCTTTGACTCATAATGGCGATTGTGCTTGTGATATTTTGCTGATATTGTTCAATATACTTTTCACAAATATAAAAAAATTGTTCAATATACTTTTCAATATCCTTTTCACAAAAAGTATCATTGTGCAATAAATAAAAAGATGAAAGTCCTTCATTTTGCCTGCTGGTAACTGATTAAAGAAAAGGCAGTGAGAGTTGTGTCACATTAAAATTCTTTTTCAAGAATACATACACCTGTAGTTCTGGGACTCCAGGATACCCAAGGCTACACGACAGATGTTCCGCAGAACATGTGCATCACCAGCTGTCTGCAGCGATTGTTCTTCCAGAGAAAAATATCCATCTCGGTTACTGCTGCTCCAGTCTGCAAGGTTTCCAGCCATAAGAAGGTCACATCCCACAATGTCTGCATTAAAAGGGGGCACGCAGAAAAGAGACACACCCCCCCCCCCCATGAACCGCCTAATAACAACATGGACAGACTCAAATTTAGGGCAGGAAAAGAAATGATTTAGAAGCGACCAATGGCGTGGTATTTTAGCCACTGCTGTGGGGGTTCTGCGATGGGCGAAAGCAGCAGGTGCCCAGTGGAACAATCGCTCTTAAAAAAAAATCGCAGCAGATTAAACTCTGCAGGGCCGAAAGAGTGCGGCTTTGTTTATATGGGTTTATATATGTTGCCTATGTAACGTGAAACTTTGCTTTTTATTTTAGTTCGCCTTTTGTAGCTTAGCTGTATGAAGCACGGCACCTTCTATGGTCATGAATAATTCCTCTGGTTAGCAGCGCTGTGATTAGCCCAGCAGCCCGAGGCTCCGCTCGGACACATTGCCAGCTCACCCTAAGGCATTCATACTCTGTCGCATATTAAGGGCTATTTAGAGTTAGCAGTTTATCTGAGCAGCATCTCTTTGGGTCATAGGAGGGAGCCGCTCCGCTACTGGAAGAACGTCCACGCAGACACAATGGATGCAACGGAACCGACGCCCAGAGCCACACAGCGATGACGCTACCTGCTGTGCCACCGTCTGCGGACCATTTTCCTCTTGATTTTTATAGAGCCGTCTACGTTTGAAAGATGATTAGGATCCTCAATGTCGTCTCTATTGTTTATTCTTTTTTATTGTTTTAATTGTAAAAATAGCAATGACATTGAGAGAAAAAAAATACTTTTTTTCATTTGGCCTGAACAAAATATCTGTCTTCTTACAGATATTGCTAATGGATTTCATAAACAACCTGAAAAAGAAGGTAAACAACAACGTACATTGAAGCACTGCAGTAAAATAATTAAAGCCTTCAATAAACTGGTAAGATGGGATTGTTGTTTGCTCCTCTCGGTCGTCTGTAATTACACTGACCTCGTCCTTAATGATACTAACGGAGTGGCTGGAGAATCTTACTCTGTCTCTCTTCTCTCGTTGCTCCGTAGACGCTGGTGAATCACAGCATATGTCAGGCCTGACCAGTCATGTTCCTCCATACGGCTGCACATATTTTGTGCGTTTCAGTACGGATCTGTCTCCTGCCAGCTTGACCAGATTTAAAAGGAAAACATAGTTATTTTTTTCTGGAGAAACCTTAACCCTGCTTTAGCTGTCTAGAATGTAATTAACAGCGAGCTCTGCTGCGGATGACATGAAGCCTTGAATTCTGGCAGCCGGGGGCCCCGTGACAGATGCCGGGGATGATCGTGTGGTCGGGAGTTTCAGCGTCCAAACGTACAGCTTTGAAGGAAGGTGCATGACCAGCTACACGCTATGGTTCTCTTTCATAGTTCTACTGTTTTCTAAATGAACCGTTTAAAAATTATTTTGGGTATATGAAATGTATGTCACTGTTTATATAGTCACACACATTCTCGACCTTTGGGAGCGACATAGCAACCACTGTTATAGAAGAGTAGCATGTAATCGAATAGATACGGAACCAAACTTTTGGTCCATTGAGTAGAAGCTGTTCAGGGTTCTAAGGAGGTCCTGCTCTTTTACCCCTGAAATCCACACAAAACTGCCTCAGTAAAATCTATCAACTGACCAAAAGTTAAACCAGATTGGAATTCTGTACCTGTGATTGAAAAGATGCTGGTTCTAATCTAAGGGCCAACAGAGTGATTTCACAGTTGGGCCCCTAAGCGTGGCCCTTAACCCCAATTAATCCCGGGACTGGCTGATCCTGCTCTCTCAATTGTATGTCGCTTTGGGTAAAGAAAAGTTCCACAACCTATGGCCTGGACACATGGCTACACATTACACACTGTATAGGCAAACATGGACAATTTGGACACAACAGTTCACCTAAACTACACGTGTTTGTGATAACTCACATGTACACAGAGAGAATGTGCAAGCTGCACTGAATATTCTATGGAGTAAATATTTTAAGCTCAGCCCAGTTTATCTAAAAGTGAATATAATAGGAATGAATGGCAGGTTACGCTCACGTTGTCAGGAATACAAATGCCCTGGCAAGTTCTGTGCAGTGATATGGTTGGTGTGTGGAATTCGGTAGAAAGAAAATAGCTCCTTCATCAATCTACTCATCTACAAGGTCTGTGGATTATCATGAGCAACCGGGTCATGATTTCTGATAAGAGACGTTAGTGTTGAATTTTTCAAATGTATTTTTCTGGTACTTTAATCATCACAGAAAGAATGCCATTCACTCCCATTATATTCGAGAGAAGCCCGACATTTCTGTAAACGATATCTTCAAAACTAGATGTCTCCAAGCAGAATGACCTAGATGGATAGATAGTCCTCCAGCATATTTGAAACATTTGCTTTTTTGATTTTGGGGTGAACTGCCCCTTTAATAAATGATAAATGTGATAAAACAGACGATAAAGGCAGACTTCATACAGATTAGATAGCCTGGCAGTGTCGAAAAGCCACAAGCACTGCGGGCTGTGCGAGACCCTGATGGTTTGCTTGAATCCGGCAGGCTCCGGCACACTGGGGATCGCTGTGCCCCCAATCCTGAAGCAGCTAACTTTAGCATAGTACCCTGTCGCCTGCCTGAATGACATTATTTTACAGGCCCAGAAGCCTGTTAGAGTAGAATTTACGGTTATTTTCGTATTTGATCTCTTTAAGCGGACGGCATTTTGGCGCAGTGGGTATCACTGTCACCTTGTACCTCCAAGGTTGACTGGATGGTCTGAGTGCCCTCCCGTATTGCACAGCTCCCTGCCAGGAGCCCCTCTTTCTCCCGTAGTCCAAAGACATGCAGTTGGGAGAATTGGCATCTCTAAATTGCCCATATTGTGTGAATGTGTGTATACCCAATGATGGATCTCATCCAGGTCGTTCCCCAGCCCTGTGCTGTCTGGGACTGACCGCCAAGCCCCCTGTGACCCCATACTGAACAGGCTGTCGGAAGATAAAGGCGGCTGCTAAGTTTTCAAGTAGCAGATTTGTTTAGGGAGGGAACAAAAATCTCTTTAATATTACTTTAATGCCTCTACCATAATTTATGTAATAATTACAGTTCAGATATAATTAAAATTGCATATGCAATTTAATAGTGTGCTATAGTTACATCAGGTGGCAATGCAGAAGTGTAAAGCATCAGCCCATGCTAGCAGCATGGCGCTAATCCGGCTAAGCAGTGACATGCCGTGTGATGCTGTTTCAGGGAAGCAGATGCCTGTCTGCCAGCTTCCCCCATTGACGATGGGCTGTGAGCTCACACCCCTGTCTTCTGTTTCCCTCCATTCCTGCAAACATGCAGTATATGTCAGGGGTGTCGGAAACTGGGAGGACAGGAGACGCCCTCCCCTATAAATATGTAATAGCATGTTCCTTGTCTTTTATTATGAATCTGCGTGTTACTGAGGCCAATTTGCTGTGCATGCAGAGTGTGAGGATGAAATGTATATGGAATCTGTCATATCACACCCTTTCAGTGTGTGTGTCTGTGTATGTGTGTGTGTCTCTGTGTGACTGTGTGTATGTGTGTGTGTGTGTATGTGTCTCTGTGTGACTGCGTGTGTGTGTGTGTGTGTGTGTATGTGTGCGTGTTCTCCCCCACAATGTGAAACTGTTCCTGACGCCAGTGATATATATATAGACCACATACACTCAGTGGGCAGTTCATTCTGTGTACCTGCTTGTCAGTGCAAACATGCTGCTCCTCCAAAGAGTCAGTAATGAAGCTGAATACATACAGAATGGCAGAGAGCGCGTGACTAGCTATGTGATTGTCAGCGTGCTGTGATCGCTGGTGTCAGATGCGCTGCTTCCAGCAGAAACAGCCACCCTCTTGAGATCTCACTGTGATACAGAGTGTACAGACAATAATGAACAAAAACATCCAGTTAGTGGCAGTTCTGCGGCTGGGAGGACTCCGTCCACGAGAGAGGGCAGAGGAGAATGACCATACGCGTTAAAGCTAAATCAGCTGAGGAGAGTGGGGTGCAGAAAGGGTTCTGAAGCGGTTTTAGAGGAGAACTTGGGCCCTGCCTGGTACTACCTTACAGTGCCTACTGGGTATACACACCTAATAGTAAAAACTTCACAATATAGAACACACTGCCTGATGTCAGTAGGGGAGCTTTTACAAAGAACCACGTCCATTTCTATACCTGTATAGATATCGACACCTATTATAGACACTGAGGGACTAGTTAGCATTAGTACTGACAGGTGGATATGGTTAAGGTGTTAACTTATACGTAAAAAGGTGTCTTGGATAAAAAAAAGAAATGTTCCTAATTTCTCTTATCCTATCTTGTCCCGGAGTTGAATAAGAAAGACACTGTCAATGCCTTAGAGACTAAAAGGTACCCAGAAGGTCTGTGTGACCCTCTTTCCAATAAGCCACAACTGTGGCTGAGATGTACAGGTTTCTCATGCTTGTGTCATTTGGGGGGACATCGGAGAAGCAGGAGAAGATCTTATTCTGCTCTAATCCATGAGTGCATCTTAGTGGTTTTGCTCCCTATCAATTTATTGAGTAACTGACATTGATGAAAGATATAATTAAGCAAAAAGTTCGGAGAACTTACCGCAAGTCTCCTGCATCCGAACCCTTTTGTACTGCAGACGTGGTCCTTGGATTCTTCTTAATGTCTTTTATATATTGAACACGTTCCTTGTATATGGAATTTCTTTAAAAGGACATGACATTTCCAGAGTTCAGAGATTTCATGCCATAAAATTCCAGGGTACCCTGTCTGGACTGGGGGTACTGGGACCCACTCTTGGCCCTACAGGCCTTTTGGTTCTGTTGTCAGGTGTGCTCCTGGCAGTCTTCAACTGATCGTTCCTTAGTGGTAAGTTGGGTTTTGCACATGGGGAGGTCAGATAAGCCAGAATCATCCAGACAAGCAGTCAGGGTTTGCTGAAAATGTCTGGCTGAAGCTTGCACTGAGATGAAAGCTTGTACGTTGGAGGAGTTCGGAGATGCCATGGAGAAAGAGTATCAAGTGGCCTCAAGGATGTTTCCTTTCTGGTGAGGGAGCAAATCTGCCCTTAGCAAATCTGTCAATCTGCCCTTAGGTTTAAGCATCTGGACATCTAAAAGGGCAAATGAGATTGGCAGGTGGCTGCAGACTTGCAACCTGCAGGTCCGTGTTCATGAGGCAGGAGCTAAGAGGTTGGGTATGTACTGGAGCATAGCGGTCAGACTACATCCCAGCCCTCACCTATGGTGGTGACTAAAAGGACAAGGTTGGAAGTACAACCTGCCAAAACGAGGTTTCTCTGCCGGCCTGCCAGGCTCACTCGGCGCGGCATGGGGCGGGGGGGGGGGTGGGGGGGCTTCCGAGGTCCTGGGAGGCTTCAAAATGGAGCCAGTGCCGTACGAGTCTGCTGAGGTGGTTCCGGAAACTGGTGAAGGTGCCAGCTGGTTGGCTTCCAAGGGAGATGTCCCACTGGGCTGAGGCCCCAGGGCAGACCTAGAACATGCTGGAGGAACTGTAGCTCCTAACTGATTTGGGAACAGGCCGGGATCCCCCAGAACGAGCCTGTGAGTGTGTGACCTTGGGAAGAGGGAGGTTTGGTCCGTCCTGCCTGACAAACTGCCACAGCGATAAACGCCAGGAGACCCATTCTGAATATGGATGGGTGGTCAGTTAGACTCGAACATTAATATGACACAAAAACCATATTTCTGAGGATTTATGCTTATGAAAATAGATCTATATACATAATGTATGTTTTATGCACAGTTTGGAAAGATTTACGGGGGAGGTAGTCACTGGATAGCATGATGTCAGTTTCTATGTAACAGCTGGAAGAGTTTTTACCAGAGAAGGTAGCCAGATTGAATAATCTGTACATGCTTCTTTTTCTGCAGCATAAAAATAAATAAACTGACAGCATAATGATAGATGTAGAGGGTTAAACTTTATATAAATTTGAGGCCATTCAGCTTTGGCATTTTACAGGACCAAAGGGAATCTTCAAATGGAAGTCTTAATCTGTATCACTACAACTTATAATTGCAAATATATTCTGCTTTATTTAAAGTGTATAGAAAGAGCTTGCCTTGAAAGTGCTGAAAGGTTAAAGTGATCTCAATGTGGCTAGGATGGAGAAACAAGCAGGAATGAGGGTGACAGTGTGGACCAGAACATTTTATAGCACTCATCTGGGAATCTATCTGGATGTGCCACTGAGCATTTGTCTGGGGGTTTCATGGAAAGAGCATCCTGTTGCAAATTTCACACTCTTTCGTAATTCTTCAATATGCGCCGCGTCGGTACAGATGTCTGAAGCGTGAGTAGAGATGTCTGAAGCGCGAGTACAGATGTTCGAAGCGCGAGTAGAGATGTCTGAAGCGCGAGTACAGATGTTTGAAGCGCGAGTACAGATGTCTGAAGCGCGAGTACAGATGTTTGAAGCGTGAGTACAGATGTCTGAAGCGAGTACAGATGTTTGAAGTGTGAGTACAGATGTTTGAAATGCTCGGGAAAGGTTGCGTGTTTTTTCGATACCTAGTTTTATTTGCCACTCCTTTCAAATGCTGATGTAGGACAGTGACCCAACTGTCCTTTTATCACAACAATATTGCTGTGGTACTTTTTGGTGGCTTGCAGATTAAACACGGATGCTAATGAAGCAGGAGTGAGCGCCGGTCCGGTCCTCCAGGTAAGGGTTCAGGACGCCTCCTTGTGTCTCCTCTCTGACCTATTATTACTGTCAGCGAAATCCTTTCTGCCTGAAAACTGGGCTGTAGCACATGGTTATATATAGAGCACAGCTCCAGAATTAATTGTTTCATTTAGCTCATTTTCAGCGTACAAGAACACTGGTCAAAAAGACTTTTTAGCTGACAATGGTTAATTGCTTGGCAATTTCATTATGTTTAGTTTAGTTCACTAAGTTTAATTTATTTCATAAACATGCAAATGTAGCTATTTAGCTATATAACTAACAGGCATGATAATAATTAAAAAAAACATTGCAAAAAGTTGGTAGCATTGGAGCTAAAACAGCTGTATTGATATTCTATGCAAATATTTTTCTAAGCTCCGATTTATAAAAAACGCCTACAGTCTTGTTTTGGCTCATCTTCAAATTTCTTTTGTTGATCACAGATATTTTACCCAGTTTTCCCCCGTTCCTCAATGTCTTGCTGTTGTCAAAAATGACATTTTTCAGATAAAAAAAAATGGTTTATTCCATTACCAGGATTCTATTTAGATTATAAAATGTTAAATGCATGTTCAGACAGGTGTTTTGATCACACAGTAACCGGCTAAAGCACAGCCTCTTTGCTGTGTGCCCCAAGTGTGCAGGTGTTTGTGGGTGTATATCCTGCGGGCGACTGATCCGTCCAGGGACATCCTGGGAGAGACTCCTGGATAGGTCATATGGATGGATGGATGGATGGATGGATGGATGGAAGGATGGATAATTTACCATATGCTCGAGCTAAGGGAGGGGCGGAGACCCGGAGAACCAGCACACACAGAGGAGAGCAGGAACTGAAGAATTCTGCTGTATCTCATATCACCAGTCATTTCTGTATCAGGTGTTACTGCAATAACTCATCACATACCGCACAGTTGCTGCTAATATTATTTTTATCATCAGTTGTTATTTACCAAGTGGTTCTTTTCATGCACTTTTCTTTTTACTTTACAAGCTGAAAGAATCTGAAGTAGGTTGAACAGGCTGGAGTCGTCCTGGGGCCTCAGAGACAGACTTGCGGATGAAGCAGTAGTGTTTTGGATATTCACAAGAACCTGAAAATCACTTGCGCTCAAACTTTTACTAGCTTTATAGATTTTTAACTGCGTATAGAAAGGCGAAGAAGTAGTTTCAGTTTAAACCACCGTAATGCAAGATAAGATAAATGACATAAATAATTAGTGGGCATACAGCTTTCAGGCATGCTGAACCTGTGGGTTACTTATTCAGGTAACCTCTGTAGAAATGCTGTGCGAGATCTTAGGCCTGTAACAGCTTTGATTGTTTAACCTCCCCCCCCAAGCCAACAGAGGGGGCCCCCCCCCCCCCCCAACCCGGAGGACCCTTGTGGTCTGTGACGGTGTGAGGCTGTGGAGGGCTACTGCTCTGCCGTTAATCATCCAATCCCACACCCTGTCGGTCCCTATTGTGCTCTAAATGCACCGCTGATGATGTCCCACTGAATATCCACGAGTCCTACGGGGGTAGCTCGGCCAAAACCGAAACCCGAAGTATGAGGAATAAAGTGAGATTTTCCGCCAAGAAGGCCGAGCCGCGTGCACAGAGTTACTCTTTTCTCTAAGCTCTCTTACACTATTTGTTCCTGAGTGTCCAATTCTAATCGCTCACTAGAGATGAATTCAGGCATCAGGATCATCGCACACATTCATCATTTGTTGACTGAAGACCCACATTCTGAAAGCAAATTAAACGCTAACAGACCCTGTTTCTGTGAGAATGTGAAGATGAAAAGGAAGACAAAACGACAAATCAGGAGCAAGGCCTGATTGAAAGGAGCATCACAATCGTCCAGCCCAGTGCTTCTCTACCCGATCCTTGGGGGGGCCCAGACAGTCCATGTTTTTGCCTTCTCCCAACTCCTGTTAGTAGCAAAAATGTGGACTGTCTGGGGGTCCCTGCACGGGGTTGAGAAACACTTGGCCTAGACAAGAAATCGGGCAAAGTGACTGTGAAGAAATTCTGTGAAACAAAATATTGCCAAAACGGCTCCAGGCAGCTCGGCGCAGAGGGTGACGTGGTGCACGTACCTTATGATTATTCAGCTAATCTTGCTATTAAACGTCCACTGAAACATGGATCATGGTGCGATTGACACCGTATGACAAACTCAATGGATTTCTTACCTTGCGAAAATCTGTAGAAACAGCTAAATATTTTTCACTTCACTTTTTGTGGAATAGATTTTCAGTGTGAAAAGAAGCTATATTCAGTGGGTTTTATAATGTAATGTGATCTTTTTTCATTTGTGTAAAGGGAGGTGATGGTGCAATTCGCTGATGTGCTCAGTGTCAGTGTCCATCACTCTCTGCTTTACATTATAACCAGATCTAAATGGGCAGTTGGATTGTGAGAAATGTGAGAAAGATAGTTACTTATTCAAAGAATATATATATGCTCTTGCAGCCCTTTTGAAATATGATTAAATCATATGCACTGAAACCTTCTACTGCACAAGTGACTATAGAAGATGGATGGATTATATCGTGCTTATTCTTTAAGAGTATAATAATATACTGTACATCGCAAAACTTTGTGCTGTGGGTTTTTGAATGACTCATTCTGCCCTGCTATTATGGAGATTTGTACAGCTGCCTGAAACCATGGCTCCAGGCCTCAAAGGAGGTCAGGGAGACCAGCAGAAGCTGGGATGGCCCAGGACACCAGCGGGGACGTTGCCGAGGTCCAGCTTTTTCCAGCTGTGCCGTGAGAGTTTTACCGTGAGACCGAAAGGGAAATGCCCCCATTTTGGCCACAGGAAGACCACGAAATGGAACAAGCTGAATTAATATCCAATAAGAAAAAAAGAAAATGCATTTTTAATGAGTGTACCACTTCCTGTATTAATGATTGAGCCTGTAAGTCATATTTCCTCATAAGTAAAGACTTTACACATTATAGAAGGGCTCAGGACATATTACAGGTTATTTGAGGATCGTCGTACATACAGTGGGTGGCCCGCTGGTTCGCTGGGGAGGCCCCAGTGTGCCCAGTGTGTGGTCTCACATGTTCCGCTGTGGGCTCAGTTCCTGCTTCAGCTCTGTGTGTGTGCGCTGTGTCTGCGTTGCGTGTTCTCCCTACGTGTTCTATGTGACTTTCCTCGCACAGTCGCAGTTCCTCTCGCGAAGACACACAGTTTAAGTGAATTGATGTCTCTAAACTGTTTTGTGCTGTTAGTTCCCCAGTCGCTCCCAGTGACGCTGTACCGGGTCACTGGATATGGGAGGCTCACATATAGACGGCAGGGCTGGGTAAGACTGTGATGGTTTATCAGTCCCTCGCATCAAGCGAGTGGGATTGTGCCCGACTGCCGCTTACGCAACCAGGGGCTGTTTGAAAGCTCTCCTGCATTCCCACACCACCATCTCAATGGGGTTGAGTTCTTTCACTATTGCTGGCTTGTTTCAGAGTCCCAACGCCTTCAGCCATCCGCTTGTAAGTTTACTCTTTGTTTTGGATCCCGGTCTTCTTTTGAGATCTACTTTTAGCTAAGCCTTAGTTGTGGGACAGATGGTGTCATGGTTTACTGTAAAAAATACTGGCACTGAGAAGAATTCAGAGTGGTCGCAACAATAATGAGGTGTCTACATCCCACGGTAACCAGGCAGGTCTGAATCATCACCCTGAACCACCATGCTTGACAGCTGGTATGGGATTCCTGTGCAAAAACATCGCGTTTGATTACAGCCATCGGACTCCACTTTGGTCTTGTCTGTCCAGAGTACTTCAGATAGAATGGGTTCTCACCTTTCCATAAACACCATCCCATTACCAGCCCTGACAGAGGCCTACTTTTCCCAAAATGTATCCCTGAGGATGTCGGCCTTTAAGAACATCGTATGAGTCAGGCTGGGGATGAATCTGCGGGAACAGACTCTCCAGGGTGGATTGGAAACCTTGTTACACTTTTGCAAATGATCTTTCACATTGTGACAAGATGGACTTTGCATGAGCAGAAAAAAATTCTTTCTTTGAGACTGACAGATATCTCTCGACCCTCTGCAGCATGTGTTTCTGTAAGCCGGAATGTTCCAAACCACAATGACTTCGCTCATACTGATTCACAAATCACCTGCACTCGAGTTCCTGACACAGAATATGCCAAATTTACGTTAATTCACACATCATGCATTCATTTCCCTGCTCCCTTCATGAATTTAAACAAGTTTAAGTATGAAGTGCCCTCGGGTATTACTATGCAAGCAGCACCTGCTGCTCTTTAAAAAAAAAGGGCAAAAAAGCTTAGTATGATTTGTCTGCTGATGAAGTATACCCATACGGTACTGCACTCCTTTATAAAGCTTTGGGACATTAACCATTTATTAAAATAAATACATAAAGTACAGGATTGGCTTTTGATCAGCTTCTGAATGAAACAGGCATGTACAAAATATAGAATATGACTCACTACTTATTTCTGTGTAATTAAAACAAATCAGTTTCTGAAAGTCTAAAGTGGAAAACTAGGAAACGTCAAGGCTGCTTCAACTTTCGAAATTATATGGCATTAATAAAATGTAATCTGAAGTGAATCGTGCCAGACCAAGAAGTCAGTTACTATGAGCACGCGAGTCCCTCGAGCTGAGCTTGTTGAAGGCTTTGCAATCCTTGCATTAGATTGCATAAGAGACTGCCTTCAATCCAATTTAGCATCATCTTTTATCCATGTCTTAAGGAAAAAAAACACTGCATGTTGATTGTGCAATTACACATTCTAGGAGCTTCTCTAAAACTGTGCCCAGCAGTCAATGTGTTTCATAACGGCTGAGTTCATTATGAATTTTTAGACCAGGTCTCATGATTATGGATCAATCAAGTGGTGCATCCCTGCAAAAATCCCATTTTGGGATTAGCCTTTTTTATCCACAAATACTTCCACAGTGAAACACTGGAAACAGCACATCATCATGCAAAACAAGCTAAAAGGTCTGCTGTCGCTGGATAGCTGTCCAAATAAAAAAATAATGAGTTCACAAGAAGAAGCAAAAATGTAATAAATGGTCATTAAAATGTCTGGCAATTACACCAAATAATCCACACGTAGAATAAAAGTTTGCTACTTTAAACATTTTATTAGTTAGTTTTTTTGTAAAAAATCAACACAAATCCACCAAACAATGTTATGCATGCACAGCTTTAGTATACAAGACTGACAAGTAACTTTTCAATATGAAAAGATCTTTTAAATCATTTATCTCATAGAGATAACAAAAACAGTCAATTAATACAGTGGTATTAAAATCAAAGGCCAAGTGTTGTAAAAATATCAATATGTTTTTAAACTCTTTAGATTCTAGATTTACAAGAAATTAAGACTTCTATATAAAAGAATTTAGTGCTGTACCATACACTCGGTGGTCATTTTATTAGGTACACCTAACTTGTACTGGGTAGAACTCACTTTATTAGGAACACCTAGCTAGTACCGGGTAGGACCCACTTTATTAGGTACACCTAGCTAGTACCGGGTAGGACCCACTTTATTAGGGACACCTAACTTATACTGGGTAGAACTCACTTTATTAGGAACAACTAGCTAGTACCGGGTAGGACCCACTTTATTAGGAACACCTAACTTGTACTGGGTAGGACCCACTTTATTAGGTACACCTAGCTAGTACCGGGTAGGACCCACTTTATTAGGAACACCTAGCTAGTACCGGGTAGGACCCACTTTATTAGGTACGCCTAGCTAGTACCGGGTAGGACCCACTTTATTAGGGACACCTAGCTAGTACCAGGTAGTACCCACTTTATTAGGTACACCTAGCTAGTACCGGGTAGGACCCACTTTATTAGGTACACCTAGCTAGTACCGGGTAGTACCCACTTTATTAGGTACACCTAGCTAGTACCGGGTAGGACCCACATTATTAGGTACACCTAGATAGTACCGGGTAGGACCCACTTTATTAGGTACAAGTACCTAGTACTGGGTAGTACCCACTTTATTAGGTACACCTAGGTAGTCCTACTGTAGGTAGGACCCCTTTTTCTGCTAGAAGCACTTCAAAGGTAGATGACTTGTGATTTCAGAGAAGCCTTTCTGCACATCATTGTTGTACTGGGCTGTTATTTTGACACTTCCTTTCAGCTTAGTCTAGCCATACTGCGCCAACCTCTCTCATTAACAGGGTCTTTTCAGTCACAGAACTGCCACTAACTGGATGTTATTTTGTTCACTATTCTCTATAAACATTAGATACTGCAAAGCAGTAACATCCCAGGGGGTGCCTGTTTCTGAGAGGCTAGAACCATCGTCTGGCACCGACAATCACACCACATTCAAAAATCCCTTACATCAGGCGTCTCAGCCGTTCTAATGTTTAGCTAGACAGTAACTAAATCTCCTAGCCCTGTCTGTGTGACTATGTAATGTATTCGGTTGCAGCCACATCACTCCCTGCTTGGAGGAACGGGTTGTTTGTGTTAACGAGTAAGAGTACCTAGTAAACTGGATACTGAGTGTATTTGACATTTTTGTACATTTTTGAAGAAAAACCAATGCAACTTTCCTGATAAACTAAATTTCATTTTGAGTAATGATTACTGATATTTTATGTATCTCAAATGATAGGCATGGACGGCTATGCTGAGTACCAGTTTAGGGATTTAATGTAACCTCATATCTAGCCATATAGATATGTGAAATCTAAGAACTCACCACAACCTTCTACCAACTGCAAGATGGATGGACAGATCAGATGTGCAATTCACATCCTGCAAAATAATATTAACAATACAATAAAATAATGAATTCTAGCTGACAAACTATATTATATGTCCATACTAGATTTGGAGCAGGGTTACTACATCAAGTTCAAGTAATTAGTCCCAAAAACTGTACAGTTCTCAAAAGGTTTCATGTGCAGGTTTCATAATTATATTCTGTGTATTCGTGCATATTGCATAATTACTTATTACATATGGCCTTGAAGCTTGGTCTTTGTTTTTTTGTGACAGATAATTCCATCTGACTGTATCTGGTAATCTCCATTATACACTGGGTGTACAGTCCAGACATTGCTTTGAAAATTGCTGTTTGCAGTTCAATAACTCATAAAAATCCATAACATCACTGCAAAATAATGCTTCAGAAATGCCCATATTATAAATAAAAACTATGTTACAAGAGTCATTTCCGTTATAAAAATCCCTAAACAACACTTGACCTTTAAGAAAGTATGAATGAAAACATTAAAAATGTTCCCATTCTGATGCTTCATTATGGTAAGTATTACAAACTCATTGTCTTTTACAATTTCTGAACCCACCAAAATAATGAACAGATGCACTAATCAATTGCAGTTTCAACACGGTTAACATACGGTAAATCTTCAATAACAAGAAAACATGATTCAGAGAGAATTCGCAAATCATAAATAAAACTACTAGTTTATGGTAAATATGCTCACATTTCGCAGAAGTGTATTTAGATTTTTTATGCGGTTTCATTCATAAAGACTAGCTAAAAGAATGATAGAGGAAAGACAAGAGAGACAAAGGATGTATCAGAACATAATGTACCAAACACCTGCGACGGCAACGTCAATCAATCAGCCGTCAGGATTCTGACGGCTATAATTATTGGGAAGAAGGATCGATATCCCATTCGCTCTGCTGCTGAGGCCTAATCAATGAGCGTAGGCCTCAGTGAGGGAGTAGATAGGCCGCCCGACCGTAAGTGCTGTTTGGAGGTTACAGGCCTGCAGGGGCCAGCTCAGCAGTCCCGCCAGCTGAACAGGGACGCCACATCACCTTGGTTCATTTCCTTGTGCTTTCATTTGACTTTGAAAGGAAGTGCATCGTGCCAGGGCCGGCAGGGAATGCAGCCTCTGTGCAGGTGGATCAGACAGCCGGGGTTTGAGAAAGGCACCATCCCCTGGAATTAGCAGCCATTTCCACGCTGACCGACAGAAAAATTCAGGTCTACAGGTATCATTTGAGCATTTTCTGAACAATGCCCCCCCGAAAGTAGGCAGCCCTGATATAACACAAAAGACTAAATACCATCTCTAAATAGTGCTAAACATCAATCTGTATTACTCCCGATATGGTTATTCTGTCTGCTCATAATACATATTACATGTGAAACCTAATTCTCTATATTATGCAGTCCAAGCAAAATCCTACATACTGTATGTGTTCATATGTATGTGTGTAGTGTTACATGGCTGGGTCTGCAGACTTTTACTGTACAGAATTTAAAGATTTAGACTTCTATCTGTCCATCTTATAGATATTTAATAAACCAACCAATTGTCACTAATGTCTTCTATATAAAACTTATTGTTAATTTTCCTTAGTGTTTGTTGTATGTCTGCTAATTATATACATCTAACAAATTTACTATTAATGTGGCTGTCAAAAGAGAAGAGCTAGACCTACAATTTCTAGTGAAAAAAAGGCACTAGTTTTGTTCTTAAATTGTCTCATTGTTAATGTAGCGTAACTCTAAGGAGAAGCCAAACGCATTGTCAGTCAGGTCAAGGTTAAGTTTGTGCTAGAGTAAGTATGAATTGAAAAATAATAATGCAAGCCAGTGGCTCGGCCTGCTGGCGGTCAGAGTTCCTCGGCGGCCTGGGATTCCGTCCTGTGCTGCGTAATCATTATTCCTACACCGTACAGAGCAGCACATTACACTTAGCCCAGTCCAATGTAGCATGACACAGGTCTAGATCTTAAACGTTCTTTTTACAGAGAAAAGAAACAGTAGTTAAAATTACATTTTTAAGAGGCACAGGTGATTCTAGTGGTTCCTAGCCCTGGTCCCCGATTCAATACGTTTTTTTTTTACCTACTATCTGTCAGAAACATACCATGAATGTTTTTTTTTTCATTTTGGGCAAACTGACTAAATGAAATTGCAGACTAACTAAATCTACATCTTTTTCTAACACTGCTGTTTTGCTTTCGAGACAAAAAAAAAAAAAAGCAAACCAGCGTAACAATGTAACCAGATTAAAAAAAAAAATGCTAATGCTGCTAAATAAGATTAAGCATTAAAGCTAAAAACAAGAAACATCGTCACCAGGCTTCGTTGGACAAAAATAGTATTTTCATCATCCAATCATCCACATCCTATGTCTGGGCTTGGATTAAGCACCTAAGAAAAACACCTAAACACATATAAAAGAAACAAACACAACATGATATGTAAATAAATTTTCCCAACTACTTTGGTATGTAAATGGGATTAAGGCATTATCATTTTCAAGGATCATTGAGGCAAACATAAACAAGCAATCTACTCATATGGACATTTTGATTTTTTTTTATATAACAACATTGTCTCTTGTAAGATTGTTTTGTTCAGCAACATGCACACCAAGGATAATCTGGAACATCTCTGCTTACAATACACACTATCTCCGAAACAGTACATTTCAACACCTCCCTGGAACTGAGATTTGGGTACAGTGATTTACATATGCTACTGATGAAAACATTACGAATTAAGAAATAAAAATATGAGGATGAGTTAAAAGAAGGCTACAGTATGTCTTGTCTGTGTGGTTGGCTCAGCTATCACAACGTCAAACTTAGTGTGGAGATTACTGAAGCGCAGGCCAGGATCATGGGGGCCGAACGGAGGCTTGACACTCGGGACCCATGCGCACCCATACCTGGAAAACACCAGAAGCACTACAGATATCTAACAACGAAGACAGAACATCCATACATCCATACCTCAAGCTGACAAGAACATCCATACATCCATACCTCAAGCTGACACTATGTACAGTCAGCCCTCGTGCATTCGAGCTTCGTGATTCGCCAATTTACAGATCCGCAAAAATTACACGTACACGTTTCCTTTACGTATTTTATTGAATCGTACCTTGCTTACGTATATGACTTCTGTCAATAAGTTTACAGTCCCGTTCGTTTACTAATTTTGCCTTACTGTGAATGCAAAAGAAAACGGCAGCCAATGCCGTGGTCTATGAATTAGTAGGGGTAACATCAGTATACTGTACTGTAAATGTGCTAGTGTGACAAATATCAGTTAGGCGATACTGTACTCTATTTTTACATGAAACATTTGTTTTTTTTAAAGGTAATGTATTAAGCTAACTTTGAAATGAAATTACAGTGTTTTGGGAGCATGACTGGGGTCATCTTTAGGGTTTAAACTATAGAAATAAGCACATACTGCCATTTTTAGTGACTCTACCAAACATCCGCGAATCCTCCTCATTCGCGATGGGTTCTGGAGCCTAACCTCGCGAATGTCCCAGGTCTGACTGTACACCATCGCATGGTCAGGTTTCAGTTTTAAGCAGAAGACGGCAACACACAATGCCCTTTCTTTATGTCTCAATTATTATATGCAAGGAATACTGACTGAATAGCTAGCAATACTGCAATGCAGATAAATATCTGGGAAGAAGACCAGCTTAAAAGGAGTTTCACTAATGGCTTGAATCAGAAGTGTTCAACTGTCATTGCACTGTGTTCAGGAAACAAGACAAACTTACTGAGTTTGTGGATGTGGATGAGGTCACTACCCAGTCCCTCTCCGCCTTCACTTAACGCTTTGACCTGAACGTAATAGTCGTCATTGCTGGGGAGCGTTAACTCCACCGTAGTTTTGTTTGTTGTGATGAAACTGGCGTTGCTCTGACGATGCCTTCTGTATGATATCTTAAAAGAAGAATGCAAACAGTCATATGACTCCTAGCTGTACAAAGTAAACATGCATAGAAATTGCATTACATAACAGGACAATTCAGGAATGTTTGGACTTAAGAACAAAGAGCTCCTTGTGGCGTATAATTATTCAGCAAAAATGTCCGCATATATACATTTATGAAATTGTAAGCTTCAATTGATCAGAACGATGTTTAAATAGACAGGGGATGCTCTACATTGCCTTGTTTTGGTCTGCGGCCCAACATTCCCAGGTGCCTGAACACCTGCCCAAAATACGCTTAGCAGCTGCTTTCCATTCTGAAGGAATTAAATGAATTGCAGTTATCGCAGTTAGCTGGATAGAGCTCAGAGGTGGTGGGATGCATCACTCACTTGATATCCAGTGACCTCAGATTCAGTCTCCAAGGCAATCACAGGGTCCCACTGTAAGGTGAGGTGCGAATCAAACAGGGTCCACTCGATATTCAGAGGGGGCTGTGCAGGGGCTATCAAAAAATAAAATAAAATAGAGAGCTCACTCCTTTAGGGTTTAATAGTCTAGCAAATTCAGACCTATGTGATCTTCACTAGTATACTAGTTATAACCTGGGAAATGGGTTGGTCAAGTGCTGGTCAGTTGGCATGTCTGCAGTGTATGTGCCCTCCCAAGCTATGACTAAAGCACCCATGATGACTGGATGCTTTTAATCCTTTAAAAAATTGCAGAGTGGATGGACAGAGACATACTGGGTGAGCACTGCAATGGAGACTTTGCTGCAGTGAATGCATTGTAACGCAGCCATTGTTATAAGCAGAGAGACTTTATGCGTTCAGATTGCCAACGGTGAGCAAGACAAACAGTACAGTGAGCCAGCTGCTTTGGAAACACTCTATAATGTCTGTCTACAGGACAGTGTGGGTGGGAGTCATCGTACGCTGCTGCATACTGTGTCTTCGCTTTGGACATGTGTGCAGCAAACGAAAAAAGGAAAAGACAAAAGTGAATGCGGTGTTGCAAGGACATGCCAGGAGAATGAGTAGACGGATATCACAATGACCAAAATTAGCGTTCGTGTTTCCACAGCGCTATGCTTAGGACCTCGCAACCTCTTACAAGAATCTAATATCAGCTAGTGCTAAATCACGTTTCAGTGGAAGGTGACTGTAGGTCTTCTGGTAGGTCTAATCCACAGTATAGCTCTATAGGTCATAAAAGGCCGGCAAGAGACAGCGAGGCTGAGACCTGAAATCATAAATTTCCAACAGGCAGAGATATTGTTCCTCCCGATTCCTATCTGTATTTCCTAATGTGAGGCTCTCTCTTTTCAGGTCACTCTGTGATCATGCCAGTGGGCTATGCCTCTTTCAATGAGCCCTCCGCCATCGCAGTTAAAACAGTAGCTCGACTCGTGCACAAAAACATCGGTATGTGGTTTCTTGACAATTTACCTACTGCAAAGATATGTCCCAGTTTGTTAAAGCAGCATATTGTGAAAGGGTTTGCTACTGAGTGTACCACAAAATGAAAATGCGCACTTCTCATCCCGAAAAGCGATCGTCACTAGCTTAGCCAAAGATAGACCAGCACTGCAGCACATAAATGAATTTAAATTTGTTTCACTGGTTTTTAGTTAGTAGTGGTTTTACCTGTCTCTTCTGCTGTGTATGCTGCAGGTTTGCTGGTTTAATCATGGATCGATTACCGTGCCACAGTTACTGACTGTCATTTCCCGTTAAATAACTTACTTCTCAGAGACCCAGATAAACTAATCACAAGAAGCTTATTAGGATTCACAATGAAAAATACAACACCAAAATCACAATGTATATGCGTCAACTACTACAGAATGTGTCAATCAGATTTAATCTTGATTTTGATACTCACGTGGTTTTTTAGTGGTGACATTGACGGGCAGAGATTGAGGTCCTGTCCCCGCCGTGTTGAAAGCACTAACAGTTAAATAATACTGGATGTTTCCTCGCAGTCCACTGACATTAGCTGACGTGTAATTTCCAGATATTCGGACTTTTCCGACTGTGTCGGGCTTGGTATCATCTTCCCAGTACGTAACCTGTAACGCGGGGCGACAAAATCGATATAAATATATTGACGTTTTTAGATGTAAGGATGAGATGAAAGAAAAACCTGCACTTTCAGGAAATAAACACGTTTGGGATTCTTCTCATGTGATAAGGACCTAAGGTTTCAATCGACATGGAACTGTCGAAAAGAAATAAGGCTGCGGAATACTAAAAAATGAGCAAAAATAATTAATGACAAGAAAAATAAAGATATGTAAATGGGAGCTAAAAAACAAAAAAAAATGAAGAAAAAAAGAAACAATATATTAATGTCCTACGAACAGAGTTACCCTAGGAGAAGAATATTGTGAGATTTTGCTGAAAAATGATTCATCAGAACATGTTCATGTTTCCTTTGCTTAGGGGGAGTCCTTTATAACTGACATATCACTGTACTTACGCTCAGACATTTTAAAATATTTTTTATATATTAACATGCTGCTAAGTGCCATTCAGTGCAATACGACTTCTGTAGCTGCGCTTCTAGTGTTTGACTTAGTTAAGCTGAAGTCCTTTTTTTACGGAAACGGAGAACGCCCGTACTTAATTATCTCATTATCTCGAGGTAGCAAGATATTTTATTTTGAATAATTACAGGGATAAACACAGTGTGACAACATGGGGCAGTCGTGCCGTACGCAATGCAGCTCATATATGTACTGTAATTGTGTTACTTAATGTGTGCATCCGTGTATTTAATGTTAAAATTAAGTGTTATACCCATGTAAGTGTTTTTCCGTGACGTGCATGTCATGTCCTGTCTCTAAGTTGCACTATGGTCTTGGGAAATGCCACATCATATCACTATACACAGCATGTGTACACACAGCAACAGATCAACCTTAGGTATTAAGGTAAATTTCAGAAAACAAGCTTTGGTATATCAAGATAAAGAGATAAATTATCTCATTATCTGAAGATAATGGTATTAAAAACAATAATTGCGAGTACAGCTGTTCTTGGATTCTGTAGATTTTCATTAGGTATTTCTGTTATTTTGTCCGTCCCCTGCAGTATGCTGTAAAATGACAATGTGTTATTAGCTGGAAAGGATGAAGAAATTTAACGAACTGGAAGCTGAAAAGGACAGAAACTGAATGGGTATGCGCCATTCTAACAGAAACCCATGGTGTGTATCAGAAGCGAGTCTGGGATTTGTCACCAAGAAATATGGGATGGAATCACTGAATGGATTTAGCTTTTCCACTGGCATACAGGATTTGAGCCGTAACCAAGCCGTAGTGCGAAGAGAGACTAGTTACAGTGCGGTTCCAGCTCACTTCGGTTTTCCACTGCAGAAGGTTCGGCTCGGTAAAGACGTTGTGTTTGAAGAGCAACAATGACGAAATACCGAAGAGACGCAGATATACTGTCCACAAGGTGAACAGCATCATTTATTACGTACTAATTTACGTTAAGAATACAGAATCCCCGTCTTACGTTAGCATTAAACGCTAGCGGAATTAGCATTCACTCGTGTAATTTTGCATTGCGAATACAATCCTGTTCTATGGTACTTTAAGTAGGATGTGGAAAATTTTTGGGAATGCAAATATACATCGCGATATATTACCAAAAATGAACAATATATAGAATTATATACCCTTTTTTCTTCAGGTAATCCATGCACAGAACACTGGTAGCTCGTACTAGTCATGCTTTCGGCCCTGCGAATAAGTTACGGCTTGGGTACAACTCGGTTCGTGGTGGCAGTGGAAAAGCGCCAAAAGAACAGGGAGGCTGAAGTGGCCGTAAACAGGGCCTAGAATCGCCTGAAGTGGCCGTAAACGGGGCCTAGAATCGCCTGAAGTGGCCGTAAACAGGGCCTAGAATCGCCTGAAGTGCCCGTAAACGGGGCCTAGAATCGCCTGAAGTGGCCGTAAACGGGGCCTAGAATCGTCTGAAGTGCCCGTAAACGGGGCCTAGAATCGCCTGAAGTGCCCGTAAACGGGGCCTAGAATCGCCTGAAGTGGCCGTAAACGGGGCCTAGGATCGCCTGAAGTGCCCGTAAACGGGGCCTAGAATCGCCTGAAGTGGCCGTAAACGGGGCCTAGAATCGCCTGAAGTGCCCGTAAATGGGGCCTAGAATCGCCTGTGGTATGTATCATTTTTTTCAGGGCTTTTCAAGAAATATTTTAACACTTTGCACATTTGGCTCATCGCAAAAAAATGGAGGTTTTAATAAAGTGTGTTTTAGCAAGCCTCCTTAAAAATGAAAGGTTTTATTATTAACTATACTGTGATTCCAGAAAAATGTTGACATAATGCCTCTTTTTATTTCAGAGCGCTGCCATGGAAACCACATTTTTCTGCATTTTTTTCGCTACGGGCCAGAAGTGACAGACATCGCGCAGTTGTACGTAAACTCTCATTCCAAAGCACATGAGGAGGATGCCCTTTGACAAAGAATAACAACCTGCTCAACTGAAATCAGATAATTGCCTTTTTAAAGATAAATCAGGGAGAGGCAGTCTACCTCGAATCCAAGGACTCTTTCTGGAGAGGATGGAGGGGCTCCCCAGGTGACTTCAATTTGCGAGGAAGTAATACTGCGGGCTACAACCCGGCCTGGCCTTACGCTTGGCACTGCAACAACAACAACAACAACAAAAACTACTTAAAAAAACACAGAGGAGTGGTATCTCAGTGTCATAAGATTATGACATTGATGTAGAAAATTAAAATGCCAATTAACACATCAGAATTCCTCTAATTTACTGTAACGATCAGAAAAATCCCATCAGCATTAAAAAAAATCTCTCAAAACTACATCTTGCAGCATCAGAGAAGAACCACGAGCGATAAAATGCGAGATTTCAGCAAGTTAAAAATCACATCTACAACTGTGTATGTGGCATTAACGTTGAGTATTTGAGGCAAGTTTTAATCAGCAGTGAACCAGCATCAGAATCAGAGTGATTTCTCATATTATCAGAGGCAGGAGAAGAAGCTTATCTGCAGTAATGGATAACTGCCAGAATTGTGCAAATGTCCTCTGAAAGTGGGAGATAAGTCCTGTAAAGGGTTAATCAAATAAGCAAAGAAAATGATTAAAAGAGCATGTCCTCTGTGGCAAGGTGGGAGCAGCCAATGGGAGAGCAGAGCACTCCGGTCATGGTGAAAGTGTATCATTGACATTAAAATCAGAAGAGGCCCTTTAAAATAATACAACCAAAGCGTTACAACAGAAAACAAGCAGCATGAACAAAATAACTACATTTTAACATTTAAAAATCCCCTCCAGCGTTAAAAAAAAAAACTGCAGGGAGCTTCTTCCATAAACCTTAATCTTCAAGGAGACTGAATCTGGCAGCCTGATATTTTGTCAAGTCTGCGTGTGACTGTGAGATAGTGGGTGCCAGTGCCGAAACGAGAGAGAAGGTTGTCCCGAGCAGGCCCTAACCAGCACACCATCGGCGAAAAAAATAGAATAAAAAATATCCATGAAACATCTTATTTAGCTTCTCAAACCGAGCAGCTGCTGCTTCTGTGACAGCATTAATTACAGCTCTACGCTGAGCCCTCTGACATCTTTAATGTTTGTTTTTAAGTGCAATGTGAAAAAATGTCCTAATAAGTGACAAAAAAGTATTTTAATGCAATAAAATGAGACCTATAAATATGCCGATGAAGCTACAAAGAGATCTATTTTTCAAATAAATACAAAAACCAAAGGGATTGTAGGAAAACACAGTGTTTCAGGAACGTATTAGAAGCATACTGTACTTCCGGGACCTGTGACCAGATATTAGCACTAAATTCAGCTCAAACATGGATGGTCTGAACTGGGCTCAGTTATCGTTGGTTGCAGAAGGACCCCCCCCCCCCCCGCTCTTCTAGCTTCCACACGTCGGTTACCTTCCTCCGCCGAATACACCGTGACGATCGGGCTGAACGGGCCCTGCCCCTTCTTGTTGTACGCTCCCACTTTAACATCAAATGGAGAAAACGTTGGAATGGTGTCGTTGCGGAAGACATATCTGCCCACTCCGGGCGTGGATATGACGGCGCGTGTCCAGGTTACGCCGCCCTGTGGTCGGAAGGCTATGATGTATCCAAAGCCATCACCGTTCTGCAGTTCCTCTGGCACCGGCTGGGAGCAGAACACAAAACTGTAGTGATATTAAAACACATAGAGACAAAAAAACACTCTTCTTTGCTTCTCGCCCGTCCATGAATTCCCCTTTAATCATTTCAAGTGGCTTGCCTTTTTTATTTAGCTGTAGATGCTCAGGCATATTAAAGGCACCTCAACACCCTGTAATATTGCTTTAGGTCAAGGCCGAAAGGGTTTCCAGGAAAACCAATTTATGTTAAATATCATTTGCAGAAAATAACAGAATTTCACTGGCTACTCTTATTAACACGTGATGCAACTGCATTTGAATTTTTTTTTTAACCATGCTTTTAAATTCATAAATATCATTTCTCACTCCGTGTGGTACATTCCTGAAAAGGAAGGACTTCCTCTTTATTGATTTCAGCATTCTTCCTATCTTCACATCGATCCATGATACATCCCTTCTGGTTGTTTCTGTCCAGACTTTAAAGATGCAAGTATCATGTGTCAGCTTCTTGTCTCCCTTCATCTTAAGCACGCAGTCATTGGTCACTGTGTTATATTTTATAAAAATCCCATAATTTTGCCCGCTAGGCCCTTCACAGGTCTAATTCTTGAGCACAGGAATGTCTTCTGCAGTGCTCTACAGTGGAATGTCTTCTGCGGTGCCCTACAGTGGAATGTCTTCTGTGGTGCCCTACAGTGGAATGTCTTCTGCGGTGCCCTACAGTGGAATGTCTTCTGCGGTGCCCTACAGTGGAATGTCTTCTGCGGTGCTCTACAGTGGCGACTGCCATCAATACCTTGCTTATCAGCTCTACTTGTTTCTTCTGATCCAAGGGCTTGTTTTCAAATCTCCGCTGGCTGTACTGAAAAATTTGATTGCCCCCTGCCTAAGATGATGACGACTGTATTGTTCTTCTGGATCTAACCTCCATCTTCAAACACTCAACCCAAATACTCGCTAAAACCATTACATCATCCTGACTGGGTGACTTCAACTCATGGCTACCTGGGTACTTGGTCTTTCTCCAGCCTTTCTAATACTTACACACTTCTGTTCTGCTTTATTAGCCTTGTATCTTTGTTTAGTAGCTTTACCTCATGCTTACTTTCCTACACCGAATCACTTAAATGGCCACCAGTCCAAACAAACCAGGTGCAAATAACTGAAAAAAAACTGGCTACTCTGTCGCACTTGTGACAGGGCATCAAATTTGCAACAGCAGCTGGTATCCCACTAAAACCCAGAGGCACCCTGACCCAGTATTCAGAACCCAACTCTGTTATCCCCCAGAAATTTTAGAAAAAATAACAACATTAATAAATGTCTATTCAGACAGTTCCTAGGACCCATGGAGGTTAAAATAGCTTAATTAAATGTTACTGATGATAGCATTCATTGACAAAGCATGGGTGATGCTCAATCTGAAGACTATTCTGTGCTTGGTAATTTTACTTAAGACTGTATTAACTGGTTGTATAAAATGTAGGACTTATTCTGTGCAGTTCTATACATGAAATAAATGTATAAATGAGCTTGTATATTTTGTTAAAATGATTCAAATATATTGCTGTTGGAATTTCTCAAACATGCACGAACAGAAATGAATAATAAATGAAAAAGAAAAAAAAATTAAAACAGAAGTGATGTAGCTTTGGCTATAAACCATGTACCATTAATCGCATGTTTATTAACATAGCATAGATACTGCTGAATTCAAACACTATTCTGTGTTTGGTAATTTCACTTAACACTGTATTAATAGGTTGTATAAAATTTTAGAATTGCACGCAAAATAAATGTCACAATAGGAGAGACAAAGGACTTCAGGGCTGGCGTTCGGCATAACAGAAGCAGCTTGTTAAACTTAAACAAACAGGGACGGGAAAAAAAAACAGAGGGATCAAAACGAGTGGGCGAGAGGAGAACCGGAACCGGGCAGACAGGAGGAGCGACGTCGACGATCCGACTAGTGATGAGGAGACAGACAGGTACTTAAGTACATGGACTAATGAGGGACAACAAGCAACAGGTGCGGCCATCATGGCCACGTGAGGGAGGAGACAGGAGGGTCAGCCAGACGTGACAAACAGGACTGACCTAGCTTTGGCTGTAAATCGTGCTCCATTAAGAAATATTTCATTACCAAGAGTAATGTGTGAAAGACAGCTCACCTCCCACGTTATCGCCAGTTCAGATTTAGTACCGCCACCTCCCCCAACACCAGAGGGCGCTGTATCGGGGACTGCATAATATCAAAAAGAAGAAAGAGCAAGATAACAGTATTTCACTAAACATCTTTGTAATATTTGCATGTTGTGTCTTTATCACCTTATTTACTGCTTAGGATATTTTCTGTGAATTATGTTGTCATGTAAACTCATCTTGGCCTTAGGAAACTTAAGAGATTGATTGGAAAAGAGAAGGCAACTTAACCACTAATAAAAGGCATAAATAAAAGATGTGTGTAGTCATTAGGCAATTAAATAACAAAAGGCTTAAGGTTCATCATTCAACCTGGTACTTTTGTTTACATCCACATATACAGAGATTATACACAGCATAATAGAGTTCCAGCCTATTTAAACATGCATCTATATTTATTAGAGATGGGGGAAAATCAATTCATTTATGTATTGTGATTCTTTTGTGCAGCGATTCATATATCACTACACTAATTCTGAAACCGTTTTTTTAATCTTTTATAATTTATACAGTGGAAATCGCTTATAGTGGTTACAATTATAGTGACCAGGATTATCGTGATCAACCACTTACATGAATCAAAAAGCTTGGGACAGAATCATTCCTGTACAAATTCATTTCAAACAATTTGCTTATAGTAATCAAGTAGTCCATTTACAGTGTTAATTTTGGGTCTTTTTAAACATGACAAAATATGATCGCCCTACTTTGCCTTGCGATAACCCGAGGCTAATGCAGCGTGCACAAAAAACATGGTGGGAAAAAGAAAGTTATTTTCTCTCAATGACAAATATAGACTCATCAAAGAGTTGCAGCAGCAAAACTACCATAAAAAAAAAAAAAAAAAACGGTTATAATGCTCATCTCCTTATAGCAATCAATTTCACCCTTACAGACGTGATCACTATAAGTGATCTGTATATGTTTGGATTCAGGGTGGAGAAACGTTGTTTCTCTATAATCCTGCAGGTGATGTGCTCAAAACTATGCCCACATTGACTGGCAGCACAGCATCCAATGCAGTAAGAGCCAATTACATGTATATTCTAACTTTGTTTAGCAATAACAGGAATGGCAGATGACATAGCAGCGATTTGTGCTGCTCCTCCACAGTTCAAATTCAATGCATGGTGGTACTTTCGCTTTCAAAACTTAATCAGTAAAGAGGAGTTGGACATAAGTCATGTATGCAAACTTTGTCCTGCGAAACATACGGCACATGTTGCTAGGCATCATCCTGAGATAGACAAGGAAATGGAGAAGCATAAAAACTGTGTAGTTTATGTCACGACAGCAGCAAATGTAGCTTTTTGTTAACTCCTAATTTTAAGTTAAAATTTATTATTTATAAAGTTGTTTCACACTGTTTAAATGCTGCCTTTGGGTTTTGAGGAGGAAAATCATTTGGAGTACGCCATGTTTACTCATGTTCATCCAGCTGTGCAGCTACTGAATGAAGCTTTAGCAGTATGACAACTTTATTTTTTCGCAATACTTACAGAATCGCAATACATATCGAATCGCCACCTAGGTATCGCGATAATATTGCATCGGGAGGTCACTGGTGATTCCTAACCCTAATACTTATACTCCAAATGAATTAACCAATTTCTTTGTTAATGGCATGAAATCTGTGAAGGAAGTGATGTGGAGAGCACACTTACTGGTGTCCTCTGTCCTGGCTTTGATGGAGGGAGGACTGGGTTCCCCCATGCCTACAGTGTTACTGGCGACCACACGAAACTCATACTCCACCCAGGCATTCAAATCCACCACGGTGGCTGTCAGCGTATTTCCATCGATCGCTTCAGGCACTGTGAATGACAGACGGTGCCACACAGACAATGCCAATCAAGGACATATGTCAGGAACAACATATGTGAAGTTTATTGGGCAGGTCGTTACTGTAGATAAGAAATCATTCTTAATGAGTAGCGTATTCTATCTATCTATCTATCTATCTATCTATCTGTGTAGTTTCATTTCAAATCAAAGTCTTATTTTTTTTTTTTGGAAAACCTACACATGGTCTTACACCTAACCAAAGACATTTTTTATATTCAGTACCTAGAATGATGACTGACAATCAAGCAATTTTTTTTAGGTTTCCATCCATTCATCCATCCATCCATAATGTAGTCTTGCCTGCACTGTTACCTGTATTGACCACCTGCCAGCCCACGGTGTAGGCTGTGCTCCCCTGGATGATGTATCCAGTGATGGGGCTGCCGTTGTCTCTGCCAGGACTCCAGGAAAGCTGAGCGGTGCTGTCTGTCACCTCCTCCACCACCACGGTGCCTGGGGGTCCTGGG
The DNA here is from genome assembly GCA_026770805.1 of Boulengeromyrus knoepffleri. Classification (NCBI taxonomy): domain Eukaryota; kingdom Metazoa; phylum Chordata; class Actinopteri; order Osteoglossiformes; family Mormyridae; genus Boulengeromyrus; species Boulengeromyrus knoepffleri. The sequence continues at coordinate 16,856,110 of JABJVO010000126.1, forward strand.
GGACCTGACTCGATCAGACAATTAGCAAAGTTAGTGTCGACACAGCAGCCGCGGCCCACAATGCCGTTCCACTACTCCATCAGCAATATCTAACCTTATTTGACTGCCTATAATTACATATCAATTTCCTGCTCAACTGGGAAATAATTCAGGCTCTAAAGGTATAATTTATGACTCTACTTTTAAACTTTTAAAATGACACTTGACAGACAAGGCGATGGTGGTGCAGGAGGTAGTGCTACCATTCGGCAACCGGAGGGTTGCCGGTTCGAGCCCCGGGTCCTCCTGACCCCATCGAAGTGTCCTTGAGCAAGACACTGAACCCCAAATTGCTCCCGGTGAGCTGGTTGGCACCTTGCATGGCAGCCTCTGCCACTGGTGTGTGAATGTGAGGCGTATATTGTAAAGCACTTTGGTAAAAAGTGCTATATAAATGCAGTCCAAAAGGGCTTAATGCTTGGACATGCTTCTTCCCCTTGACCACTTCCAAGAGAGACGTACATTTCCTCTTTTCCAAAGATCTAACACAGCATTTTGATGCTTTCGTGTTTCCCTGTGACAAACTTTGAACCTTCGATACTGCCTTGGGCTGTACTGTCATCTGTAAATGTTATTTGAAACATATAAGCCAAATTATCAAGCAAAGCAACATAGTGCCAATTCAAGGTGCCACATTAACCATGTCAAAACATATTCAGCCACTTATCCTGGGCAAGGCTGGAGGGGAAGCTACAGACAATATAGAGCAGAAGGTTACCAGTCCATCAGTCCATTGCAGATTACAGACACACACACACACACACACACACACACACACACACTGACACACAAAAGTAAGACATTGTAATTATATCTTTGTGGGGACTCGCCATTCATTTCTATGGGGAAAACTCTAATCCCAACATGACGACCTTATCTCCTACCCAGCCCTAACCTTAACCATAAGTAACCAAACAAAATACAAGACTTTTGGCATTTTTAGTTTTTTGCATTCACAGATCTTTGGGGGACCTGAAAAATTGTGCCCACAATGTCAAAATAACAGGTTTTTATTATATTGTTTGGGACATTTGTTCCAGACAATGTAATATAAGCATAATCCACATACGCGCACACACACACACACACACACACACACAGACACACTATGGGTAAAGTTACGGATTTTACCGATCAGACTAACAGCTTTGGGAGAGAATCTGCAAGACAGAGACAGAACGTGCAAATTCCACACACAAAGCGAGGCTGGGATTCAATCCCCCACAGAGTTACTGCAGTACCAGCAATAGACATTTCACTAATGTTCATTCTATTCATTTATTACTCATTTTTATTTAAATGTTTCAAACCAGCAATTTCTTTTTCACAGATTCACACTCAGTTTCACCCAGTAATGTCTATGCATAATAAAATCTTCATTTACTGTTTTGGACGCTCACTCTGATAATGTGCTTTTGGTGTTGTGAAATCTACTCAAATCACAAAAAAGAAACTCGATTATGATCTTGTGGGTCTTTTAGTGCAAGTGATTGTAGAGAGGAGAAGGCTGCTTTTTGAAGTTGGATCCCTTACCTTTCACAACCACGACTGCAACAGATGACAAGCTCTCCACATCCGTATCGACAATGCAGACGTATTTTCCACCGTGATGCAGCTGAATGTTGCGAATCATCAAATCTCCTGAAACAGCCTTAAGTGGCAAGAATCTATCATCAATATATGTGGGCAAGATAAAAAAAAATGACAGAAAACAGCCCACATTTTCCTAAGCGAGCACACAAATCACAAGAATATTCTAACATGTTCAGAAAAAATACAGAGAACATGAAAAGAAATATAATTATTGCAAATTATAAATTAAGAAAAATGCACTTGGCTTTAGACAGAGTAACACAGTAATGACACAATGCAGATAAACAGAGTCAGGGCTGGAATAAAGGCATGGGCTCCGTCTTGGTGCAACAGCCTTGAAAACAGAAAATGTGTTTAATTGCTACTTTTACGTGCCAGAGCTTGAACGAGCTTGGAAATTATTGTAAATGTCTGTGACATCTATGAAAAAGAAAGCTTGCTCCATAACAATAAAAAATATGAATCCCGCTGGTGGTTGTTGTTAAATTCATAACTGTCCCCTCCGGTTTCAAATGGACACCTACAAACAAACCAGGTAACAGAGAACAAGCTGTTAATAAGTTGATAATTACACAGAATTGAACAAAAAGGTGATTACACTCACACTGTAGTTCCACAGATGTTTATTAAAAGTCAAATAAAGCCAGCACTGATTTAAAGAACAGCTAAAAACCAGGTTATGCTGGTAGCTGGTTTTAGCTGGTCTAAGATGGTCACGTTTGATGGTTTGGCTGGGGCGGTCACCAGTTGAGCATGCTGCTATGACCAGCTAAACCAGCTAGTATGAAAATCATAAGCTGGTATCGCTAGCTAAACTATCAAACCATCAAGCTGTTTTGTTCGGCAGGGAGGCAAACAGTGACGGGCAGTTTAGGAAGAACTATGGCAAGAAAGTCAGCTTAAAAGGCGACACCGCAGTCAAGATCACTAGGGTTCTGCAGAACGCAGTGCCATACAGATCTAAGGTCACGGATCATGGTCCAAAGTGTACGGTAAGCACCTTTCATATTTCCTAAAGGCAAAAAATTCATTGTGTCCAATTATCCAATGCCAAAGCAGAGATAATGCACAGCCAATTGTCTGGCTTTCTGTTTTCACACCAATCCCACTGAACCAGAAGCCATTTCCACCTCCCAGTGAACACGTGCAAGTGTGATATACAGCACAATTTCACTTGCTTGGCAGACACTTCTACCAAAATAGAAATATTCTGCAACTACACATACAAGACAACAAGCAAAGCTCGGCCTCTCGGGGGGCAGTGAAAGTCTCCGGGGATCCGAGTCTGACTGCCTTCACAGGCTATGTAACTGTGTGGATGTTCTCATGTTTGGATTATTTTTTGTGGTTTCCCCCTACAGTCCAACGATGTAGGAAAACTGCTTTCGGACAACTGTTAAATCTTCCAAATGTATCTCTCATAAAGACAATTCAGGTTTAGTACAAGGATCAAAGGTAGAACAGCTAACCTCCTTACACAATAGTATGAAATGAAATTCTCAGAAAAGTTGGTTCAGTAAGACCAGGGTTCCCCCAGTTCTGGCAGAATAAATTTCCATGACTTTTCCAAAACTTTTCCAGTAACACAAGAATTTTTTCCAAATCCCACAAGTTTGCTTTGGTTTGATGATGCATGAAGTTTCAGATAGTAATTGTCCTGCCTCGATCGTCCGCTCCTTCCGTGTGCCACGCCCCCTCGTTAATCTCGTGTGGAATCCCCGTACGTGTGATCAGCTGTTTCTGGTTGTTGTCATTAGTCCTCTGTATTTAGTCCGCGTTTCAGTTTTTTCCCCCAGTCCGGTCATTGTACTGTCACTGTAATGTTTTTTGCCTGCCATTTCATTCATTCATTCAACCTCGTGTTCCCCGATTTCCTTTTCCAGGTTTTTCATGACCGCGGGTACCCTGTAAGACTATGACAAAGTGGAGCCCACTGGACAAGCCTAGAGGCTGAGATTGATTCCTGAAGCCTCTGGACTAGGGGATCAACTACAGAGCAAGTACACACACTCACATACAGACACACGCACACCTTAAAGAGATCTCGGATGCACTAACTCGGGGACGTCTGCTTGGCTGTATGAACAACAACATGACACTATCATCTCAAATCATCCTGAAGCAGCAATGTCATGATTACAGTATATCAACATCATTTATGCTTGTTAGACATGCACCCAAGTGTGTGTTCTTTTGCATATATGAGCATTTCATTTTTTTTGTTTTATTTCCGTGTCATCCTTTTTCTTTTATATTTGCCTAAAATGAAAAACTGAATGTTAGATTTCGAAGACACAATGTAAAATTCCTGCAACTCCAAAGGATGACTCTCCATTAACAGACAAAAGAACAAAACTGGGTTTTACTGGGATTCTACGGACAGTCTCATTAGGCAAAATTGGAGCACATTATTTTATCCTCTACTAAAAGGATTACATTTTCAGTAAACAATAGTATATTATTGTTTTGCGGAGCCATTGTCTTGGGTTACTGTCTCTTATTATAGCCTAATTCATGACAAATTTAGTTCATTATGCTAGAGAAGGCATTAATGGTAAAAAGTACATTTCAGACAATGCTCCATGTGCTGTTTGGGTCTCGGTTCTGCACACAAAGCACAGACATTATCGTTGCTTTGATGTTTGTTCTACAACCTCTTGACAGTACTTGACATTCGGATCTGAGCGTCTTCATACAGGAAAGGCATGCGGGCAGAGAACAAGTATGCATGATAGAACGTCCACGGCTGAAGCTCATAGGATGAACCTCATATTTTAATAAAGTCAGGTAGCTGAAGGGCTCCCAGGAAAATTAATACAATTCATAGGTCCCCAAACCACGGAGCCTAGAACTCCTTACGAAACATGCCCGTGGCGTTTTATTGCTAGACGTGATTCCCTTATCCTCCTGCAATGAATTTAAGTTGTAAACAATACATATTAAAGCCCTGACGGTAGGTATAATAACAAAATTTTCCAGCGAGAAAGATTGCGGGTCTCCATAAATTGCGTTTATTTTCCCTGAAAACCCCCCCAGAGCCTGCCCTGTCTTCATTTTCTGCTCACTTCCCGAACTTTGTCGACCCGATAATTAGACATGAATGACATGCAGATTCTCTGCATTTTCCCGAGCAGCGGGAACTCGGCTAATTAAAGTTAAAATAGTAGGAACAGGCCTGCAGCCATGAGTGACTCACCCCTCCCACTCTCTCAAAATGATCCACCTCCTTGTAGAAGTCAATCAGCTGGCCGTTGAAAGCCCAGGAGAAGGACACGTCGAGAACTGGGTCACAGGCTACCTGGCAGGGCAACACGATGCTCTCGCCGACTATAATCTCCATGTCGCTCGGCCCCTGGATTATTTTCGTGGGCTCTGTGCCAGGAAGAGAAATGGAGGCTCCTTTTGTCATATTTCTTCAATAAAATAATCTCAACGGCAAGTATAATTAGTAACGGTAAATCATTTCCCCTCCCCCCCCCCCCACACACACACACACACACACACACACACACAGGCACACACGCACACACACACGTTTGTAATTGCATCTTTGTTGGGACTCTCCATTCATTTATATGGGACAAACTCTATTCCCAACATGACAACCTTAACCCAGCCTTAACCTTAACCAAGAGTAACCAAACAAAATGCAGGACTTTTGGCATTTTATTTGCAGTCACAGATTTTTATAAAATTGAGATTCCCCTTGTGAGGATCAAAAAATGGTCCCAACAATGTCAAAATAACAGGTTTTTATCACAGTGCAGGATGTCCCCACAATGTGATATATACATCACACACACAGAGCTGACATGGGAATTGAACCCATGATCCTGAAGGTACAGGGCTACAGTGCCGACCACTGAGCCACTCTCCTTGGGGTCAAACGCCAGAACATTTGTGCTGTTAGTTTATGGATTTCCCCTGACAGAACGTAAGGAGTTCCTGCATTTTATCCTGCATTGTTCTGTCTGAGATTTTGGAAAAACAAGCAACTGGGATTCTAGAAAAAAAAAGAAAACAAACAAATGGCCTCCTAGCTAACTATGTGAAAATGACCGAACTGTCAGTGGCTGTCAAGGATTGCCAAGTATTAACAAAAATTAAAAAAATAACAGAAACCCATTTCTCAGTAGCATAGTCCTGCGGCATTATGTAAGCTTGGAGATTAAAGACAGCAGCACTACAAAGAACACCCTGCAATCATAATCACCTATATTATAATAATGCCCTTTATTATAAGGCTGATCCACAACCAGACAATCACAGTCCCATTATTGTGACAATAAACCAGATCATATGGTCCACAATCATATGGGAAAATACAAGAAAATGCTAATCATATTTTAGAAATAAATGTCCTGCCATTTGAAAATAAGTATCATGAATGTTATACCTAATTCCTCAACATAATGCCAGGTGGATATGCAGGCAGTTCTCAGGTTATGAACGAGATCCATTCACTAATAATGTCTTTAAATCGAATTTGTAGGTAAGTCGAAATAATACAGTACAATACCAATGATAATAATAATAATACAGATAATAATAATAACAGTAATAATAATAATAATGACTATAGAAATGAAAGTAACTGCATGCTGTACGTGGAGCTGACAAACCGCTGAAGCCATGCGATGTTCATGAGCATCACAAAGTAGCGTGTGTGTTTGTTATTATCAAAGTAGCATGTGTGTTTGTTATTATTAAAGTAGCGTGTGTGTTTGTTATTATCAAAGTAGCGTGTGTGTTTGTTATTATAAAAGTAGCGTGTGTGTTTGTTATTATCAAAGTAGCGTGTGTGTTTGTTATTATGAATCATCGCATTTCGCCTGAATAGGCTAATATAGGCTTTATGGAAGTCCATTCGGGTTGTCCGTAAGTCAGGTATTCTAACCCCGTTGGTATCTTAAAGGCAGAATGTGTTAGTAAATAATAATAATAATAATAATAATAATAATAATAATAATAGTTTAAAAACACAAACAAATAAATACTGTAAATATTGTTGTTGTTAATATATGCAGATTTTCGAGGCTTTACACCTTATTTCCTTCCCTGAATAAACTTGCAGGCTGCATAATTTAGTAAGCAAACATTAAAACCATCTCAAACAGGTATGAATAAGGTGTGGAAGGTATTTTCGTGTGCAGGATGCTTATCTGATTTGCCCACAAGTCCACTGTAACCTACATTGAAGCGTTTGGGGTGGGGGTCCCCTGAGACGCCGCTCCCATTAATAGAAAGCAGATATGAAAGGATGAAAGGTAAGGATGTGAAAGGGATACGCATGAGGGTCTCAGAGCAGAGCTACGACCTTGTGGGATGAAACAGCAGCTCAGCAAACGGCCGAGTCGGCATCAGAGCGGCGTGATCACACTGCCTCCGCTCCGCGTTAAAGACAGTGCAGGATTTACTGCCTTTTCATGATTAGGATTCAAATAGTCACTTCATTCTAAATCAGTGCAAAAGGACAGGAGACTTTTACATGCTCGCTAGATTAACGGCCAAAATAACAATTACTGCAGCATATCATTAACACATCTTGGCAATTTTTCTTTTAAAATTGTTCTACCATAACTGCACAGCCATTACTTGCCATATAATTCATAGATATTCAAAATTTTTATAGCACGATAGGTAGCAGTAGGAGGACAGTACAAAATATTTCTCTAAGAGTATTAAACAAGGAAAAAATGTATAGAATATGCAGTTGGATGGTGGATAGATGCATCTGATTCTTGTACATCCATCCATCCATCCATTCCTCCATCCATCCATCCATCCATCCATCCATCTATCCGTCTTCTAACGTCAGGATCACTGGCAATTTTTAAATACAGTATAATGTAACAGAAAGTGCCATTATTCCTATTAAACATATTTCATGACTAACTTGCATGCTTTCCTTTATCAGGCATTTAATGCTAAATGAAGTGGCCTCTCTTAGCAGTGCTTGGGTGATTGTGACTTAAACCACACTTGGCAAATGAGCCAATGAACAGCTAACATCAACATGCGCTGCAATGGGACGCACCAGTAACTAGCAGTCTTCCCGTAGTGCTTGCAGTTCCAAACTGGTTTCGCGCTATACAAGTGTAGCTGCCGCCGTCCCGCCGGGTCACGTTTGAGATCCTTAATGTTCCGTTAGGATACAGTGAAATCCTGGGAAAGACAAGAGTGGGTCTGGACTCAGTCGAACCTTTGGCATTCCTACTTACTGCAGGCACTACATTTGTGCTAGAAAATAACTGAACGTGCCCAGTAATCAAGTGTGTTTAAATCAAACAAAAATGAATTTAGACCTGAAATGCTGTGTGTCACAATTATTTTTTATGAGCTTGCAAGATTCTTATTAAGATATTTGGTATATATATAGCGCCTTATATTTTCTTTACATGTTATTGGTGCAATACCTTTGCAACAGCCTTTTCCTTTCCTGCAGCTCACCAACAGCGTATTGTATATTCTGAGTATGTCCTGCAGATGTTGTATTTTAAAAGCTTTCATTGATTGTGAATAATTCCTCAGAACACCACTGCTTAAAAAAACAGAATGACCTGCCATGCTCCTTGTCTGACTTAGGCAGGGGATATCTTACTCTGGGCATTTTTAAACTCAAGGCTTTAATGGGATTCCATTCTTAAATTTAGCTTCCAGCAAATCAGTGGTATCTCCAAATGCGGGGCCAGGAAGGGACCAAAGATGGGGGGGTTATCGGTAAGACAGTCGGCTAAAAGACTTTCACTCTCCCTCCAGGAATTATATTTTTAGATATTCAGAGTAAATGGACTGAGATGATATAAAAAGACTTACAAATATTATATCCCAACATAAAACAGTAAGACTGTTTCAGAATTTCAGTTCAAACATATTGTAAATCTATATATGACAAGTAGCATGACATGAAATAGCAACTAAAATTAAATATATTTATGATTCATATATTTTCCATGTCGCCATATTGGCTACTGCTGAAGTCAGCGGGTTAATTACTGATCTTTTTCATCTATTATTATTATACGATTGTTTACATTTCAGTGAAATGCAACAGACAAATCTTATTAATTGCTTTTAATGTAAAAGACCATAATTTTTGTATTACTTAAGACTTTTCTTCAAAAACACGCACAGCCGCACATTGGTTAATGGTTCGTTATACTTCCCATTAAAAGTGCTCAGTCTGTTTTTGTCACTGATATTAAACATGGTTAAACTTCCCATAAGCACTGGGATAACTGCATGGTATCAATCATCATATCGTAAATTACCTCTCGTTGGGGTGCAGGACCTCATTCCCCTTCTTCCAGAGTTTAATAGCTTGGGGAGAAGCTTGGGGCTTGCACTCCAGAACGACCTCACTTCCTGTGCGTGCCTTCAGCACCGCCCTCAGTGTGTCGCGGGAAAAGCTGGGCGCCGAGGCTGCAGAAGGGGGAGGGGGGGGGCGAGGCCGTGAGCCGCGTCAGTGAGACTTCAAGGAGGCAGCGTGTCACCGAGGCTGACTCGGGGCAGACCCCCAGCGAGGCGCACGCCGTTCCGGGGCGTCCCTCGCTTCAGGAAGCAGGAGCGCGGCTGTGGCGGCCCGCTCCTGCACCGCATCACATCACCGTCCTCATTAAGCTTTTTCGGAGTTATTTATGGGTCGCCTTTTATCTTTGGTTCACAATGGAAATAGGCAGGCCTCTGCCAGGCAGAAGCCTCTGTTTAGGATCTTGACAAGAGAGGCTTCCTCTCTTTCATCTGACAGGCAAACAGAGTCTTTGCAAATTGTCAACATCTCATCTGCCGGCTGCCTGCGCATCATTTGCAATGCATTAGATCCAAAAATCAATCAGTGCGACAAGAAAAATTAATTTTCTCCACTTTGTACCCATTGAAACTGCACTGAATTGAAGTTAATAACAGGAAATCGGGAGAGAAGCCTTCAGACTTTCCCTAAGCGGGAGCCTGACAGAGCCTCCTCACAAAAGCAGTTCCCACACCATCGCAGAACAGCGAGCTGTTGAGTTAAAGTTTGGGGAGATGCCTCAGAATTTCAATAATTTATTAGTGAGGGTATAGCAAGTGGGAAATAGACCTGTGAGGAGATAACATTACCTAAGACCATCAATTCAGCACTGGAGATAATTGTTCCATGTTTGTTTTCAGCGATGCACTGATACATTCCAGGGTCTGACAGGTCCAAAGAGGAGATAGACAAAACTCCATTTTCAATCATCAGCCTTCCCTGAGACCGAGAGACAGAGATGCAGGCCTGCGTTAGTGAAGCTGAAATTATCTGAGGGGCATAACATGATAACCATATAAGCTGTAACAGTAAGGAACAAAGGGAGAATACCTGCTGAAATCAGAATATTAAGCTTGTTTGCACATTTTTGGATTTAGCATGAACTAAGCAGAATGTGGTGACAGCGGAAGCAGAATCTGATTCTAGAGCTGGTCAGTGACATTTCACGTTCATTTCTTCAGGGTTAAGGTGGCCGGCGGTGCGTTCGTTACCTCGGAGGCGAGGATCTTCCCGTTCTTCAGCCAGCTGTAAGAGGGCTTTGGCTTCCCACTGGCCTTGCACTCCCAGTAGAGGCCGGTCCCTACGGAGACGGCCGTGTCCTGCATCGTCTGGATCCAGTGGGGCTTTGCTGCGGGAAAAGCACAAAAGGCGGCTCTGACCGGGTGCCCTGGTGAGCAAACTCAGCCACGGACCAGCGGCACCATCGTGTTTAGGCCGCTTGGGGTTTGAGTGCTTCTACTGGGCAGAAATTCAATCTCTGGGCCAGTTAAAGGACTTCCCCCTTTCAAAGGACACAGCCATTTTGTCCTGGGGCAACCTGCCGTCTCCTTACGAGAGCGTACATCTGTCTTAAACAGCAATGGGAGCATTATAATGCCACTTTGTTTTGCAACAAAACACACTATAAATCACAGGCCTTTGCTGCTCCCCTCTGAGGCTGCGGCAGCCCTATTTCGAGGGCACTTGCCCGGAAGTAGCTCAGCATCGCTGTCATCTGTTAACACATGTGGCGCTCTTCACGGCAGCACGATGTCAGCTTCCATTAGGAAAGAGCTTTATTTCCCACAGTCATGTGACCAGGGGAAGCGGAACAGTTACTGGACACAATTACTTCACGTGCATGCGTGCTCAGACGCTTGTGCACGCACACATATATTCAGAAGAGCAAATGTCAACTCATAAATCAGGGACTTATTGCATCATATATCATTTGTCAGTTCTGTTTAAGTTCTACCCCCACGGTGACAGATGGTTCCCTTTGACTGCCAGCACAGACGCCCGAGGCACCTACAGTGGAATGTCAGGCGGCCACGCGCCGTATTCTTTCCCCGGCTGTTTTCGGCCATGCACTCGTACGTCCCGGCGTCTTCCTGCTGGAAGCTGGGAATCTCTAGGACAGCACCAGAGTTCTTCACATTCACCTTGCTGGGAAATGGGACCCCATTCATTCTCCTCCAGGTGATTTCAGGGACTGGGCTAGACAGACAGACAGACAGACAGACAGAAGGGCAGACAGACAGGCAAGCAGGAAGGCAGACAGACAGACAGACAAAAGGGCAGACAGACAGATAGACAGAAGGACAGACAGGTAGGCAGGAAGGCAGACAGCCAGACAGAAGGACAGACAGGTAGGCAGGAAGGCAGACAGACAGACAGAAGGGCAGACAGCCAGGCAAGCAGGAAGGCAGGCAGACAGACAGACAAAAGGGCAGACAGACAGATAGACAGAAGGACAGACAGGTAGGCAGGAAGGCAGACAGACAGACAGACAGAAGGGCAGACAGACAGGCAAGCAGGAAGGCAGACAGAAGGGCAGACAGGTAGGCAGGAAGGCAGACAGCCAGACAGAAGGACAGACAGGTAGGCAGGAAGGCAGACAGACAGACAGATGGGCAGACAGCCAGGCAAGCAGGAAGGCAGACAGACAGAAGGGCAGACAGACAGGCAGGCAGGAAGGCAGACAGACAGACAGAAGGGCAGGCAGGAAGGCAGGCAGGAAGGCAGACAGACAGACAGGCAGACAAACCACAGGCAGGCAGACAGACAAACAGGCAGACAGACAGACAGAAAAATAAGTAAACACTTCAAGGAGATATGTACCCTATAAAACCTATTAGGAAGGGTGTCATTAATAAAACTTTCCTGTTGTGGAACACAATATTATCCAGCCTGCCACAATAACAGTCAAGCATGAAGGTTGCATCTGATTTTTAGTTCTTTCCCAAACTATCGCTTTATAGTAAGGCATCGTGCTTACTGATATCACTCCACAGACCTACTTCACAGAGCTTCCTGTTCATAATCCCAACCCCAGTCAAAATCCTGAGTGAAAAACCCAAGATCGCAATGGGACTTCCGGCTGAAATATCGACAAATGATTCTTCCAGTTGCTATTGATCATAAGCTGGCATGAAACTAGTAGGATGCATCAACAACCTACACACGGCCATCAGCAGGCTGAGAAAATGGCGTTTCTTTCATACAAGTGGATGAAGGAACTACTTGAAGCATATGAAATGCCCCCTGTCAGCCCAAGGTTGAGGAACTGGAGGAGAAAAAACACACTCACTGTCGGTAAACACACTGCGTGTAACTTACTTTCCCAGAGCAAAGCACTCCAGCTTAACCACAGAGTCTTTTGCTGCAGGAATGGCATCAGGGAAATGAACTTCAATTTTTGGTTCATATTCACCCATCGCTCCTACAATGAAAAGAACAGAGACGTAAAAATAAACGTGACAAACACAGAGCTGACGGTATGATTTAAGATTTAAGGAGGCAAAACAGAACAACAACAATAATAAAACTAATAATAATAATAATAATAATCCTGTGACGTTAAAATCATACAGACAAATGCACCCATAATTTATAAACCAGGTGTTGTTGTTACTTCATTAGAGATTCATATCTGGGTAACTTTCAGACTGTCAGTAAATATTTAAATAAACTGGAAGAATATATTTGTGTTGCTCCTCGCGAGCCCATGACAAAGGCCTTCAAGAGGACTGCCGTGAAAGATCGAGTGTGTGCTGCATCTTCTGTGCACATTAAAGGAAGCAGTACTTCACAGACGATGTAGGACACGTGTAATATTTTTTTACTCCATGGATTCTTGTCAAGAGGACATGCTGTGATCTTGAGGACGTGTGACTAAAAATGACCTCACCGTCTGTCCTCAAGGTCAGTAGGGTAGGAGAGCTTAAGACTTTCCCCTTGGTGATGGAGTTGGTCACCACGCAGGTGTAGTTGCCCACGTCTGATGGTTCCACCTTAGCAATGTAGAGGTTCCCCGTCTCCTGAGAAACAAACCGCCGGCTGTCTTGTTGTATGAAGTTTGGGTATTCATTAAACACCCAAGAGAAACTGAGCTCTGAGACAGAAAAGGAAGAAATAAAACACTAGTTTATTACATAATTTGAAATTAACAGTTTAGTGCACGGTACATATAATAGTAATATTATTAGAACGGTAACAGTAAACGGTTACGATTAAAGGAAGAAGTGAACATCGCAAACTGACACACTGCAGACTCTCCACTGTGAACCTGTAATGAATGTATTTTGTAACACTGACTTTTTTCTGTGCATACAATATATTTTGTAGCACTTTACATTAACTCCACCTTCATAATGGATTCATTATGCCTTCACAGAACATTCAGTGCAGCACCTAAGTATACATTAGCATCCTAACATCCCTAAACAGCTTTAATATACATTAATGACACACATTATATGATTATAATGTTTCTTGTTGATGTACATTCAAGCTGTATGCTTACTTGCTGCTTATAAATGTTCTATGAATGCATTATAAAGACATTATGAAGGTGCAGTTAATGTAAAGCCTTACATATTCATATAAGAATGTATAGCCCATGCATAATAAGAATTTTGAATGCCAGTATTTCCTTTTCACAGGGTATTTTCAGGGAGGAAGGAAGGCTCGGTGGACGTGGCTGATAACTCTGGTGGGAGGTGAATGGATTACAATGGCCTGCCTTTGCCTAGGACACGGTCTGGCCCATATCCAGGGGTCGCTGAGGATTCCCTGTTTGTTACACTAAGTTCCACGCCTCCGTCACTCACGTGGAGAGCAGCAGTGCAGCATTCTGGGGAAAAGGAGCATCACTGAGGAGAGCTATTCTAACAGAGATTGGTGTCCCTGAAGCTATGAGGTGGGCAAAGTGACTCTTGTTCTCTCGCAGGCCATGTAAGTGTGAAAAGTAACCCTTAACATCCTGGGATTCAGGCCACTGATGCTGAAAGCAGTTCAGTCTCATTATTCTGCTAAAGGCTGAATCTCTTTCTTCAGTAGATATGACCATAAATGGTGTTAAAGAAATGTACAACCTCATAATGTGGGCTGGACTGATGGCCATTAAGATACCACATTACATGCCAGAGAATACACCCTTATTTAATCAAAATAATACTAGAAAAAATATATAATACATTCCGGGGCATATAAAACAATCTATTGGAATTTCTTTGACATAGGCTGAAATAACCGTAAGGTAATACAGAACATGCATGCAGTAGTATTTCCGGAAGCGTTAGCAATGACTTTTGTATTCAGTGAGTGACAGAAACGACGTCCTGGAGATCTGATAGAGTGTAAGCTGCAGGAGAGCTTACAGTCTCTGAGTAGAAGGCTGTCAGCACACATTTCACGCTGGCGGCTATGATGTGATTCACACCAACTGTCATATTCGGGGTGGTTATAATCGCATCCGAGCACATCAGCAACCCACTGGGTGGATCGATTGGCTGAGGGAAAGAGCACTTCCTCCTAGTGTCTAATACATGGCAGGTGAGCATTATTTAAATATGTAAATACATATGATAACAAAGAGAATAGCAAGAGCACATCTCCTGTGTCTATGTATATGGAATCTACAGACAAAAATGCACACAGATATAAAGGACTTGTCTACATTTTCCCAATCAATTAAGTGCATCAATATTTCTTCCACCAGCATATTAGCATTTTTTTGTTAGGGTTTGTGTTTTAAATGCCAAATCCCTACGTTAAATTTGAGTTGGGATTACTGTGCAAATGATTAGTTAATCTTGGCTGAAATTGCACCCTGCTGAATTTGGATTGGCTTGGAATTGGGTCGAGACTTCAATCTGAGGATAACCCCCTTTCATTATCCAACAGGTTTAGCTCTAATGAATGGGATCAAATGGAAAAACATACTAGTCCCTATGGTGTGATTTTATATATTTTTCATTTCAAACTTCAGTTCAAATGAAGCAATAGAACTATGCTTCTGTCAAATAAATGAATGAATTAGCTAATTAATGAACAAATTAACAAACAACATATGTCTTTAATCGCAATTCTGTATCAAAAGGAGGTAAAATTAAGAAATATCACATTTTAATTCACAAGAACGTTTCTGGCTCAATTCGATTTAGTCAACTCTGCTTTCACCATCTTTGGGCAAAAAGCACAGTTTAGTAGCTGTTGCTGTGACAACGTATTCGAGCAAGCTGATTGGTCACTGCTGAAACCACTAGCAGCACTGCCAGTAGGGTGACTTTGTTGTGGCTGTATATAACTGACATTTTTTATTTATTCTGGAAGCCATCTGGTATAATATGCTTTGTAGCAGATTACGTTTCGTTTACCAAATCAGTGCATTTCAGTTTGTTCTCGCATAACTGGAAGCCTTTAAGCAATCAGCAGACAAACTGGTTAGCTAAGGTAAGAAAACTCCCAGTCATCATTGGCACTGGAAATAAAATCTTACCACGGTACGGCAAATTTTGGAAAGACAGCCACACACGCATATGCATATACATACGCCACTTCTTTGATAATTATAAAAAATGCGAAATATAAAACAACAACATTTTGTGTCATTTTTAACACATTTTCCTGCATTTCTGAACCATCATTTTGGGACAAAGAAGCATGAAATCACTAGACAAAGGGTAAAATCTATCTGTGAAGGACAGATTCATACAGGGTGTGAGAGACATCTTCATGGGCGTAATTTCCAGGGGGGTCATGACCCCCCCAATAATCAGATCCAGCCAATATAACCCCCCCAATAATCATGTTTCCCCCGTAATGGGTGGAGATCTCGACCCCCCCAATGTTCCAGCCAAAGTTACGCCCTTGGACATCTTACCATGTCAGTCACTTATCTGCTCAGCCCCTCGCCCCCACCTGAACAGGCATTTTGTTAGCCCCTACCTCCAGAATGCATTGGGGGGCCGCACAGCATCACCATGCCTTGTCCATCACGCACTGAGACGGCACTTCTCAGCTGGGCTTTGAAATTCTCTAAGTCTACAAATGAAAATGATAAAAAAAAACTGATTCAGGAAGAGTTACATGCTGCAATGATGTATATAGGGCAGTATACGGGTTTATGACTGCAAGTAAGGCACGTTCATTAATGTTCGCTAACCTAGTGAATAACGTGCTATTTGCCATAGTGGCTTTGCCTTCATTTTACTGTTTTTAAAGATTAGGTATCTCAGAACAGAAGCGTCTCATCCACATATTCAGACACGTAAATTTACCTATAAATCTTATAAAGATTGCTCAGGAAATCACAGCATTACCATGACATCCTGCAAAATTTTGCATAAACTACAGTATTTTTTTTTTTCAAATCCACTTTGTAGTGGTTACTTCTTAGTATCAGCACACTACTTAAAGTAATTATTTTCTCACAGTATTTCAAGCATCAAAGTAAATGAGTGATTAATGACAGAAGTTACTGGAATCTTTAAATGCTGCCGAACAAAAATAACTTTATGATGTAATGAATCTTCCGTACCGTAAGACAAAACAGCATGTGATTAACTTAGACCGAGATGTGGAAGTTTGGAGAAGACAGATGTGAGTCAGAGTTGAAGCAGAGCACATCATTAACAACAGTTTTCACTGCCAGAAATAACAGCCAATATCAAATGCAGTTTAATCCTGCACTTTAAAGAATTAGTTTCCATGTCAATGGGCGTAATTCAATCCATTTATGTAAATTAGCACGCGCTGGCATGCCACGCTTGTACCTGGCCCAGAATACTGCTCCTCCTCCCATGATAGACGCTAACGCCAACATCTCCTCACGGAAAACCCAGCATCGCATTCAAAGTGCATGAAAACCAGACACTAGTCAAATCAGGAATGTCTGTCCTGTAAGGAAGGTGTTTCTGTTATTTTATTTTAAGAAATATGCATGTGGATGATTGTACCCATGTCCCTGTTTATTCTCTAAAAGAAACTCCATCCAGTTAGGTGAACTGGTACCTGTAAATTGCCCAGGGTATGCGCTTGTATGTGCGTGTTTGTGTGTGTGTGTGGTGTGGGTCATGTATATATTACATTGTGTGCACCAAATTTTGACGTTGTGGGGACCACCTACTTAGTCCCCATAAGGGGACATTAAATTTTCTAAAAAAAATGTCACATGAATAAGAAGCAAAATGACTACTAGCTTTCCAGCATAAGCTGAAGTATCTGGGAAAACAAAATATATTAAAATATACTTTTATCTTTCAGGAGCAGTTTTAAAAGTCATGCAACAATACTGACTCTGGCTTCATAGCTGGCTTTTGGCGTGCAACATTGTTCCTGCCATTGTTAAATGTCAATACATTATGATATTATCTGTCTATCTGAGTGCATGGATTAACACGCTCGTGTATCATTGCTACCCCGTTGTCCCATTTCTTCCTTATCTCACAATATTATTATCATTGCTCAGCAGACACGATTTTTATAAAGCACCAGGCAGAGTTTACAGTTATGCCTATTTATATATTTGGCATGTTTTACTCAAGCAATCCAGGTTAAGTACTTTGCACAAGAATAAAACACCAAGTCCCCTCCTGGGACAGTTCAGAGCAGATCGCATGATTTTGGGTCGTACCAAAACCCAGATCTTTATGCAAAGCTTCATTTCCCTAATAATTGTGCCAAATTTAGCAGAGCCGGCCGAAAACACACAAGAAAATAAAAACTATTTAAAATATTTAAAATTGCAATCATCTTTTCTCAATTTTTAAACAGCACAGTATTACATAAACCCACTAACTGTGTGACAGAGGCTCTCTCATACTTCAGTGTCAGCTGATCAATTCATCAGGTCAATTTCACATTTATTTATTTGACAGCTGAGTTCAGTTCAGTGTTAAATGTTCATCCTTCACTTACTGCAAGAAATAGATGGTTGTGATACTTGGATGTTTTAATCATGAGGTTTTGGAAGTTAAATTGATGTTAACGGATGATTTACAATGATATCAAACAAGACTAATTCTGCATTAAAATTTTAAACAAGGGAAACATGTATGTTTCAAGATTATACATGCATCGTAATCTGACATATGTTTTTATATTTTCCACGAAACAGAGGGTGAAGCTCATTCCGTGTAAAATATCAGTACATCTTTTTCAATTTTCTGAATTGTGCCTAATTATGACAACTGAAGGCGGGTCTTCCTGGTATAGATACCATCCATCCATTTAGAAAAGATGAGCCATATGTGCATGCAGTGAAAATAACACATACTGAGGATTTTATAATCATGGCTCTATCTTTTGTATGTGTGTGTGTATACGTATAAAACATGTGCTTTATATGTATATGTATGTATATATATACAGTGGTATCTCAGTTCTTGAACTCATTAGAACTCGAATGTCTTAAAAGTTGAACCAACCAGTTCGAAAAAAAATGACCTACAGTAGTACTCGATCTGAATCTCAGAAATCAAGATAACTTGTACGCGCGGGGAAATGAGTCACGGACGTCTCTCAGCGGAAACAAAGGGTAAAGCTTCAGTCTCAGCCTCGCATTCATGTTTACACTAGCTGAATTCATACATTTAGACAGTAAAAATACATTTAGACAATGATAGACAGTAACAGTAATTATTATTATATAATAAAATACATTTAAA
>JABJVO010000126.1:16896339-16907190 GCA_026770805.1 Boulengeromyrus knoepffleri
CAGGATGGGGCGCCAACCCACTGCAGGGCATAAGGCCGGGAACAACCCAGGATGGGGCGCCAACCCACTGCAGGGCATAAGGCCGGGAACAACCCAGGATGGGGCGCCAACTCACTAAAGGGCATAAGGCCGGGAACAACCCAGGATGGGGCGCCATCCCACTGCAGGGCACATACACCATTCATGCAACCATTCACAACTGTGGACTATTTGGCAACTCCAATCCACCTTACCATGTTTTTGGACACCCTACAGCATTACGGAGAGAACTCTACAAACACTGCCGCTGAAGACTGCCACCACGACGCCCCTAATACTAAAACCACAATTAAAAAAGATTACTGTGGCTGTTATTTGTCCTTTTTCCATATAAGCTTTTCCAGTTCATGGTAACGGCAAGCCTTATGCCTCTCGAACGAGGCAGACAGCACAGCACAGGAGACCGGCAGGCTGGCAGAACACGGGGAGAAATCAAGGGGCCAAGATGCCACAGCGCTGCCCGAATTTCACACGTAGCGTCTGTCCACTGCCTACAGCTAAGGCTCTTCACTGTGTTTCTGACTGAAGTGTGTTTATTGGTAGGTGATATTAAAGGTCATCCTTTGGTCTAGGCACTTACTTCAATCCATTCAGCCTTACAACAACTGTAGTCCATGGCCCAAAAATCCGAGAGTGATATTTCAAAGGGCTTGCATTTCTTTTGAGTAGTCCGGCATGTTGCCAGGTTCCTGCATGTGATTGGTCCGTTCAGGCGTGTGGGAATGGGGTTATGGATGTGATAGGTTGGTTTTAGTGTAAAAGTCGGTATGTTTTCGGAGCTCTGGAGAGTATAGTGAGGTTCAGGTCACTTCCGGGTATTTAATAAAACTCCCAGTAATGATTCATTAAAATCCCGCATCATCCACACCATGTCGGTCTACTTGGCAAGCCCATAATAATCATGCAAACAAACAAACAAATAAAGAAATTAGGATCCATGTTTAATTTAAGGGTTTATTTCACTGAGTTTTACAAAACGAAAGTTTTGTATATTTTCCCAAGATAGATTTTAAAGTCAGATAGAATCATGAGTTTGTTTCTTATTTTTGTAATACAAGTAATTTTATTACCCTGAGGTATAAAAATTCTCAGTGTGGAAGTTGAAATGTGGTCCCTACAGACTACTTTGAAATCCTATCTATTCAGATTGTGCACATCAGAAATTAAATTACCTTAGAGATACTTTACAGTCCTCGATACAAATGAAACAATTAGCTTTCTGGCATTTATATTTAGACGTTATTTCCAAACAAGGATTTTTACTACATAGCTCTTATGTATCAAAGTACTAGAACCATTAGACACACCAACAGTGGTTCCCATTAAAATATGAAGGAAATACTGAGAATCATTACAACAGCATGTTTATGTATATTAACATAATAATTTGTAAAAGGAAGATCTTACCACTTATTGTGATGATAAATCACCTGGAAGTATGAACCCTATTCAATGCAGATGTCATCAGAAACAAATCTATGTTAAATCTGGCAATAATCTGCACTTAAGACCGGTGGAAGGCCGTGGATTGGCCGAAACTAAAATGCACCTCAATGTCAGACAGGCGATTGGGCAGCAGATAGAAATAAAAAATCTAATGCTAATAGGAAATAAGCTTAAATATCAAAAATGACTGCATTGTTTATTAAATACAGATCTTCAAATCAAAAAAATGACCAGCTTCTCAGATTTGTTGGGTGCTATCTGAAACGAGTTTTTCACATACAAGCTATTTTTTTATTTATTTATTTTTTTATTAAAACATATGTAAATTTAGCTCATAGCTTAATTTTACTTATGTCTTCTGCAGTTGCTTGTGCCCCAACCCCGCCCTAGAGATACTGAGATTATCCTGACGGACATCCTGGGCACTGACTGAACTCTATCGTAAAATAAAGAATTTTATACTTGGGGTTAACCAGCAAGAGTCAGACAGCTAGCGGGGCAGCCTGATCGCGGCGCTCTCGCCGCCTGGCGTCAGCCGCTGGCTCATTAACGATTTTAGAAAGATTAATTTGCTCTCTACTTCTCATGCAAATCCTGATGCAAATCCCATGGCGCGAGCGGACAAACTTATCGACGCGGCTTACGTGAGGCCGCCACGCGCCACAGAGGGATTCTGGCTGCTCCATTAGCGGAATCCGCACTGCCACCTAAGAGCCGTGTGAGTCACGATGTGCTGACTGTAGCTGGGATAACCACCATCGCTGCCATCGTCTGAGCTCACAGAGAGGCACGACTCACGGTCGGCCGAAACAAAGGGCAGTGCAGACAGTGCCACTCCAAATACACTGGCTTTCCACAGCGGTATGGGAGCAAAAATGTGTGATTTGCTTGGGATAAAGGTGTCTCCCATATAAATAAGTGTCAAAGAAAAGTAATTTCTGCCTCCCAGTGAAAAAAAAATAGATATGGGTATTTCTCTCCGTGAGCTCACCCCGAACCCGCATCACCGACGCACACCTCACGGTTTGACAGGAGCCTCTCCACGAGTTCACCCCTAACCCGCATCACCGACGTACACCTCACGGTTTGGGGTGATAAAGGAACTCAGAACAGGCCGTTGTGCAGCTTCAGCAGCAGCCCTGAGAAGAGGCGACACTCTCGGCCGTCTCCTATAAGCTGTCAGCACTGGCCACCACCGCAGACCCTTATGAGCTCATCCGCGAAGTGGGTGAATCACACCCATTTATCCCATTTATAAATATAAATGCCTAATAGTTTAATCTTCACCAGTGCATGGTGTCATTGTATCTGAAACTGTGCTCCCCCCCCCCAAAAAAGGGAATTGATCTCTTAATGTCCGCTTAACTACAAAGATCTAAATAAAAGGCTGACAGACATGTGTGTGTGGGGGGGAGTTGTTCGAGCTGTGAGTTCATTTAATCTTACTTACAATGCAGGAGGATTTGTAACAGATATTTTACTGTACGTTTTCCTGAATCAATTACAGCAAAGCTTTGTAAAGACCCTGACTTTTGGGTTTTTCACTCTCTTCTAAGAGAAGATAAATTTAGTTAAGACAGCTGGATAGAAGAATGAAGCTGATATTAGCGGCGATTCTTTTGGCCCGAATTTCCTGTGAATGAAACAATTTTAAAAACTTCTCTCTTACTGGTATTGAATCCCACATAATAAGAATAATTATATTTACAAAAGTGCATTGCAATTTTCTGTCTCTAGCAGATGCATATATACAGACATACCAGGAAGATCAGTGATTAAAGCCAATTGAAACGATGCTTTTTAACTTGCAGCATACAGATGTGGACTTCACAGTGATTCATATTATCCAATTTGCATAAAATCTGATCATGTGCAATGTAAATAACATACATATCAAACCACTAAAATCACAGTCGGAATCACGTATGCCACGATAAAACATTTTATCTGTAATAAAACATATTATCTTAGACTCTTAATTAATTAGAGAAATGTCACAGTTCAAATCAAATTAATTTGAAAAGTGTGGCAGAGATATACCTCAAGGAACGACTATAAAAGATACAAAGATAAAATTTGTTAAAACTTCATGAAAATATGAAGGACAAACAAAACTACTTGGCATTTTATTATGGTTTGTGTAAGTTTCACAAGTCATTAGATAAAAGCTATTTTATTTGCATAAGTGAAAAAACAAAGCTTAAATTAAATGAAAACAAGACCAACACAGAAAAATACAGAGACTCTAAAACAGATGATTTAATCTTACATTAGGATAATGTATTTAATTCATTCATTAATTCAAAGAATACAGTCGGCTTCCAGGTGTGCGACTAAAATAATCTGATATAATGTATATCTGATATAATGTATACCCTACATTTTCTATCTATTGTTAAAGTAATATTTTATTTAGACAACGATTGCAAAAAATATATACTTTGGGCAGAATTCTGCATTAAAATTTGAGAATTCAAATAGGAATATTTATTAGAGTCCTTAATTCATAATTTATTCTGGTGTCTTTAAGTTAGAGGATAATGGATTATATTGTCCTTAACACAGGAACAAAGAAAAACAGTGAACATCGATTGTCTTTTATATATGTATTTTTAATGTAACACTTAACACTGTAACATTTAAAATAAGGCCTGTATAGCGAATCTTCTGAATACCCTCTACGTGTAAACATTTATCTAATTACACTGCACTTTGCAGATGTACAGTAAGACCTTGTTTTGATCGATACATTATATTCAAGAAAAGTCAATAATATAAAAAAAAGATGGAGAATGTTCCTATAGTGTTTTACAAGCTGGCTTCAGAAATGATAAATTTATTCAGTTGTGCTCTCACTGGCTATTGCACTGGATCTGGGATTCTCCATGGCCTGCATGATATGTGCTTTGAAGTAAGGCATTTTATAGATGGGCTTCATAAACAGCAAAATGCTGCGACAATGTTCACAGAAAACAGAGGTGTGAATTTACTCTTTGCAGTTACACCTATATCCCATAACCGTGTCTGTTGTTTATTGTGCATCTCGCTGGACTGGTTCATGCGATGCAGCCTTACAGCTGATTTCCATGTCATACTACAGCACTGCTTCCTGGAGTATGGTGCTGGCCCAGTGCTTGTATCCAAGGTGGCAAAATCACCAGTTTCCAACTGCAGCACAAACTAAAGAATAAAAGCTGGAAAAATATGTTGAGCAGGACCAAGTCTTAAAAAAATCCCGTAGAAATGTGCATGTTGAAAGAAGATCGATCATAAAAAAATGTAGTGTGGAATGCTACTGTGTTATTCTACTGCCAATGCTACTGCGATTAATCTTGTTATTCTTCTTATGAATAGCAACATCTCCAAAGGCATGCTTTAATGCACTGTTTCTCAACTGGTGGGTCGCAACCCAAAAGAGGGTCACGGGACCATTTTCACTGGGTCATGGAATCTGTGACTTGTGTATTTATATATATTTTGACTGGCATGGACTGGCATTTCTCATACAGCATTACTGTTACTGCGCTACATTGTACTTACAGTTACTGTATTTTTTGTGAAATAAATTTGGTTCAAATTTTTTTTTTTTAATTTGGGTCGTGATCCCTTAAGGACCACGGAAAAAATCAGGGTTCTGATGCTAAACCAATTAGAACCACCACTCGAATGGATAATTACAAAACCAAATTGTAATTGGAATATATCTGCAGTCAACATTTACAATAAATATTACAATAGCCCAGGATATCTGACACAACTACTGTAGACAAGCTGTGCTATGCTTGTCGTTAAATGCAAAACAGATATGAACTACAAAGGTATCTTGAAACAGTTATTCTACATATGTCAATAAACCATGTCATGAACAATGCATTATTCTACATCTGCAACCATGAAATATCATTCCTCATACTTCTATGTTTTATGTAAATGTAATTATTGAGAAGTTCCTGACTGTTGCTTTGAGAACTGCTTCCATCAAAGCAAATGGCAGTTCAGAGCAGCGTGAATATGATTGATCAATGTGTCTTAGCATGCATGCATAAATAACATTTTATAACATCAGAAACTGGCAACACTTCCATAACAGCACCAGAAATCACAAGAGAATACCATGTTGTCACGAATCACACACCCAGGAGAACAGACAGAATAATCTGTCCTGATGGAACAGCCAATCACTCACATGAGCGAATTATACTCACTCACTGTTAACAGGGGCTACTCTGATTGGAACTTGATCGAAAAGGACAACAGTGAACTCTAAAACCATTAAAACTTTCTATTTACAAATCATGTTGTAATAAGTCAAAATACATAATCAAAGTTTTCGTTTTTATAAACTGTAATGTAAAAACGCACATTGGGATTAATTTTTTATTGTATTTATAATATGTGAAAAGTTTTTGTCGAACACATCACACTTCCTACACACTCATAGCTTTTAATATTAATTTGATCCACCCTAAGAAAAATGAAATGCAGCAAGTTTCTGGTCTGGCAATATACCTAGAAATAATCCAATAAACATGAGTGTAACAAGGACTTAAATCCATCAGAAGGCCATGACTGATGTCACCCTAGCTAGAAACACACACCTCGGACGTTTTAGCACTCCAGGGACCCTTCAGACGCTACCATGAGGGACCAAGGACACCTATCGCATAGCAAGACAGCAGTCAGGCACCTGAACCACTGTGTCATCTCTGCACCGTCCTCCGTACAGCAAAAGGAATGAATTATCAGTTATCAGACGGAAGACTCTGGATAAGAAGATCCCTTCTGCTGTCTGTGAGCCACATCAAACATCCAGAGGTATGGTGCCACGAAAGAGCAGAACAGAGCCCAACATCGCGATCTGGCTACGTGCCATTTTAAAGTCAACTTAAGGAAGCAAGGGGACCGCAAGATGTTACCTGACGCCTTCAAAGTGAGTCATTTTTAGGAAGGTGCAATTACGGTACACTCTAAATAACAACCGTAGGTAATAAACATGACTTTCCTTCTCAGGTTTAGCTGTGACTGCTAGCCAAACATGCACTGAACAAACAAATAAATAAACATTTTCCATGTGCTATTCTCCGTCTGATTTAGCAAACAGATACAGATTTTTACGTCTCAGAAAGGCTGATGGGTGGTAGATGACGGTAGGTGAATTTAAGTTCTGGAGGGTAATTCTAATGACAGGTTAATGGACATCGGAATTAATGAATTTAAGGAGACACCTGCATCGGCTGGGCTCAACCTAAGTGTCACATAATCTTATACATTTTTAAAAAAATCTCCTACCAGTAATACTGAATGCCGCTTTGGATGCCTAATCAACCAGATACAAGAAAAACGTGCCAGATCTCAAAAGCTGATGGCAACACCTTCCTATTCATGTGAGCAGTGAGCCACGCAAAAAGCACGCACGCTTAAATGAGTAAAGTGACGCAAAATCCGGACAAAATACGCCTCCGCATAAAGCATATTTTCGTGCTACAAGTGTGTTTTATTGATTTAACTTTATTATTTTAATCGTGCATAGATACTTCTCAAAACTTCAGTGAAATATTCGCACGGCAAATGGCACACAGAAATACACGCACTTTTGTCACATTCGTTTTGGAAGAACGTTAACTAGCAATTCGATTCTTAAGACATTTCGATAAACATACCCCCTTAGCCTGCTCTTCTAAATCAGTTCATAGTTTGCGTTAGTGCAATAAGAGAATGCAGTTTTTTAAATATTTATATTGCTGCTAGAGTATTTTACAGTAGTACTAGTTGAAGTAATAGTAGTAGTAATAATAATAATAGCTTAAATAATAAGGATGATGATGAGGAGGAGTAAGATATGTAATAATGGATTAAGTGTATTTTATTGTAAGCGTGAAAAATAGCAGTAAGCAGTTTTCGCGGATTTTCTGTTACTTACCCAGCCGGCGAAGGAAATGCGGTCTTTTTCCTCCTCATGAAACTGGAGTCCAGGCTGTGCGCAGGGCATTGATTCCTATGCTGGCATGCACGGTGCTGCGCCTTTGTGCTTCACTGTTAATGCAACCATTTCCTCAGTAAGCGAGATCAGTTATCCTGCACGGTGTGACGGTACCGCGGTGTCGGTCGGATCTCACTGGGCAGCCCGGTCCGGGAGCCTGGCGCCTCCGCTCGCAAAAAGCCGCACCGTAATCCCCAAAGCCTATATTCGAGTCCGCAAATGTGAGCCTCAGCTCCGGTGTCTGGATAACCTGCGCTATGTATTTATACTTTCTTATATATTTTCTTCAAGCAATCTCCAGCTTTCTGGCAAAGGAATGTGATGTTTTCAGATGAGAGGTTATGCCGGGAGAATATTCCCCGCTGAACTGCGAGCGCTGTTTAAAGGGGGATCTGAAGGCGATTAACTGCGCCACACTGTGAATTCCTGAGCCTCAGCGTTTGCAGAAATACCCCCGTGCAGACCATACCCATCCACACCAAGCATTACACCTTCTCACGTCCAATGAATGCAGCTCGGATACCATAATCATATGACACGTTACAGACTCAGATCGCCGGGTCTCCACTTACAATTATAACACCTGGTTTACTTAGAAAATTAAGCTGGCATTTAAATTTTAAATACATTTATACAAGCCCCTTAACTCAGTGCAGATTTTTTTTTTCTCGCGTATCATCCCTCATCATATGTATATTAAAGTCATTTTATAGATTTTACACCTTTTTTAAATTTATAGATTAATTATTAATTATTATTAATTTGTGTGCTTAGGTCGTCCATACAAAGGTAGGATTCTGCTTATTGGGAATATTCACATGCATTTGTCATAAACTGTAGCACAGTACTTAAGATTTCATTAGACCCCAAAGATCCAGCAGATTTCATTTTCTGGTCATCGGACCATTTTAGAGACTGTTCACCTCTCCGGAAGGAGATGTTTTGCGTTCCCATTTATGACAGAAATGCACCTCCACAAGCTGAATATGAAAGCTCAAAATTTCTTTGCATTTACTGGCCTTTACTTTCCCCACTAAAGGGCGGGGAAATGCATGCTATATGCAGCATAGCTCTTCTTCATGGCACTCAAGCCTGTAGACATAGTTTGATGTTCCCTGCATATGGCTTTGGGAGAACTGGTGAAGAAGGATGAAGGATTAAGCCAGACACCGATCACTACAGCCATTCTGCTCACAAAGTGCAATGATGTTTGACTTGTAATCCTATGGTAGGCAGTGAACGTAGTGAAATTATGCACAGCCTGCTGTTGGGGTGGGTGGGCTGATCAGGTCTTACACATGCAGTAACCTTTCATCGATTCGACTTCTTCACCCTGCATCCCAAATCAATTCACATCGGTCATATTTGCATGTTCATCCCCAGCTGGTCCAGCTGACAAAATCTTCTGTCGCCAACCTCCATGTCAACGTCGACCAAGGCTGAGCAGAGTGACACCGTTACTGAGGAAAGCAATCACGTCTCTCACTTACTGCTATATTTAAAAACTGGTATTTTATTTTTCATTTTATGATTTGTGATCTTGTTCTTTTGGGTCTGGTTAGGGTTAGGGCTTCCTCTGCTGCCCCCTGGAGGACGGGCTCCCCCTTAGGGTCTGGTTAGGGTTAGGGCCTCCTCTGCTGCCCCCTGGAGGACGGGCTCCCCCTTTGGGTCTGGTTAGGGTTAGGGCTTCCTCTGTCACCCCCTGGAGGATGGGCTCCTTCTTTGGGTCTGATTCTTCCCAAGGTTCCTTCTTCTAGGGAATTTTTCCTTGCCACTGTTGCCTTGGCTTGTTCACTGGAGGCTTTGGGCAGGGATAATGTAAAGCACTTTGAGACGATGTAATGTTGTGAAAATGCGCTATAAAAATAAAACTGAAATGAAATTAAATGAAACATCTTTACACTGAGGACACATGACTTCTAAAATGTTTTAAAATGTTTAAGAGGTGCAAAAAACTGATATAAATACATTGCTTATGAACTTGCTCACATCCAGCTTTATAAAGAATTGAGTGAAAAAGGATGCAAATGGCGGCCATGCTTCACAATTCGATTAGCGAGAGCCTCTCTGCTTGATGGTGTCTCCCTTCCCAAGACCACGCTACTTCGTCTTCTTCCGTCAGCCCATTTTTGATGCCTCTGTATTAACCAGGCACAGCTGTTGCTGCATCCAAGCGAAGAGCAGCATCTGCATTGGTGAGGATTTCGGTGAAGAGCTTTGCAATCATTCACACGCAATTCACACACAATCTCGGCTCACTCCTGTGGATAGACGTGCTGTCATAATTGCAGAATACCCGATGATGCCTACGCAGTCAGCCGAACGCTGATTCCTGCTGTATGACTTGAATTTTAAAAGCTGCCATTCAGTTAGGCGCTTTAGAAAAATCGCGCACTGATCATTACACATTGGTAAGCCATTAACACTTAATTCCTGAATGCATGTTACAGGAGTCTTTCTCCCATCTGCCTTAATTATGAACTACACATCTCAGTAAATAACACTCACGCCTCCCAGTTCATATCAAACAATCTCATTTCTCACCATATACGTACTGGTGTTGGGGGTTCCAGGTTCTCACACATCTCGCACATTTGCTGTACCACAAACAAAGGTGAATAGAGCTTATTGTTTGCTAGCTGTGTGTTTAATCTGGGGGCGAGTTTGCAAACTCTTGTTTATATTTGTCTTCTGAGATCACAATCACAGTCAGTCACATTCAGGCAGGTGTAAGGTGTAAATATTTGTACATTTTTAAATGATGCAGATTTACCGATTCAAAATAAAAAAAGACAGGTGGCTTGATATGTTAGATTTATAAATCAGACCAAGACGCTCATGTTTGTAAGATAAAATTTGCTCAATATGTACAGTAGGCCTGTAAACTCTGCCCTTAAATGTGAATGTATAAAAAAGTAGATGTAAATAAAATATACGTTATAAAAAATTTAATTTAAAACTACTGATAATTCGTGTGTGATTCACGAATATGTGTAGATGAAAGCAAATGGAGCTAACACTCTTGCTTGTATGTATAAATGGGGCGAGATGTAGTAGGGATGCAAGTAAAGCGCCGATGGGGTACACTTAGCGTAAAGCGCCGATGGGGTACACTTAGCGTAAAGCGCCGATGGGGTACACTTAGCATAAAGCGCCGATGGGGTTCACTTAGCGTAAAGCGCCGATGGGGTTCACTTAGCGTAAAGCGCCGATGGGGTACACTTAGCGTAAAGCGCCGATGGGGTTCACTTAGCGTAAAGCGCCGATGGGGTTCACTTAGCGTAAAGCGCCGATGGGGTACACTTAGCGTAAAGCGCCGATGGGGTTCACTTAGCGTAAAGCGCCGATGGGGTTCACTTAGCGTAAAGCGCCGATGGGGTACACTT
>JABJVO010000126.1:16907290-16927510 GCA_026770805.1 Boulengeromyrus knoepffleri
CACTTAGCGTAAAGCGCCGATGGGGTACACTTAGCGTAAAGCGCCGATGGGGTACACTTAGCGTAAAGCGCCGATGGCGTACACTTAGCGTAAAGCGCCGATGGGGTACACTTAGCGTAAAGCGCCGATGGGGTACACTTAGCGTAAAGCGCCGATGGCGTACACTTAGCGTAAAGCGCCGATGGGGTACACTTAGCGTAAAGCGCCGATGGGGTACACTTAGCGTAAAGCGCCGATGGCGTACACTTAGCGTAAAGCGCCGATGGGGTACACTTAGCGTAAAGCGCCGATGGGGTACACTTAGCGTAAAGCGCCGATGGGGTTCACTTAGTGTAAAGCGCTGATGGGGTACACTTAGCCCCGACAAAGACAGTGATCTGCACCGTCTCCTTATTTTTTAGTCATTTAGTTATTATTCTTATTACACATATGTCTGAACCTCAAAGATGTTGCAGTATGAACAAAGAGATTCACCTGAAACAAAACTTAAAAAACCCACGCAGGGTTTTTCTTTAGTAAACTTTCGGTAACAGAATTTCTGCAAATATATTCAAGCGATAGCTAACATAAACAGGCATTTGGAGTGAGAGTCACAGATGCCATTTATCAGTACTGGAAGTGTTGGGAATGGTCCAAAAATGTATGAGGCTTGATGAGAATATCTGGCCATGTGGAGTACAGCGTATTTATGTAGGTGGGAAAACACATCAAGTTTTAATTTAGAGAATGCATCTATTGCTTAATATTTTTAACATTATTACTTGAATAGAATAGAATAGAATAGAATAGAATAGTGATACAGGCTATCCTCAGGTTACGAATGACATCAATTCCCTAAGTTTGTCTTTAAGTCGAACTTGTAGGTAAATTGGGAAAGTAATAACATGGTAAATAATAATGACAATAAAACACTGATAAAAAAGTCACTACATAAAGTTCTGTAACTCGAGCCTACAAACAGCTGAAGCTGTGCCGTGCTTTTATGTAGTGCATGTGTCTGTAATGACGAACCATTGCGTTTCACTATTTTTTAACTTTTAATATCTCAGACTTTACCTCAATCTTAATATAATACACTTTATAACTGTCCGTTCGTAAGCACCAGTTGTCTGTAAGTCAGACGTTCTCATCCCGGGGACGTCTGTACTTTATTAGTCCCCGTGGGGAAATTCTCTTCATTCTCGCTATGACACACAGACACATACAGGTGAGAGCAGGCTGGGGTGGGGGGGGCATGCAGTACCCCTGAAGCTGGGGCTTATGGTCTTTCTCAAAGGCCCACAGACATGTGATTATTCAGCCAAGGTTGGGACTCGAACCTGTGACCTTCCGATCAGATTTTTAATATTATGACTTTTACTAAACCCTACAAATTAGGATTTTATTCATTGTTATTTACTTGGTGGTTCGGTGGGCTGTGCTATTCCCTCATGCCTCCAGGTTTGGGACTTCTAACCCTAACCCTCACTCCTGAATGTGTGAGTTTGTGCGTTCTCCAGTCTGCGTGGGTTTCCACTGGGTGCTCGGCTCTCCGGCTGCTGCCATCACGTGGGCTGGTATCTCTGCATTGCCTGTGCCCTGTGATGGACTGGAATCCCTCCCCCAGGGTGTTCTGGGCTACCTGGGACATATGCCAGGCTCACTGACCCAGTACCGGATAAGCAGTGTCGGGTTTGAAAAAAATGACATATTTTACTCATTTTAAAGGCTTCCTTTATTCTGTTGTTAAGTGGTAACGCGATTATCATTATCGTGTACGTTGTACAACAATATATGTTATTTTTGCTCCCTTGTTTCACAGCTTCTTCATTCCTCTGATGCTGTAAATGCTCCTAAAAGTCAGATTGCATGATGAAAAAAAACCCCGTATGCCATCTTAAAGGTGAGATCTGTCGGCTGCAGAACAGGCCAAAATAAGATGGGAACGCGGTAATCTTGAGACAGATGGATGACGTGTTTCACCTCTAGTCAGTCACCCTGCCAGCGTGAGGCAGCTACACGGCCATATATAGGAACGTAACAAGCAAGGTGGTATCCTGCAAATGTGTGTCTGCTGCCCTGCTTACTGTCACATTCGCCGATTTATATATCTGCACACATTTCTGAACCATGCTGTCGCTCGACTCAGTCTCGTGTATTTTCTTATTACGATTGTGTAACTAAAATCAGGTGGAAGGCTAAGTGTCTATAGCGGCTGTTTATTACAAGTAGAGCAAAATTCGCAGCTCACAGAGCGAATGGCAATATCCAGGTGAACCAGCAGTTCCGATTGGACGCAGGTTTCTTCACAAAAATAAAAACAAATCAAAAAGTAAAATCGTACATAATTTCTTTGATTTCACTTATTTTTCATTTCTGTTTCAATTTTTCCCCAAGTGTTTTCTTAAGTTATAATAAACCATACACAAATGAATTATTAATTATCTATTGCTTAGACGCCTACTGATCTTATACATAGAATAAATAATATATAAAATCTTGATGATGGGAGGCATGACTGTCATAAACATTATTGATGGAAAATTCCCCAGGTTTACTGTGAAATCTCCTTCCTACTGAATATGGGAGCCCAATATCCAAAGGAAGACAAAATTTCACAGCGCAGTCAGGTTGTCGAACCATAGCAAGGGCATCAAAGAGAATCAGCCCCCTCATTTGTTAAGTTTCCTGCCATTTTCCTTTTATCATTTCAAAGGTGTGGGTAAACGTCATCCATGTGGAAGTTTCCCAAAAGCTTTATAAGAACATTCAAAAATAATAGACTGTGTGGTAAATTTCCAATTTAACAAACAGAAACCAGCAGTTCCCCTCAATTTTTGTCTCTATAACATCATCATTGTTGTCTAATCTGTATCCATTAACATTAACACAAAATAAATAAATGGTTCTCGATCATAATGCTTTACAGATGTTCCACAAAACAACCAGCTAAAATTACTTCTTTTCTTTTATGGGGCTTGTTCCAGGAATCAGTTACAGGAGATGAATCATCTTATCTTAGATTCATGTAAACGTGTGGTCAAACTTTATAGATTTTGACTTTGGCTTCTAATTTTATTGGTGCAGAATGTTTCTTGAAGGACAAATTTTGCTTCCAACCAAAAACTTTTTCATTTGCTATATTTGGAACTTGTTCATGGCATAAATTATAGGCGGTGAATATCTTTGGCTTAAATGCATGCAAACGTGTGTTTAAACTTTACAGATTTGGACTTTGGCACAAAGCGCGTGAATTTACTGAACACTTTAGGGTCAGACTCGTATACCCTACTCCATACTCCATACTCCCTACTCCATACTCCCTACTCCGTACTCCCGGCACGCCTTCTTCATTTCTTCTGCTCCTTTGATTTCTTTAGAAATCGAAACCTCAGTTGCACCCTGACATGAGATAATAGCTACAAACGTCCTCATCAACTCGTTTAATGATCTAACCTTAACCCCTACCCAGCCCTAACCATAACCATAAGTAACCAAACAAAATACAACAGTTTTGCATTTTTAGTTTTTTCATTGCAGGCACAGATTTTATAAAATAGAGTTTTCCCATATGAGGACCAGGAAACTGGTTTCCCATTCCTTTTGAAGGTCACTTGATGTCATCCTTCGATTCATGAGAAACTGTCGGATAAGTTAACGGTCAATTCCGGCATTAGAAAGTCTCTTCCGCCCTTTACCTGGCTGGTTTCTGGTCGTTCCCAGGGTCTCCTGCTTAGCAACCTGCTGCTCAGCGTAGCCTCCTGGCAGCAGAACCAGGATTAAACCAGGATTTAAACTGCAGATTGCTTTAAAAATATAGAGTGGTCTCTTAACTTTTTCCGTGGCTGTATACACACAAACACACACACACACAAACGCACACACACACACACAGTTTTGGAATTTTTAGTTTTTTGATTGCATTCACAGATCTTTATGGAGACCTGAAAAATTGCCCCCACTATGTCAAAATAACAGGTTTTTATTACATTGTTGGGGACATTTGGTCCCCTCAATGTATTATAAACCTAATCCACACACACACTCGCGCACACACACACACATGCGCACACACACACACATATACCTTGAACTTTCCAAAGGGTGCCAGATCTTGGGTGGAGACTCACTCCCAGTACAATACCTCTTTATTACCATGAGCACTATTTACCACAGGATGAGCATCATTATTAACGTTCTGCTCTGCCATGTTTGGCCTCCTTTACTGCGTTAATATATTCATGCATTTCATCAGAGATATAACTGTTGAGAATCTTCCACCAGGAATATTATGTCTGACCTTTCAAACTGTCAGGTTAGTAGTGTTAGCATCAGTTCAGAGCTCTATGCTGCATAGACTTTTAATTACAGGATGCATTGTCACTCTGTCCATATTCCAGTAAACAATCTCAGTGAACAACAGTGTGTATGAGAGATTGTAGGGAAAATACACTATGCCAACCACAGTTCATTCTTGGAAAATATTTTAAAGTCGTGACTACAGGTGAGCTGCCATCTTCCCAGAAAGTCAGACACAAATCAAGTGTACATGCAGTGA
Source organism: Boulengeromyrus knoepffleri (assembly GCA_026770805.1). Lineage (NCBI taxonomy): Eukaryota > Metazoa > Chordata > Actinopteri > Osteoglossiformes > Mormyridae > Boulengeromyrus > Boulengeromyrus knoepffleri. The sequence continues at coordinate 16,911,828 of JABJVO010000126.1, forward strand.
GCCAAAACGAAAAAAGCAAAGGAAAGGAAAATAGTGTTTCCACAATAAACAGGAAATAAAGAAATAAAAACGCAAATGTGCAAAGAGTGATTACTGTGAGCAGATAACAGAGAATCATGTACGGTGTAATTGGGTGGGAGAGAATGGTGTGCTTTTAGGGTGAGGTGTGTAACCACTGAGCTCTTAGGGTGAGGTGTGTAACCACTGTGCTCTTAGGATGAGGTGTGTAACCACTGTGCTCTTAGGGTGATGTGTGTAACCACTGTGCTCCTAGGGTGATGTGTGTAACCAATGTGCTTTTAGGGTGAGGTGTGTAACCACTGCGCTCTTAGGGTGAGGTGTGTATCCACTGTGCTCTTAGGGTGAGGTGTGTAACCACTGCGCTCTTAGGGTGAGGTGTGTAACCACTGTGCTCTTAGGGTGAGGTGTGTAACCACTGCGCTCTTAAGGTGAGGTGTGTAACCACTGTGCTCTTAGGCCCACTGGTTCTCATTAAAAAAATAAATACAAATAAAATAAATAAAAACTCTTTGCAAGGCAATCTTGAGCCTCTGCACATTTCATTTCCAATTAGCTATGCTTTAAGACGCTCTGTCCTAGCTCTCAAAGCAATACCATTGAAAATGAACACTGAATAAGTAACGGAACACATACTGTATGCTAAAGTGAAATATCTTTGTTTTTTGGTGTAGTAATTTATTCATTTAGTAATATAGGTTTTGCTTTTTTTCTGGTCCTTTCTCCTGTAATGTTGGCTAATAGGGTAACGTACCTCTGTAATCTCCAAGAGAATATTTACAGTCTTAAGAACCTCGGTACAGGAAACGACTCTCTGCTTTGCCTGTCATTGTTTTTTTTAATTTTTTAATGCGGAAGCAATAGTAGGTGACCACTGTCGGATTTTAATATTAGATTATTACTTTGTAATTATATGCTTGTCTACACAATTACTTTTTAATTTAGATTGCTGAATTTTATTTTCTGTTATGTTCTAAAACACCATTAGGATTTAATTTGACAGCCAGGGCTGCACTTCATTAATTAATTTATTTGTCAAACCAATATCTGAGGAGTGTCTTACTCATCAGTGCCACACAGTATGACTCACTTTTATTGTATCTTCATAATATACTCAGCCTTAATGTTTGTTTGTCTTTTAATCTGCCAGGCCCCTTATTTCCTTCGGGTGCCTTTAAATTCCATCTAGTTCATTAGCAGGGATATTTTCATGATCCAGTCATCATACCTTTTCCGCGTTTCAGCAATGCCTTAATCCACGTCTGCATACTTTAAATCCACCTCCTCTTCACAGGGGAAGTTCATTATGTCGTCTAACAACCATAGAGCACCTGCAAAACATAAATTCTGTCATGTACATTGTAGGAGTTCTGTCGCTTCCATGGGACAGTTGGAGGCTGGCTTGAGTTCTTGAGTTCTGACGGTTTATTGCAAATAAGGGATACTTACTGCAAAGTCACTTCACAAATCCCAGTCTGCCTCAGAAGCCAGTGGCTCCAGTACGCTGGCGTCAGCATAGTGGGCTTCTCAGGATTTAAGTCCCCAGCTCGTTTACAAATGCACAGTAAACTGTTCTCCACTGATATTGCAGACTTGCATATTTTCATTTTTCTGGCCAAGAGACAATTTTTATTTAATCTAATTTTCTGCTTAGCTGTCGTGTGAAGTGACAGCAGGACGATGCCGCCGCCGGCGTCAGCTTTCGCGCGGCAGCGCCGTGGGAAGCGAAAGCGCTCGGGGACGCCATCCTAAGACGTTCGCTGCTGTGTTTTTACGTCAGTAATTAAGAGCAATCTCTGTCGCTGGCTTTATTTCACAGCATGTGAGCAACTATGAAAGGGACCTGTTGCACTGGCTTTTCTGATTTACTGACGATTAGGGTAAGCGCGGACATTTTGGGCATGCTCCTGCTCGGTGATGAAGACGTAGCTTCTCTTCCTCTCTGCGGGATACGTACGAGACCCAGTTTCATGTCACTGCGCTGCCGAGAGAGTCATTATTCCCCAAAACATACGACTGTACATATTATAAGTCTTTCATGAAAATATCTTCAAAACCACTTAAGGGAATTTAAAAGGAAATTCCCGACTGGAATCCGGAATCTTTGCGATTCTGTGTCACCCCTTTGCATTTCATAATCACATTTCGGACTGAAGCGTATAAAATGGGCCAGACAAAGAGCGGGCTTGGCTGCCGGACAAACGGGGATTTGCACCTTTTAAAATAACACACTTCCACATGCTGACATTTTAATTGGTACTGATTCCCTTTTCTCTGTGGGACAGCATTTTGCAAGGTTTCCACGTTGGACAGCGGCGTTATTAAATCCCGATTGCCAGTTTTTTATGTGTGGCTGTCGACAACGAGAACCTATATCTGAGATCCGCTGTGTCCATTGGATACACACGAAGTGACCTGTTACAGTAATAGCCGCTGTGAGTAGCTCCACCTGGCAATAACAACGCTTTCTCATTGCATTTAGCGCCATTGCTAAAAATAACGCGCAGCATAGTTGGGTAAATCGCATAGATGGCGCCCCAGGATAAATTGCCTGTCAGATTGTTTAGTATGATACCTGTCAACAATTGTCTAACAGTGTATTATATTCTCAGATGGTTTTTCATTTCCTCCCCCCACACCACAATCCACCTGCCTGTGTTTTTATTGTATTTAGACTATTGCATTCTCTACTTTAGTTGATGTACTCATGAATTCATCCCAAGGGTGGCTGGGAATTAGAGAATCTCTGATTTCACAGAGGGCCTGCGCACCATGGTTTCTGGAGACGCAGTGCCGATTACGCACATTTTTTACACTCGCCATTCTGGCATCTACTCCCGTTGATACCTAACGCCAGTCCATTTATTTAAACGCCGTAAATCTTTAATCCGCGAACACGTTGCGCGATTGTCACGTGAGGCCTCACAGAAAAGACCTACAACTGAATATGCAACGCGCTGATAAATATTTCAGCATCACGTTTCCACCGACGCCCTGTTGACTTGCCATTTGCCTCTAGCTGATCCTTGCAAGAATGAAACATGTTTTGCTTGCAATATTTATTCTTTAAAAACAGTAAGTGCCTCACAGCGTCTTAGCAGACGAGAAGCAGTGGTGCCCCAATTTTTTTATCTCCCTCTGTAGGTGGAATGAGCGCTACGACCAATAGGGCCCCCAAACCACCAGGCCCCTTCGTCACCACACCATTTCTTAACCAGACTCCATTCATGTATTATACTCATCTATTCACAGCACAGTCTATCTTTCACAAATGTCAGGCAAAAGAATGAAAAGAATCCTTCTATTTATTAACTGCAGCATTAATTATATGTTGTCTCAAAAGTCTTCACACTGATATTTATCAAGCAATCATACATTTTTTTTTCTGGGATATCTAATGTGTATTTATGTGTTTTTTTTTAATGTTTTCAAATAAACATTCGTACATCATGCACACATTTTATGCACATTAACTTGGTGATTTTTCATTAAGAAAATAATAATATAAAGTGTGACGTGGACACTATTGTTCTTGCTGGAACAGTAACGTTTTTTTAAGCAACAGAGGTCAGTATCCCATGCTCATTCATCTTAAGCTTCTCATAAGAAAGTCAAGGACACGGGGGGGGATTGACACTGAACCGCGCTTTCCGCTGGCAGACGTAATTCTGCAGGTCGCAATATTGGTTATCATGCAGTACAGGACTTTTTAGAAGCTGCAGTCCTGTCATGAAGGCAGACATTACATAATTGTGAATAAAACATGTGGTGAAGTATAGTGTTAACCAGCACCACGTCACTTTCCATCCTCTTTGCCTATATGAGGGAATTCATCAATAGAGCAATTGTTTGAACTCCCGGCAGACCAGGGCCAGCTTGTAAAATTTATGAGCGGCAGTACAAACAGACAGGGGATGGATCGAAAGAGGGTCCCGCAGGCTGCAGGAAGAGGGTCGTTAGGAATAACAACACAATCAATCACGCCTCGCATGCCGCGCCGTTGCCAGCTTCATGCCGCACTGTTTTTGGAAGTGCACTCATGAACTTCTCATGTTATTATACCCAAGGAATGGTGAAACCTCAGAGGTCTCACTGAGCGTTCCGCCTTCACACGAGGATCCCAGAGGAACCTGCCGGTTCACAAAGGTGCAGTCCCAGTCTTGAAGTTGGAAAATACCATTTTATGATGTTTTACCTGCACTTTTAGGATCCTTTGTCACTTTGAAGTTTTGTTTTATAGGAATCATCTGTAGCCTTTACATTTCTAGTCTAGACAGAACTTGGGAAATGGGATGCATAACAATCATTCAGCACTTCAAACAGTCTCTTCTCTGAGGCGGTGAAATATTATTTTGACATGTGGGATACGCTTTTCGGTGTTGAGATTTAATTTCTATCGCGCGGCGTTTGTATTTTATCAGTTACACACTTTGGTTGAAAAATTAAAAATAAGAACTTTAAAAATAAGAACAGTCTTTCTACTTTTTCTTTTCATGCGTATACTGAGTTCCACAGGAGTATTGCTCAGAAAATCATCCAGGGACGTGTCTCTGTGTGTTTTGCAAAGCTCGCTTTTGTGCACTTCCGACATGTGGGGCCCTCCTTTCATGGAGCCAAAGCCAAACGGACTGAGGCTTAGCCTGCAGCATCACCCCAGTACATCCTACTCCTTATTTCCTGCCCTATTACTCACAGAACCGCGGAACAGTTCTTGGAAAGGAGTTGTAGAACTAAGACCACAATCTAGGCTAGAGAATTCAAGTGGAAAAACTTTATTCGCCCACCCACAGTCAGGCGATATGAGCAGCTATTAATGAAATTAAGCATGTCTGTGACCTGAATGAGTCCATCAAAAGGAATCACACAGCTGGCTATTTTAGTTATGTTCTTGACCTCTCATTAGGAATTAATGCCTTAAACTGGGCATTGAATGTGGCGATCTAGCTGATGTTTGATTCCATCAGCAGTTGACGACTGAGATCATTCACTGGATATTTTGATCTCTTCAGACTGTTGATTATTTGCAGGATCGTCTAAATACGCACCCTCTGAAATACAGTTATGAACTCCACTAATAAACTCTGCTGTGGACACAGTCCATTTGCTTGTCGTAATTTTGTGAACCAATTATAATGTTCGATCGTGTTATGGTTGAGATACAATGTTCATCTCAGCAAACAAAAATATTTGTGTATTTTGCAGTCACACCATGTCCCTGTAATTGAGGGTTCATGAAAATGTATGAATTTTGCAGTGGATCAGGAAACAGAGACTGTGCCTAATTAGCGGAAGTGGAGCTGAGAGGTTGCAGTGTAGAAACACTGGATAAAGTCAATGGAAAGTTACAAATTGCACCAAGGAGCCTTTGTGTCGACCACAGAGCCGCCTCAGCTGAGGGTAGCACCAGCGACGTCCTATAAACTGCAGAAATACAGCGGCTCACTCCAACACCCAGTCTTTGTTATAAATACCAAGTGAAAGCTGTGACCCAGCCTTCCATTTGGGTTCGATCTTGCTGGCCCGTATGATTTCTGTTTACTGATCCCGACTCCCGCCTGTCCGACTTGGCAAACCTGATCCTGCTGTTCATGTCTGACCCCTGCCTCCTTCACCCCCGTCGCTCTTCTCGGCGCAGCCAACGTCTGCAAGGATTTCTCGCTCATCTGCCTACAGCTAAGCCTGGATGGCTGTCGTTTTCCCTGAGGTTTAACCGAAGGAGATGGACAGTCGCTACGGGCTGAAAGCTGGACGCCTAGGGATTGAAAAATGGCTCAAATTGAGCTTAGTATATACAGCAAGTGGCACTAGACTGCTGAAATTAGTAACGATAAAGTGCTCTCTGATCATGGCTTAGGACAGGCAGGGCAAAGTGCCAGAAATGGGCTCTCAATCTGTGAGAGAATACATTGTAGCAATTCACTGTTCCATCAGCTACCTGTTAATCTGAAGAGCATGTCTTGTGGGAAGCAAACAGAGGAAGAAAGGCACCTTACCCATAGATTACAGACCCCCCCCCCCCATCAGCTAACCTGCTATTCAGACATGTTCCTTGCCTGTATAAATATTTCTCACTTATTCTCCTGCATTATTAAAGTAATGAAGTATAGTTTTATTCCTTCAAGTAGATTTCCTTATTGACGGTGAATGTAACATTTTAACACCGCACAGAGATTTACTGTAGCATAAAAATAGCAAATTAGGATAGCCTGTAGGCATAAATTGATAACATGCTGTAAAAATGTCTGTACGGAGATGCTCTCCAGTGAGGAAGATATAAAGCGTGGAGCGTGCAGTGCTTGTCTTCTCAAACAGTGTTCTTTCTGGACTGGCTGATTGTATGGAGAATAGTAAACCCATGTAAACAGAGGAGCGCCGGCCTCCCAGGGCTGATGACAAGGGCAGTGATTAACACTCTCATTCGTTCTCTTTGCATTCAGTGCCCAGACATCTCGCAACACTTTCCTGTACTTTGGTATTTGTAATGAATATATGTTGGACAAGGTAATACACTCCACAATTATAAATGTTAAATAGGCTCTTTAATACATGTTAAGTATCTGCACTTGCCACTTCTTGCTCCTGCGATGAAATGCTTTGTATCGCTGCACATTCAACAATTCACAGGCAGCTCAGTTAATTTATTTTGTACATATTTGCCAAGCTAACAGAATAATACAGGATCTGAACCGCAGACTCAGGCTCCATACAGCACTATTACAGGAATCACGGCGATTTGAGACACACACGCTTAAAACCTTGTGTGTTGTTGCAGGCTGGCCCTGATGTTGTACCCTTGAACAAGAGGGCCTTTGTTTGATTTTTAAAAGGCTTGATTTAGAAGCTGCTTTAAACAAACAAAACAACCACTAGCTCATGTGTTCGTCTGTAATTATGCATCAGTCAATTTTCTGAGTGTGGAAGTTTCCCCCATAGATGCAGAATAGAAGATGACAAAAACAGCTCATTGCTTACTATGATTTTCTTTATGATTTTTCAAGAGATGTGTTGGTGTAGAAGGATGCAAAGAATCACAGGAGACTTTGTCACATTTTACACCCCCCGTTGTTTTGTCCATTGTGCTATTTTCCATGATACTTCCCCTTTCCCCACATAAAGAATAGCCCTTTGTGTCTACCCCAGAACAAAGGTCATTTACAGTGGCTAAGTCGAAGGTCTCCATTAGCCATTCAGTGAAATGGGGCATGCATTCTCCTTAAAACATATTTTATCAGCATCAATATCATAGACAAATCACCACTGAAGCCTCCATAACTCATAGCGCTTTGTGCATTTTAATAATCATTTCTGCTTTCTGTACTGTATATCCAGCGAGAGACACAGGGTTAAAAGGTAAAGCAAAGTAAAGTGGGTCGATACACCTTCTAGCTGACCTGAAATCAACATTTCTTGTGCAAACAAAAATCCATACCCTGCGCAGGGCAGTAAATTGAAAGGCTTTCGAGATTCATTATTGGCATTAACACCCTATAATTTTTATGTTGCTTCCCTGCGAAATTAACCAGAAAAAAATTCTGAAACAAAATGTAATGGGGAAACAAATCTAGCTACGACTGCATTTTAGTGTTTTCAAAATATAGAATAGAACAGCATATAAAATTGATCACTTTCAGGACATACAATACGCACTTAAAATAGGAGACCATACAAAAAAGAGAATATACAGAAAATATATTGATGTCCTTATGGACTTTTAATGTTTAAATGAACAAAGGATGGACGTGTGCCCTTTACACGAACAGCAGCTCTCGTAAGGACATGTGCTCTTTGTGTACTTTGATAATTCATAGCTATGCAAATGAGTTGTGAATGGTTTCGCTGAGGGCCAAGAAGCCCGCAGAGCGTCACTGGAAAGCCAGCTACTGCCGCAACACGCACTGCAGAGGAATAGCATTTCCACTGCTCTGCTGAAAATAATCATTCTTTTTCAAAATTTCACTTGAATTTTGAATGAATTTTGAATTTTTTGGGGCACAGCCTGATAAGTGAGCAGGCTCAGGCTGCGGGTTCCGTATATAAACAGTTCAGATTCGATGTCTTGCACTCACATCTGGCATCAGCATATACAGATGGCAGGACCAGGGTCTCCTGGATGGCATGTTTATCTCTGAAGTCCAGGGTCTGACTCGTCACAGTCCCCTCAGGCAGAAATACAGCTCTTGGGGTCACTCAGTACTAACTGGGGCTCTATATACGAGTATTAATGCAGTATTTCTCCTTGGCCAGTTTTCTGCTAGCTGAGTTACGCAGGGAATTTTAATAAAACTGGAGAATTAATTAAACTACCCACTATGATTTTGGCTATTTACAGGTCTATAAAAATGTCTGTGCTAAAATTATTAAATATTGACTTAAATTAGGCCAAGTTTTCCCTTCACCTTTATGCTTCATGATTGTGATGCTGACCGCGATGTTTTTGTCATACTGGGCGAGATGGTCAATAACAATTTTGATTTCTTATGTTCATTCTTTGAGTACATGACTAAATAATATCCATAATTATGCAATATGTAGCTAACTAACCTATATAACACCGCAGTATTATCCAAATGTTATAACCTTAGACATTTCTAGAAAATGTCTACCTGTCAAGGTGGCACCTTAAATAAAATATAAGATCATGCCAGCGATCACACATGCATATGTGGATCAAAGCCTTTCTGAGACACTTAGGCGTACAAAGACACTTCCTCACAGTTACATCAAATTGGAGCAAGTAATGTGAACTTTCTCTCGGTGCTTTATGTGGAAGTTTTAGACGTGCTCCATTGTCCGTGCAGCTATTTCGAATGAACATTTATTCAGCCGAGTTCTCAGTTTCAGCTGGAACCTTACCTGTAATGCTAGAAGATTGCAGGGCAGACGCGTCCATGTAAATTGTTGCACACAAAAGGCAGCGTCAGTCACCCATTTAGCCAAAGTCCATTTCAGTCTGCAGAATTAGAGAAGCATCTTCAACGTGGGAAGTGCCTTTGCTGGCTGCCAGACTACAGGGCTGGAAACAGAGGAAGCTTCGCCAAGTGGGGCAAGCGCTTGATGTCGTGCAGCTCTGTATTTAATATACTTCTGCTTTTGATACAGTTTGAGAATTTAATTTTTCGTTAGCTCAGTTACATCACTGGTTTTGTATTCTTCCAATGAACAATAACACAAACATATAAATCACTAGTGAAAATGATTTATGGTAATTACACGAATGATATATATACACACATTATTTGTCTTTTTCAGTATATAAATATATACTGAAACAACAATTTAACAAATTGAATTTCAAACTTTATAAACAGCATCATTCTTCATTCCATTTGTTGTTAGCTTATAGCATAAATGGATACCAGACCTTTGATTTTCTTGTGAAATACAAACCACTGTCTTGTTTTAATACCAGATGAGCACACTCTGTTTTAATAGCTCATTTGGTATTTAAAAATGTGTTTTCAGCATGTGAAAGCACATAAACCAAATGAAAGAGAATTCGATATACTTTGATGTTATATTCAGTTTAGTTTTGTAAAAAAAAAAAAATGTTCAATAAGACATAAAAATATAAAACATCTAGTTTTTGGAATATCATGTCAAAAGGAAACATGGTTAAAATGTAACAGTATAGCGTTATGGAAACAATTATTGATGTTAAAAAAATAGATTTAAAAGTGCAATTCTATATTCTGCTGATTGTGGATTTTATTTTTTATCTTTAAATGGTTGAATTATTATGGGATAGCACCACGAACCGAATACAATATGAATATGACTTTTACGAACTGATTAAAAATTAAACGGTGCACCAATAAAAATGAAATCAAGATATTCTGCAAACTTTTAAAAGGGATGCTAAAAACTGATTAATAGTGACTTTTTAAAGTACCGCATTTAACACGCTGCTAGCACATTTCATTGCCCATTTGTAATATATATATTTTTAAATGTACACAATGTAATGTGTGTAAGTCCCCTGCAAGTTCAGATGAGTAATAAATCCTTCCGAACAGGGCCCCTAGTGGGAAAGCAGACAGCAGCAACTCCCCCAGCGAGTGAAGGATTCTCCCCAACATCATAAGGCATAAGACAGAGTAAGACAGTAAAAATGAGCGGGTGACCTTGCACGGATGGATAGTGTCTTCTGAGACCCGTCTGTTCCAGAGTTCCCAGTGAAGCCCGTCTACGGACACCATTATCTTTTTGAACGACATCTGAGTGTGTAGCGAAATAATACTGTGAACTAAATTCTCACATTGCCGGCGCCGCGAGCTCCGGCTCTGTGCAGGAGGGTAGCAGCAGCGGCACGAAGGGGTGCAGATAGCGCGCGAGCTATAGCATGAGTCACGCGCTAACCTTCGTCATTCTCTATAGCGTGGTCTGCTGTGATTATGCAACACATCTTAACGCCAATGTACGTCGTTGAAAAAAATTAATAAATAGGAAAATCTGGAATGAAGATGAGTAAAATATGATATGAAATATATGATGATGGAAATACGCTGTATTAATTTCAAAGATATAATCTATTCACCTAATTTTGCATAGGGTGCTGAAATGAAAGCAAATTTAAAATGCATTTTTCTTTTCATAGACCAATATTCTAATATCATAAGTCATAGAGGTAAAGGGGGAAACCTATTTCTTGATTATTCCATGGGCATAACTCATTTTTTTTGGTGGTTTTAATCATCATAGATATACTTTGCAGAGTGTGAAGAATTTACTTGATAAAATGACATTTCTATTGAAAATGGACAATCATTAGTACAATTACCTATTTTCCCCCTTTAATATACTTAAACATAATGACACTAGAAGCGCTAAATAAGTTTAAAGTTTACTGCCGTCTGCCTTTACACAGTGTCCCTGCTTCTTATACTGATTTGTTGTTTTCAAAGCAAATAAAAGTGTTTGAACTGCCCAGAATCCAAGCAAAGGCAAGTGATATAAGCACTACGAAATAACACTTCTAAATAACAGTGTTATTTGTAGCTCCCCACTATATATGCTGAATTACATGTTTAGCCAGGATGCAGCTTCTCAAACGGCAGCTGAAAACACTGAAGCCCTTTGTTATGCTTCATGTTATCATCAAAAAACTTTCGGGGTAGCATTAAATTAACCGTAAAATGTATCTAATAAATTAGTCACCTATTACAGCACTGAAAATATTAATTAAACATAAAAGATGAATTAAACATTACCTATTACAGGATGTTCACACTACAAACGCCTATATTATTATGTTGCTTCACAGCAGATCAGTCCCAACGCAAAATATTTCTCTTTCAGATTCTTTATGGAGCCGACAGAAAAGTGATCAATGCGATTTGCTGGCGGTGCAGGATGTACCATCAACATGTCTTATCGGAAACCAAATAATCAAATTATCAGCAGGCATCAAGCATCTTAAAGCTGGATGAAGTTGTGGTGACATCCTCAGGTACCTGAAGAAGGTGCTGTTCTACCCTCAGGGTTAGATCAAGATGCATGTGAAGGAGACCCTCGGGGCCAATCTCAACACTGACTGAATGATTGCTGTAATTACTGCAGTCACTTAGTGAAAAGGACTCTTCAAACCTAATAAAAATACTGCAGCCATCTTCTGTGAGAAAAAAAACTCATGATTGAAGACATTTATATGCCTGTTTTGTCACAGAAATGAAAGAGAATTAGAGGCATTTAAATCAAAGCCCTTATATTCTCAAAAAAGGACAAAAATAAGTACGGTTGTCATGGAAGCAAATCCAGAAAATAAAAATAAAACAAATCTCATTTCTTTCTAATGTGACTGACTGATCTAATTGTAAATGTATTTTTATGGCAATTATCTATAATAGCAATGAAGCCAGTTTAAATCTGGGATGGAATGTGAACAGAAATTGAACGATTTACTAATTCCTGATAATGTATTTTCTGTTTGTTATCACAACATTACCTGCTCTTCAGACAAAAATGTTACCACGTACTCTAGATCTATTTATATTTAATGATAATATTTATATGTAATGATAATATATTCATGTATATTTTGCAGTGTAAATGTGTTGTTTTTCAAAAAGAAAAGTTTTGCGGTGTGTGTTTTGAAAGCATTAATGTTACATCAGGATTATTATTTAGGGAGTTTTTAGGTAGTATTGTAAATAAAACTTCATGAGCTTGCAGCTGACAAATGCATCCTCGGCGGAGTTCACTATTTTGAGTTGCTAGTGGTTTGATGCACTGAAAAAGGTCTGAAACAAATTCACTTTCCCAACCCATATAAAACAACCGAACAAAACAGATGCAGAATCAGGCCTGCTTGTTGTGTGCCGCTGTCTGCTGCGTGTTTCTCCTGATTAAGCCCGTGGACCCGCAGCTGGTGTTCTCACATTATACACACAGCTTATTCTGACAACCACATCGTCTGATTCTGTTGATTCTGCAGAGGAAATTGGTCACTAAAACAGGACCTTCTGACTAACAGAGACTTAAACAATGTGCGGTGACAGATGGAGAACGGCTTATTTCTGACGGTCGGAAAAAAATAGATCAGGGCCAGCGCTGTTTTGTCACATAAAACAACACAAACATATTGAATCAACGTGATAATGTCAACAGAGGTGCGACAGAATATAAGTCGGGAAAGATGAACTTCCGAAGAGCCGTTGCTGCTGCCATCGTGACGATCCCCTAGTTCCTTCCCACAGCCCATCAGCCGCGATTTCCCACCTATACATAAAAACAGCCGTTTTAAAACAGCAATTTGGGTTAAGTGCCTTTTCTCCTGGGCGCTCGAGCAGGACACATTCTTAGACCTTCAGGCTATGGATCGTGTCTTAACCCACGACTCGCAGAAGGAAATACTCCCTTCAGTAATGATGGCTTCATAACAGGAGTGATACCTGATCAGGAGGCCAGTGGATACCTTTCTCTTTCAAGTGGGGAAAAAAGATCAGAAATCCCTTGCTGCAGATCAACATCGGCGGATGAGGAGACAGCTCATTGGCGGCTTAGAATGATTCCCTGGCTAAAGCAGGGGGAGGCGTACGAACTGTATAAAGCTACATAATCTCGTAAATCACTCTGCATCAACAGCTACATGCTAGCGTCTCAGGACTCAGTGATGTGGAATCCAGAAATAAAATGATATACTCACATGGTTTTAAGTATGACTTTGTTATCTCCATGTTAGACTGATACCCTGGAAATAGGCTCTGTGTCCAATGAATTTACTGCCCTGTCTTTGGGGATGCGAGGATGTATAAGTATGAATTATTCATTAAAATGTGATCATTTTTCGATTGTGTATATAGGTGAAGTCATGTAAGTAATGTTATATTCATTGTCTGTCATCCCAAGTACGGTGCCCCCTGCCTTGTTCCCTGCTCTTCCTGGGACCAGCTCCACACTCACCACAGCCCGGTACTGGATCAGTAGTTATGATAGATGGGTGGTTGGACAAACTCAACGGTGAGCAAATAAAATGTGATAGCAAGGTTAAGACGATACGTGTCATCAGTCAGAGAACTGTGTATAATGCGCTTACAAAACAAGGGTATATATTTGTGCAAATGCAATCAGACATGATGTAGGACAATTTTCAGAAACTATGTTTAAGCAAAGGAGACAAAATCATAAATACCTATATTTAAATATATTAGGCTCCCGCTTTTATCATTACTACAGGTTACTTTGCTTCAAGAATTCTGTGAATACGGATTAATCTCAGCAAAAGTCAAATTAATAACAGCTAGTGGTCATGACTAACATTTGACTGTTCAGGTTTATCATTTAGTGCATTGATTATAGCTGTGAAAGTACATTCCTGCTACGTAGCTGCTCCGTATTCCAGGCCTCTAATCAATGCTGTAGGATCTCACCCAGCAGCGGCCCGTGAAGCCCCTCCGATGCACTTCCCTGCAATCCAGATCTGGAGTCGTTTATTGAATCTTTCTGTAATTCATAATGCGCTTGATCTTTACAAGTCCTGAACTTGAAAGGCGTCTGTTGCCTTCACAGGAAAGTCCCAGGCCTGTGAAATGGTCTGCCAATTTCATTTTGAAAGCAAGAGGACTGAACAAAGATACAAGATACAAGATATTCAGCACTGAGTGAAAACTGATTTTAGGTCCCTGTATGGCTGAAAGAAAGACTGAATAATGTTGCAAGTTAGTGATTTTTAATGTATGCAGATAAAGCCTTATTTAATATTTACCTTGGTGACAATAGTCTCAATGTTCATTCATGTGCAACTGGACTACCGGGGAGGGGGGTTTTTCTGAGGCCCCATTTCAGCTGAGGACCCTGGGCTTCAGTCCAGCTAAACCATTGCATTATAGTGGCCCAGCGCATGTGCAAGGACTCAAGAATTCAAAAGCTCTATTGCACAAGCGCACATATTTGCTTGCAAACCTACATGCCGAGAACCTATAATGTTGAAGCGCAAAAAACAGAATAGTGAGAACAGTAATGTTCATACAGTATACATACCATACACAATACACATGATCTAAGGTCAACAGCCATCGTACATATGGTGCAGTGGTGCAGTGGTGAGCACTGTTGCTTCACACCTCTGGGACCAGGGTTTGAGTCTCTGTCGTCTGTGGAGTTTGAATGTTCTCCCTGTCATTGTGTGTTTTGACAGTTTATTTTGCACTGAATTTAACATATGCTGTGGTTAATTGGAGTTACCAAATTGCCTGTAGTTGTGTGAGAGTGCCCTGTGATGGGTTGGTGTCCCATAAATGTGTGTGTGTATATATATATATATATATATATATATATATATATATGGGTGGTTTTTATGTATATAAATATGAGTAAGAAAACAAGAGATACTGTGACTGGAGTGACAGTGGTAACTGGGCTCAATGAGATCCATGATGATATGTGAACTGGAACATGATCAGGATATATCCAGCAGGGCGCTTGGTGAAGCTGCCACCCCACTCCTCCATGGGATCCCATTTAAATTCCACGTCAGAATTTACTGTGTGGGACTTTCCCCACGATAACATGGGTCTCCTCCCACCACCCAAAAACATGTTATTTTGGTGGATTGATGACTCAGATCTTGAGAAGTACCAGAACATGTAATTAAGCCTTTGCACAATGGACTCGAATAAACCTGGGCAGCTTTGGCTCTGCTTTGTAACATTGTGTAGTCATACATTTTGCAAGAGATTCACACGAAAATGTTTTGTTACACTATTTATTTACACTATAAATAGTATTTTTCATAAAAGTGATATTCAATGCAAAAAGTACAGAAGTCCAAGCATTTATCATTTTTCTGCTAATATTTGTCTCTTTAGACCTAATCTGAAATCGAGTTTGCAGCCGACAGCTATTAATAATGGACACTTCTATGGCTTGCTGTGCTACGTAATTTGTTTCAAACTATACTTAACAATACTCCGACTAAAGAAATGTAACTGGACCAGTCTGCGATTGTTTTTTTTTTTTACTGCACTACCAACTTGCAATCACCAAATGCAAATTTTAACGGCAATCAGTGTGAAAGCATAATATGCCTCTGTGGGGGGGGGGGGGGGGGGGGGGATTCTAAACCCCCCACCCTTTTTTTCTTTTTTTTGTTGTTTTTTTTTTTTTTTTTTTCTGTAAAAAAATTTTTTCAAAACCCCGGTTTTTTTTGTGGGAACAATATAAAATATTTT
>JABJVO010000126.1:16927647-16939763 GCA_026770805.1 Boulengeromyrus knoepffleri
GTTTCGCTTAACGCCTAGAACAATCAACCATGAAAAATAGACAAGGTAGGAGTGAGGCAGGAGAGAGAGTGAGAGGGGGGGGTGGGGGGGGGGGGGGGGGGGGGAGGAAGCTCATAGACTCACACCATGATTTCCATTCTTTCACTGTGATTGTTATTTTCATTTGCAGTCAAACAATTCATTCAAAACCTCGGCTGTTTACTGGGCATCAAGTATAAATGATTTTAACGCAGATGAACAGTTACGAGTTCCCTGGAGGTGACAAGGTGGACATGAAGACGCCTGCTGGATCCATTGGGGTTCAGGATACTGTGTGAGTCCTCAATCTCCATGCTGATCTCTTGACCCCAGAAATATCTCTTGATGAGGAACTTAAAGTTAAATTTCCTACTTATCTCGCACCAAAAAACTGCTGAAAAAGATTGCTACACAATTTTGATGTAATCGCTACACACGATCTGCATATTTAGGCCCCTGTATATTATCTGTTAGCTGTTATCTGACTCTTGCTATCACACACGGTTAGCCATGTTTATTTAATTGAATTAGTACACTGCTTCATTTGAGTATTTTACAAGAGTGTTAGCAAAATGCTACCAGTGTCCATAAGCCATTAGCATTGCTGTGATGTTTGGTTCATGCTACAGGTTCCTAAACACAGGGAGAGACCATTGAGAACTAGTCATCAATAAGACACTCTTTTCTGTGTTGAATACCTCAAGTGACGGGAGGTGATCAGTCACCAATGACTGTTTAATAATTTCTTACTTGGGTTCTTTGTCAATTCGAACATAATTGCATTTTGCCTGCGTCAGCAATCTCATTGTGAATGAAAATGGTCTCTCTTTATTCAGTGATTAAGAAAAAAAAAAGGAAAAGCGATGGCTTGAGGCAAAGCATTGCACGCTAACTCAGTGGAAAGTGCTCAGTCACAGTGTTCGAACTCTTCCTTCGACATTATTAATTGTCTAGCTCTGTGAAGGACAATCCATAGCTACATGACCATTTCCCATGTTCTTCTAACTAGTGATGCATTGTGGGGTGATCTGACACAAATTTGTGATGTAGTTGACAACAGCCATGAAGACTTCACCTGCCACACAGTCTTGATATAGTTACAGTGTTTTCAGTAGGTCTCGGTCTTGTCTTCCGCCAGACATGACATGGCCACAGTAGGCAGGGTCTCCCGTCACTCATTCTACTCCCTCTCAGCTTGTTCCTTCAGCCTGGAGAGAACTTCTGACACGTTCTGTATGTGGTTGTCATCATCTTCAGCTGCTACTGTAAAATCCCCTGGGTAGTGCTGGGGACCTGCTCTCTCTGCAGCTCCTGGTCCACCACCCTCAGCAGACTGCTGGTGTTGAAGTCATTCTGAAGAGGAGGAGACTGGGCCTGATGAACTGGTAAGGTGAATATATCCTTGTTGATAAGCTTGTGTGAAGGGCATGGTAAAAACTTCGTGGTTCTCCAAGTGGTGGCACCCTTTTTGTCCACGTCCATCTTTTCCTTTCTCAAAAACCACCTGAAAATCACAGCACAGTGGTGTTTTATGTACACTGTATGGGCAAAGCATTGGGACACCTGACCGTTGTACCTACAGGAACTTGTATGACATCCCATTCTAAATCCATAGGCATTAATATGAAGCTGGTCCCCCCTTTGCAGCTATAACAGCTGCCACTCTTCTGGGAAGGCTTTCCACAAGATTTTGCAGTGTGTCTGTGGTAATTTTTGCCCATCCATGCAGAAGAGCATTTATGAGGTCAGGCACTGATCTTGGACGTGAAGACCTGGCTCACGATCTCCGTTCTGGTTCATCCCAAAGGTGTTCGATGGGGTTGAGGTCAGGGATCTGTGTAGATCAGTCAGGTTCTTCTACAGCAAACTCACCCAATTATGTCTTAAAGGGTAGGGTTGAAAAGGCTTTTATAGTCCACAGCTGGGATTATGGAAAGAGCTGCTGGTCTGTCTATTTCCACGTGTGCTTTCGCTCCAGAAAGTACAGGACTAAAAGCGCCAGCATTTACCGCCACTCAAACTGTGCATTTGCACAGGGCCCCCAACAGTCACTACATTAAATATTAAATAAACACATTCCTTATTTAGGAGATGCTGAAGCAGCATGTTCTGCTAACCAGCTACATAGCTATGATATTCTGACTCCGGCGGGGGGGGACTTAAAGTCAGACTCCAAAAACATCAAATCGAGTCCCCTGGACCCACCACAGAATTCCAATCTTCTCGGAATTCTAGCGGCAACAGAATTCCCGTCGCCTTGCCAGGGTGGCTGGGGTCTGAATCCTTTTCAGAAGCCATGTGTTGATTTATAGCTTTGTGTGATTTTCACTGGTTTGTATACTTTCTCAGTCAAACACCTTTTCCTGTAATCTCTCTCCTCAAGCCAGCAGCCATCAGAGGGACGCAGCGACTCCCCACAGCGGTGACATGACGGCCCATTTGCATTTTAAATTGTTTGTTGCATCTTTCCCGCTTTCACGCTCGGTTCTGCTTCCTTGTATCTGTGATGCATCCTTTGCAGCAGTTTCCATGGATATCATGGTGTAGAAGCCATACTTTAATGTTAAGAGTCTTTTGGAGAGCTTAAATAGCCAGTTCCAAGACAGCGATGGGCAGATCATTTTCTCCGGAAGACTGCTTTCCGTCTGCTATAATCCACCATTCCGACCTTAAATTGTTTCGTGGCATTTGAACAAGCCGCATGAAAGTCATCTCTCCCACATACTGGACTCAGGAGCAGCATGCATGTCGCTTTGCACCGAGCAAAATGAATACTTCCTCATTCCTTCTGACATTGTTCCTGTAATGCATGTAGTTCTGAACCGTTTCATCAGAGACTGACTGGCTTCCAGAAGAACCATGAAATGCATCGCAACTCCCTCACACTTCTGTTTGCATTCACTGAATTAATGCCTCTATTTGTGGGCCCGTTCCAGTTTATTGTTTTTCTCTTATTATGGTATCATTATATCAGGATGGGACATCCATGGTCTTTGTTGTCTTTACACCTGCATAAAGAATCCAGAAATCAGAAAGGGACTCATTTTTTCTCTATTCAATTCCATTGTTATGCAGATGCAAGATAAATCATTGTACGTGCAACATTAAACACATTATCCCTCCCCGTAATTAAAGTAATTTCTTACACTATGATGAGGACACTACATATCTACAGAAAGAAGATAGTAACAGAGGATCAGTATCTCTGTCAATTCATCTGTCATAACTGTTAACTAGTGGAGTTTCATGATGAGTCTGTATCCAGGAAGCAGGAGACGCCCTGGACGGGATCCCAGTCCTTTGCCGGACACACAGTCACATACACAGAACCAGTGTGTTTTCGGGTTCGGTGGGAGGTAATGCCTGCTCCCTGCCAGTAGGGGGTCTCCATGGCAGTTTGATAGCAGTGTGTAGGCAGTGTCAGCACTGGTGCACTGGACCAATCAACACTGTTTGGTGGACTTCAGCTGTGTGAAGAGAAGCTGCTAGAGACTTCTGCCTGAGGCTTTGGGTGTCCTACGCGGGTTGGCCTTGGCTTTGCTGCCGAGAGCTTCATTCTTTAAACTATGGTGGCAAAAAGAACATCTTGTCTTGTTTTTTTTCCACATTTCTGCTTCTCTCTCCCCAAATGCTATTGCAGTCATTTGTATTCATGTGCAGTGTTAGTAATTTAGTGTTTGTGGATTTTGTATGGGGTGACTGTCTGTCTAATAGCCAGACAACATACATATATTTATTGCTCAGAATTATTTCTTCCTTAGTTGTCACCATAACTTGACTCCCCATATTTGAAATAACCTAGTAGGTATGAGAGAAATCCCCTGGATTTTGTGACTAGAGTAAGTTATATCAGAGCTTGTGATATTATAGGTCATTTGGAGAAATCACTTCACCAACCTCCTTGATCTGTGCATGTTCCAGCATTAAAATTTGGAAGTAATGCCTTTATATTCATTTCTCCAAAGTAATCCTGCCACCCTTATGCTAACCTAGAAACCTCGGTGACTCAGCTCTTCCCGTAAGATTTTCCGGCTAATAATTGTTATTTTTGTAAAACAGCATGTACTTCAAGCAAATACATCAGTCTGTAGTATCTGGACTAAGTAAAAAGAAATAATTTTGATTATTTTTCACATTGTGCTTCTTGAGAATCATATACTGGTTGTCTTCTGATCATTCTATTCTCGTGTTAGAATTAGAGGTCTTGCTCTATCTAAAAGCCCCATCTATCTTAAAAACTAAGACACAGAAGTAATGTCCCACATTCTGCATGCACTCCTAACTGGTAACAGTGAACAAATTAACAGAGATGACTTAGATATCGTCATGGGACAGAGCTGTGCACTATCTGAGCGTATAATTAAATTGGTAAAACCATTTTACTTTCAAAATAAGGTATATTTGCTCTAAATAAAGAATATTTGTAACCATCGTAATCCCTCTGAGACAATGGCAGAAGTATAAGAATTTGAATTTAATAGGTAATAAATTGGTAAGTGTTTAATACCGCAGTTGCTTGACAGCTCAATAAACACGGCCCACAGACAATTGATAATGATTTTTGCAACCAAATGAATCACCAGGTCAGGTCTGCAGAACCTTCTACCAGCTTTGTGATGCTGCACCAGAATAACCGACCCGAGAGCCCGTGACTAACGGCAGGGTATTCCTTTCACTTCATATGGGCCGAAACTTCTATGTAACCCATCCATCTGGAGGGAGGAGGTCCAGAACCTATCCCAAAGGCTCTGGGAACAAGACTCACAGGTTGGGGCATCAGCCCATCACAGGGCATCTC
This sequence comes from Boulengeromyrus knoepffleri, assembly GCA_026770805.1. NCBI lineage: Eukaryota > Metazoa > Chordata > Actinopteri > Osteoglossiformes > Mormyridae > Boulengeromyrus > Boulengeromyrus knoepffleri. The sequence goes on from JABJVO010000126.1 coordinate 16,932,464, forward strand.
TGTAGTCTGATCACTAGAAATAAAAGACTCCCAGTATGAAAAAGGACAGGTGCAGATTATTAGTTTAGACAAGCTGGGCTACTCATCACCAGGCCCCCTACAGGCCAAGACTGGTGACTGCACCCTCCAGCTCTACAAACTTTTAACAGAATATGTGTAAAAATATTTTGGGATTTATCTTCATTATCAGGAAAACATGACATATAGTTGATAAACTGTATTTATTTATGTTGAAACAAAGTGGAAAAACCTACTTTAGGTGACAATTAACTTTCCAACATCATTACAAATCTTTTCCCAGCTGACTCTCTCCAGATGGTTTCGGAGCGTAATGCCTGACATGATGTGTTATATATAGATGCTTTTTTTGGTTTCTCCTGGAGGAAACACGTGGTTATGATACTTGCCCAAAATCATTGTTTCCACACATTCTGCAGTAGATCAAAGAAAACACACAAGCCAATGTTTTCCCTGTTTTCTTTGTTATGCACAGCTGAATTCTCACCTGGAAATGAAAAACTTAAAAACGCTGAGCTGTGAGCTGTTTTGGTAATTGGCAGCCATTTGGGACCGTAAAAGCACATCTGAAAACATGTAAATGTTGTTTCTTATTTACATTTTACATTTAATATCCAAAGTAGCATAGAGATGAGGCAGACAATGCAACACAAGCATAAAAAGGCTTCACAGAATCAAAGCTGCCAAAATGACATAATTTTTATATTTAATTCATAATATTTTGTGTACTTTTGATTTTTTGTGTTAAAGCTTTCCATTGAGGTATCATCCAGACTTCATCCAATAATAACTATATGGTGTTTAATATTGAGCCAAGACTCAAAACTCTTGTGGATGAGAATTATATGTTAAGTGCAACATGCATTTTTGTTTTTGGCGAAAACATATCAGCAGATGATCTAATTAATATATTGTTGGCAAATGAGTTGAAATTAATTTGGCACGACTTGTTTTCCTTAATGTACTTCATTAATTTATTTTTATATTGGCATGTGTGAGTGACTGGTGTGTGAGTGACTGGTGTGTGAGTGACTGGTGTGTGAGTGACTAGGTTCTGGACCCCCTAGCTATGACCCTGAATAGGACAAGCAGTTGCAGAAAATGGATCCATGAAGGTAGCTGATGGGTGGAGACAGTGTTCAGCAGTATCTGACGCAGTGTTGGACTATAATAAGTACATGGGGGTGTGGACTTATCTGACCTCATCAAACACTACACTGTGTCAAAGAAGACTACAAAGTGGTATAAGAAGTTCTTCTACCACTTTGTGGATATTACAGTGGTGAACAGCTTCCTCATCCATACAGCAATCGCCAGGGAGAAGAGGCAGAGGCCTCTTACACAGAAACGCTCCCGGGAGGTTCTGTGTGAGCAGCTGTCGGCCGGTGGACACACTGAGGAGGGGACCCAGCAGGACGCAGCAGCAGCAATGCCAGAGCCACAGCCGCAGAAGCAGATGTGCGTCGCAGTGGCAATCGCTGACACTCGTGCAGTGGACTCCAGGCTGAAGGCCACACAGGGCAGGAAGCACTGTATGCAGTGCCACTCCAAGAAGCTAAGCAATAAGACAATTTACAAATGCTTAGCATGCAATGTGCCACTCTGCATAGTTGCAGACGAATCTGTTTTGCAGAGTGGCATTTGCAGAAAGACACATGGGGGGGGGGGGGGACTTCAAATTTCTTATGGTGTTTTGTGTGTGAATAAAATACAGTTTTTTTTCCCAGCATGTGTGGTCATATTGTGTGACAAAATGTTTCTTATGACCCATAAGTGGTAATGCATTTAGAAAGAAAGAGGCTATCCCAAGAAACACTACTAGTTACACTGTAGCCATTTTGGATAGGTTTTGGTTAGGTTTGGGATAGGTTTGGCACCCAGTTGCACCATTTGCTCTTTCCTCCATAAAACCTGTTGGGCTCCATCAAATGAAATGAAATTGGGCACAGATGTAGAAAACAAGTTCGAGAACCACATGTTTAAAATTGAACCTAATCCACCATGTAGTTTTTGGAAAATTTTCAAAATGCTAAAAAACAAACACAGGTTTTTGTATTTTTCAACTGTTTTTTTTTGTTATTTTCGCCTGTCCATAAATTATACACAGGTCATTAATTTCAGTTATTCAGCTTCCTAAAATTAATTGTACAGGGTCAGCTTTGATTTTAGGTATCAGGCAGGCATGTGTCTCTGACTTTTCCATCTGAAGTTATAAGATAATTATCCCGAAGAGGCAACAAATGGCCTGTTGAACATGAACCCCTGGTTCAATCCATAGGGTTAATGGAGGACTATTGCATTCAGAGCGTGAATGTGGTCACTCTGTTTCAGCGCTGAGTGAATCGTGATACGCCTCCCTGTCCCCATGCCTGACAGGCTCTCCGTAACCTGTAACAGCGCCTACACCATACCTGCTCCTCCTCACGAAGACGGAAGCACAGGACGATCTACACACTGTCCTCGGGGTTTTTCTGTTCGCGGCTGCCTGCTGAGCGGGTATTTTTACAGCTCCACTTTCTGATTGAGGAGGCCCAGGTGACGTTCTGCACCGCGCTCATTCTTACCAAGGCAGTCTACAGACACCCCAGATTGCCTGGCAAAGGAACCACGGCAGAGACGGCAGAAGCTGACCTTCTCCAAAGTCAGCTTTCGTTTTGTGTTCGGCCAGCAGATCCTGGGCTGCTACAGGTGGTGTCCGCAGTGGTGAGTCTGTTCCCTGGATGGTGCGACAGGTGGCACGAGAGAAGCTCAGCCTCCATCTTCGGAAGGTCACCTTGGACAGGCTTCAGTGTCACCGCTGGCACACTTCGGTTGCTATGGCTTATTTGGCTGAAAATCATCGTGCACCCCCCAACGCCACACCCCCCCCGCCACACAGAGAAACCCTAAACGTGAAACTCTCCCCTCTCAGTTATCTCTCTCTCTGTTCACCAGAACATTCCCCACTCCCCCTTTCTCCTCCCCTTTCCCTCTCCAGGCCCCTGAGCTTCTCATCCACAGCCCCAAAGTCCTCATAAAAGAATCCCATCGGGGGCTTTTCCGTTGGAACAGTCGCAGGACGACACTCCATCACCGCAGCGACCAGCAAGGCTGCCTGCTGCTCTCCCCAGGCAGGGCAATGTCATACCCTTACTTTGCAGTAATTAACGACGGGCTATATAGAGTAAGACCCAACTGCCTGCGCTAGAAAGCCGCAGGGAAACAACTTTTTAGGCAGCTCATCATAAACCTACGGCAGGACGCTTAGGAAAGGCAAGAACCTCACAAAGGATGCCATTAGCCCAGCATTTGCAGAGACGTCCAATGGTCGTGTGCCAGTTACCACAAATGCCAACAACTTAATCCTGCAGCCATCGAAAAGAGGGCCACTGTGCCCCCGGATAATCGAGTTCCTCTTTGTCAACAGTGGTATGGATGTCATAAAACTTTTAGACTGTAATACACAAGGGCATTGATTTGCATTAGTCACTGTAGATTAAAAGTCATCATTCTACGCTCCTTTTGGATTCCACTAATATATTGTTCTCCCATTCAATTTGCATGGCGCCCTGACTGTGTTCCGGTGATTAATGGGCAGGTTTCTTAAACCTTACTTTGCTCATAATGAGGTCTATATATCAGTAACGTTATATTTGGTAATGATTAACCGCAAAAACTAACATCCATCTCGAAACTGCGGAGATCCGCTGAGCTCGTTGCAAATCTATGAAGCATGCGGATGGTAGGAGATTCCTGCGGTTCCTTCTAAGGCCGCTCCAGTAGGGTCCCGGGAGGCTGTAGCCAACCATCAAGAATGTTACCTGAAAGGAAACCGCCGATTCAGTCCAGTAGATAAAGCCAGCAAAAGCAGCATAGCTGGTCCCTAAGGCAACATTTTATCAGAGTCCCTTACAAATGATGGCTAATTTCTCATTGCCTTTTATTTTGCAGACGGATGTCTTGGATAGAAGCTTGAGGCCATCCTGTCCCAGGAGCATGGAGGGGAGAAACAGCCAGTTCTTTACATAAATTATGAAACTCCTGCTGACAGGAAGAGCAGATGCCATATACCTAGAATCCTATATAGGGTTTTATTTGTTTCAGGAATTGCATGACCTGCACCCCGTAATCTGGAATGTTTTATGCATTGTATACACCTGTTATGTGGTAGATAAGCAGAGATTCAGGATGTCGGTGAATAAAGATGAAAGAGCTGTAATATGGTTATAACACATAAAGTAATAAGTTAATGAATGTATTTTTTATTGATTACAGAGCTCATAAGCAATGCATGACGATCCAGGTGCTCAGTACACCTCCGGTGATGTCAGCTGAAGCTCGCTCGCCGGCTAAGATGTGTGTCACCCTTTTGGCAGATGGCCAGGCTATAAATTCTGCTGGCACAGTGCTTTAAGTGCTCAGATTTGAAAGGACCCTTGCAGATTCAGTGCTTGGCTTTCTCTAAAAGCTGCTCCCTCGCTGTCCCCGTGTCTCCCTGCTTACTCGCTGTCCCCGTGTCTCCCTCGCTCTCCCCGTGTCTCCCTGCTTCCTCGCTGTCCCCGTGTCTCCCTCGCTCTCCCCGTGTCTCCCTCGCTGTCCCCGTGTCTCCCTGCTTCCTCGCTGTCCCCGTGTCTCCCTCGCTGTCCTCGTGTCTCTCTCGCTGTCCCCGTGTCTCCCTGCTCCCTTGCCACAGTGAAATCACTCTGCTAACCAGAGTTAATGTAAAGTGTCACCCATTATTGCTACTACAGCTTCTACTTGTTACTCTGTCATTATTATTACTGCTATGTGCTGAGTCTCCTCACTGAGCCCCCTAACCTCATGGCCTGTGTTTACATACCGTAGCACTCGTCACTTTTTACAATACAATTCCAGGTCTTATGCTGTGTTCCATTCACCTCAGAGGTCAAAACTCAGAACTGGGAGTAACATCATACATGAGTTAGCGGTGTTCCAGGACAGCAAGTAAGCAAGCCATTTAACAGTACTAGGGACCCATTTCAAAAAGCAAGATTTCTTGCTTACCCGGTAACTTGTTGGATTTAATTTAAAGGACTTTTATCTTTGTTTATTTACAATTTGCCCAGACTACCTTAAATCTGACAAGTTATCCACTTAAGCAAGAAATCCTGCTTAATGAAACAGGCCCCAGTTCTAACCCGGTTAATTGTTAGCCATTGTTAGCAATGTCAGTGGATAACAACACATTACACGATATTTTGCACATGACTCTGTAGCATGACTCAGATAGGGGTTGTACCGTACTGTGCGTGTGACTGATTTAATGAGCCACAAATAAGACGTAAGTGCTAATAAACAGTGTAAAACTACAGCTTTAGCTTCTGTTGATGAAGGGAGCAGCCATCTTGAACTCTGAGCTCCGGGATGTGTCGAATTTCGACTTCAGGGGGCATTCCAGTTTAAATTTTCCACTAGGAACTCATACAGTACATTCTATATATTGATATATTTATGTCCTTTCATACTGTGCTCACGGTGCGCATATCGACTGATCCAGACTATAGCTGTTGCTGTAATGCTGAAATTTCCCTTTGTGGGATTAATAAAGTCCATCTCATCTTATATGATACCAGCCAGCGGTGCACCTAGGACCGAGCTTTTGGACTGAAGCCCAGGATATTCTTTCTATAACCCTGAACCCGTCCTGCTGGCCAAAGGTTACATTCTCTTTTGAATGGTGGGGCCATGGCATGGGTTAACATTACCATCAAATATTTTTGACGAGTTTTACCATGTGCATGCTTGACCTCGATCTTCTGCTCCCCACCCCCCCCCCCCCCCCCCCCCCCCCCCCCCCCGCCCCCCCCCATTCCTCGTACAGTACCTCTGCAGGGCTGCTATTCACTGATGTAAGGAAATATATTTATTCCTGTTGTACACTAAAGAGGACATGCTGTGACATTAAAAATAAAAATAAATTTGAAAAAAATCTAAGTTGTAAGATGTCATTTCCTCCAAAGACAAATAAGCTAAAATTGAAGGACACTTTTTTGCTTGGGTCTCAGGAGGATAATGCTGTCATTGTCAACTCCATGTAATAATAGTTGTCTGTGTAGCTTTGCAAATGAACTCCTGTACTGATGTTGAATGTTTAGGAACTTCATGGACCGCCTTTCTCTTGGGGGTTAGGGGGCAAGTAGACAGCATGTGGGTGAAGCCCCTGACCTCAGTACATGCTAGACTTGCCCCACTGCTAACTAATATATAAGGAGTTCCATATGAACTATGATATGAAATTTCCTTTTTAAAACGTTATCCTGAAACTGAAATGAAAATGACTGAATTATTAGTAGGTTGTAATGAAATGAAAAAGCTAAAAATGAAAAACTCTTGTATTTTGCTTGGTTACTTATGGTTATGGTTAGGGCAGGGTAGGGGTTAAGGCTGTCATAATTAACATCAGCATTTTTTCCATAGAAATGAATGAGCGGTCCCTCTAAAGATATGTTTACCCAACATGTGCGTGTGTGTGTGTGTGTGTGTGAGAGAGAGAGCAACATTGCCTGCTAAATGCCAGTTAAGTAGCTTGCTGACAATGCCAAGTGACTTAATTTTATACAGCTAGCAAAACTAAGTGTATTAAGTAGAAAACAAAACAGAAAACTTCTAAAATGCACACAAGGGAGATCAAACACAACCTGAACGATGAAAGGCAAATGTGCAGCTATTCAAGGCAAATAAGCCATCGAAGCACAAAAATCCAAGAGGTTTTAAAATGCACTTCTTGCAACCCCCTAAATATGCAATGCTGTGTTTTAGCATGTAATGCCGGTCAAGCACTCAAACGATTGCTAAGGGACGTCTGGAAGATTCTCTCCTCCTCATAAACATGAGTGACTGGTGTTGGGGGAGGAGAATATCCTGAAGTTAATTGTTATGTGGGTGAGGCAGTATGCATAGCAAGCCAGGGAGCGTGACTGCTTTCCCTGAAATCCACAGAGAAAATGAAAAGGAACACGAAGATAGGCACAGATATTCATCAATAATGATCAGATGACAATCTACTGCAGAAAGAACACATTATTCGTACAGGAGACTCGTTCAAACTGGATATTTGTCTCATCCCTAGTTAATATAACAGTTGGAGAGAATTAAAAAATTTGTGGAAGACTTTACAAACTTAGTTTGTAGGTGTGATATTAGACCTACAGTAATTGCAGGAGTTTTGCAGTCAATGTGGATGTTTTGGAAGCACTGGGTTAGACCTAGGTTAAGGAGTAGTGTTCCTATCGAGGGTAGAGCTAGGTTAAGGAGTAGTGTTCCTATCGAGGTTAGAGCTAGA
>JABJVO010000126.1:16947623-16976592 GCA_026770805.1 Boulengeromyrus knoepffleri
GGGAGGATGGGCAAAATTACAATGTCGTCGGTGATTGGCTGTTGTGCTGGCGTTCAGTAAACCTCTGCTCGATAGGCGATAGGCCATCGAGTTGTCTGTCTCAGCACATTGCCTAAAACTGAGCAAACTTGGTTGATTGTCCTCATTTTTTATCGATAAAAAAATCGAGATCGTTTTATCGCCCAGCACTAGTCTAGACCCAAAATAATCACCAGTGAGTTGCCTTTTAGTGCTGTCATTGAGACGCATGCAGACATAAACAAGCTTGCCAAACGTCTGAGATTTCTGCAGTTATTTGCTGCTCTACCATAAACGAAACAAAATGGAGCACGGGAAACGCTGTGATTTGGTTTGTTCATTCTGAACTTGACCCAGCTGTGCTTTCAGCAAACCTACGAGGCTACGATCAATCACTGTTAGCTGATAGTTATTTAATAGCTGATTACAGGCTTTCACAATAATATTACTGGCCACTGTGAACATATAGTATTACTGTTTGCAGTTTTCAGTAGAATTCGGGTTCAGTTTTGGACATCTTGTGATTTTTTAAAAACTAGCTTTATAAGTATCGTTAGTATCAATGAAAAAAATCTTGTATAGTCTTAAAAACCGTGGCAAATATGCCATGGTATCATTCAGCAGTGTTTACTATGACTCCCGTGAGAACCTCTCACATCGTCGACTTCAGAAAGTTAAATTTATTCACCTGGCTAGACATATTGTACATGGTGTATTTTCTGATATATCTGTGATTATAGTGCCTAATTATCTGGGTCAATAGCTGTTACTTCAGTGCTCATATGATCTTGAGATTTCAATCCATGACATTGATTTTGCTGCGGTCATTGCAAATATGGAATGTCCTTGAAGGACGTCCAGACAGTGGCCTGGGTGTCAACTCCATCCCTATTTTTCCTTTATGTTACCGCAGGCATCTTCTTCTGTGGTTACTTGATCAGTTAAGGCTAATGTTTAGCACAGGAAGGCTAAAGTGAATCATAGCATGATACCTGAACTCATCTCCGTGCAGCCTTTCATAAGTACTGTTTTTGTGGCAGGGAATCCTTCCACGTCTTTTGAATGTCAGTCAGTTTCATCATTGATTTTTTCCCCCCCTCTTATTCACAGGGCACACAAAGGAGTACAAAGGCAAGAAATGCAGCAGTGGGGATCCTCAAGATTCACTTTTTGCAAGAACACAATAGCCGGTGTTCATCCTGTAGTGAGCAGGCGGATGGGGTGAATGCAAATAGTTGGACCTCGCACTGCTGTGTCAGACTGCCATGAGCTGCACCTCATCCGAACTAATAAGTCAATGTATTAACGTTACAGTCGATCTCACATCTCTCACGCTATATTCGACAGCACTGCTGAACGCCCTGACGGGAGCCTGTATCCCGTCAAATTAAAGCCATTGAAGCTGTAACTTTACCCTAATCCAATATGGGGCTGAACTGGCTCACAGAAAATGCCAGCGGACAGCCTGTTTGGAGGCTGGAATACATCAGCTTTGTGTTCTGATTCTGTATAATAGTCTAACGCTATTACAAACAAAACAGAATGTGTTCAAACATGCTTAATTGACCTGCTTCTTGTAAACAGAACCGTGCAGCGTAAGGTGGACTCTCATCTGCAGGAAGCAGCTGTAGATAGGAGAGACAGGCCAAACAGAAGCTGTCTCTATGATCCACTTTTATAATTGGTACATCTCTCACAATCAGATTGCACCTGACTGAACGCCGGCAGCTCCGCGGGCGCTGTTCAGCTGGGCTGTGTCTCTCTGCGGGAAGGTGGCAGAACTGTGTGTGTTCACACTCAGTCAGGGGCCACCGAGTGTCCGTGGAATCAGGGAGCAAACCAGGGCCTATCCGGGGCTTCCCGCATCACACTGCAGCCAGCTCGCCCGTCTTAAATGTATTTTGAGCACTAAGTAGCGTGAGAGAATCGCTTAGAGACATGTCTACTGAACATTTTATGAGTAAAAGGTGTTTGTCCACATAAACCGCGATGCTGCCACGTGTGCGTGTTGGCGTGTGGTTGCCGTGTGGGTGTGTGCCGCGGATGGCACGTGAGAATCCTCGTACGGTTTGGGGCGAGGAGAGCTTCAGCTTCTCTTTGTACACCGGCAGCATGGAGAGAATGAGCGAATGCCTGCGTGAGTTGTGAGTAGAGCTCCCTCTACAGGCAAGTTTGCATTTGCTACCCTTTTTTGCCTTTTAAAGGTGTGAGGTTATCTGCCTGATAAATTCAGTCTTAAATAAGTGGGATGTTTGTAAGAGCCCAGATACATGCCCGGATTCACAGAGAGTACTTCATTAAACATCCCTTTTTGTTTTACTCAGTGCTGTTTTCAATCTGGACTTCTGATTTTCATCAGAAACTTTCATCCTTTAATCAGTACAAGCTCCGCATTTCCTGTAAATATTCTAACATATTATCAGAAAACCTTTTCCTTTAAATTTCTCCAGAACGCTAATCTACCAGACCATCAGTAAACAGAAAGAATATTTTATGATTAGCGCACGCACAGGTGTACACACACGTGCTGTACACACGATCACATAAATCATAGCGCACATAAATACGTGCGCGTCCTGATAGACGCGGCTGTACGGGAGAGTTAATGTGGGAGCCGCACCTTAGCAGGAAGAGCCATCGCTAGGCTGCAGAGGCTGCTCCTGTAATGAGACTGATCCCCCAGCCCTACTTCCACGTGCCTGGTAAGCTCTCCACCCCGACTGACTCCTCAGATTAAAGAAATCACTTCCTTTTGGCCACATGCTTGGCTCCTTCAACATCAGTGGGTGGCCACTGTAAATAGCGCAAGCCTCATTTCTGCCCGACATCTGACGACAAGCAAGATTTCATGTGCACACGCATAGATCACACAGCTGTGCAAACATGTGCTCCGTGCCCTTGTGTGTGCATGCGTGTGGCGTGTGTGTGTGTGCGTCCCCGTGTTTCGTAATGATTTCTGGTTTTGTGCGCTGTCACAGAGCAGCAGTGGCAAAGGACTGGCACACTCTGACTCTGTTTCCATGACGACCACGACCCTGTCTTTTTCATGCACCAACTTAAAAATGTCAAAAAACTTGCCTGATCCTAGGGCCTTTAATGATATTCCACCGCTCATGTATCACTCTGTCCACATTTTTAACATTTGAGATTAAAGCAATCGGGGCATTTGTCACGGCCCAGCATTTAACCCAGGCTTGAGATGGTTCTGTAAAATTATAATTTTGTTTCAACTTGCTGTGAAAACAGGTAAATATTTCCAGTGTTTCATGACAGTGGTTTTATGGTGTATCATTGTTACTTATATACGACTGGCCAAAATTGTGGAAACACTTCCAATTTTTAGAGATGGCAGAACTTTATTCCAGTTACTTATTAATGTATGATATTTGCAAACATTCTTTGATTGTTTATAAGCATTATCGCCAATATTTATGGAATAATATTTAATCCATAATGGCAAAGATGCTAGGTGTGTGTGTATGTGTGTGTGTGTATATATATATATATATATACACACACAGACACGCAGAGTGTGTGCATATATATATATATATATACTGTATATATATACATACCATTATGCATTATTAAAAAGAACGAGTCCCCCCCCCTCAGAATGAGCTCAGAAAACTGTAGCTGCAGACAGAAGATTTGGTGCAGGGAAATGAATAAATGAGAAGTCGACAAGCTGGCCTTGCAGACCAGCCATGGCTGCCCACAGCGCCCCCTCCTAAGGGCCCCTTGCTGGGCTCTTACTCCGTCTTCACGCTGCCGGCCTTGGAGGGGCCGCCGGCTCCGCTGTAGCCCGCAGCCAGGGTAGCACGCTTCCCAGCACCTGGCCGCCGGCAAGCGGCAGATACCTGACAGGCCTAGAGAATGCGCTGGTGTGTGGGTCAGTGCTGGGCCCCGGCTGAGTGGACACCTCCCTCTCGGGTGGAGAGATGCCAATTATCGGGCCAGCAGTGGCACATGACACGGCTCTGCCAGAGTCTGGGCCCCGGGGGGGCAGGGCCTCATGAACGATTCCGGAAGCTTGTCCTTTGTGGCCAAGTGGCCCAGAAGGCTCTCATCTGAGGTTCCTCGTGGAACCGCTGTGGTCTCTTTCAGAGGGTTCTGAGAGAGTGGGCCTCTTCGTGGCTCATGGACTTCCCTCTTCATCTTGCAGACTTTTTTGCTGCCTGTGGAATTTCATTGATGTCTCTATGCCCACATCATTACTCCAGACTCTGGGAGCTTCATACAACTCATCTTATTAGCTGCAGGGTCTGGAAAAATGCAGAGATGTGGCACCACAGACAGGGGTCGCCGGATCCACACTGGGAGGATGGTCTGCTTAATGGTCCCCAGGTCCAGTGGAAAAAACACCACAGGAAAAAGTTTCAGAGCTAACGGTTGCTGACTGGATGGGAGGGTCAGAATGAGGTGATTCAGGAGTGGAGGATTGGTGGAGGAAGAGGACAGGAACCAAGGTATGGGAAGGGAGAGATGAGAACTGGGCTATAGGAAGAGAACAATCTGGACATAAACTCAGAGAAGGGAGTCTGGAGGACAGGAACTGTGGGTAGTTCAGGTCCAGAGAGTAAAAGTCCAAACCAAGATTCTGTTTCAACCAACTGGCTGAGAACTCCATGATTGTGACACTTTTTACTAAACCAGTTGGTTGAAATAAAATCTTGGTCTGGACTTTTACTCTCTGGACCTGAACTACCCACATCTGCCCCTCAGACAGGAACAGGGGACTGGGTCTGTGCTTTCATCTCCATGCAAGGTCACAAGGAGCATCCTCAGCCTTGGAGAACACACGATTGTGACTGTGGTACCAAGGGGGTTAGGTTTAGGGTTAGAAATCTGAAGATTTCATTTTCCAGATGAATAGAGCACAGGTCTGAATATTGCGGGAGCTCACTTGTTTATTTCCGATCCCTTTATGCTTCGGGTTTGGCTAGTATGCCTAATGCGCGGAGAAACCTCACCAGATCAGAGCAAACCAGGTGCAAACAGGGTCCCACACTGTGGCCAGCAGGCACTGCTGCAGAGCTTCTCGCACTGACCATTATCCACTATTGTTGCATTTCTTTTTGCTGATCAGACACTTTAATGAGCTTATTAATATTTCACTTTACATGAGCCTTATGAAGCGCATTTATTTCCCTGCTTGATTTCTCAGAGCAATTGTGTTTTGAGAAACTGCAGAAAAAACTCTCGCCTGTGGGATTCAAATGCCGTGGAGCGGGAAGTTACAGCTTTCATTACATTCCCCAAAGCACATCGATTCAAGGCAGGAAACGCACTGTGGCGTGCTTCGTGTTGTAAAGGTCATATTGAGTAAAATGCTCCCCCCACACTGATTATATTGTTCTTTCACAGCTAATAACAATAATGATGAAGGGTAAGTAGTTGTAAGATGGATGGATAGATTTGAAGCAACTCACCACCAGAGGGCACTACAGATGACGTTTTGTAATACAAAGTTGCGGTATGATAAAGATGCTGTTTTCTTTGTAACCAGAAGGGGGCAGCATATAACTGCGTTTTGTTAAAGCTTCACGGAACTCAGCATTTTTTTGGGTAATTCATAGATTCTGTAAAAATTAAATTCCTTACTGCTTAGGTTGTTGTAGGACAATCATAGTGCACATTGAAATAGCTAATAAAAATATTAAAATGTTCCCTTCCCAACCTTGGTTTTCAAAACAATGAACGTACAGTGTTAGGGATCAGTGCGACGGTGTCTGATGGGCCTGGCAGTATAATCGTGTGACCACTGGGCCCGTGAGCGAGGCCCTTACTGCCAGCTGCTCCAGGGTCTCTGGCTGAGCCTCTTCTGTGACACTAAGGTTTGCTGACTTGTATGTCACTTTAGGCATTTAAAATCCTGAACATTAATGTCAATGTCCAGGTTTTTTTAGCAGAAATGAATTAACCAGGCTTGATTGAAATATTACAGAAACATAATCAAGAAATGAAAATCATGTGAATGTATTGCCTTCTGATATACATTTAAATTCATTCAATGGGCAGTGCAATTTAATTTAAGTGAATTGATGAAGTGGATGGGAATGCATTACCCAGCGCTGTCCTGTTTCTGCTGTGAACATCACAGCATTCGGTCTAAATTGCTGTCATTTCTGTATACCTAAAAGAATTTATATATAAAGTGCTATTTCAAGTTTGTAAATGCCCAGGCCTGCACTGCTGAATGTGAATCTGATTAAATTTGATTCTAACTGTAAAATAGAGGCTTTCAGCATACTGGTACTAGAGAAACCTACAGAGTGAGGAGATGATTCTCGTGACTGTAGAAGGCTCTCAGTCTCAGTCAGACTCTGCGACTGCAGCAGCCAAAGTAGCATGAGACGGTGCTGGATTTTCACAGGACAAAATCATCCGGGAAAGTCACAAAGGACTCCAGTATGGCAGCTCAGGTGTTTGCGTCTCTCTCGGGCTGAGATCGGCATTCAGAACTACCTTCATGAAAACGCTGGGAAGAAATCATTTACATTAGTGAAGCAGAAGCAGCTACTTACTAATTAGAACATGACTGCTCTTGAAAGGAATTGAAACAAGTTGCTCCTGGCTGTAAATCTGCAGATCTTGCTGAGCTGAGGCAGTCCTGCATGAAGGCGCGAGCCATAATTCCTCTTCGCCACTATCAGAAAGTGATCAGTAAATACAGGGGGCTTCCTCCGCCAGCGTTGCGCTTTAAAGCAGCATAATCACTTATTGAGTGTAACCGCTGATTACTTTTTCACGTGGATGCGCTGAGCTGGGCGTAATTTTCATTTCCGAAAAGAAAGAAAGCTGGCGACATTTTGTGCTCTTTTCAAGCCTCTGTTTGACCTAATATCCAGTTCTGATTTTAGATACCATTCAAAGGAGGAAGGCCTTTGTTGCATCAAAGCTTCAGATATAAAAAGCTGCTTTCCCCCTTGTTTTCAGAAATTAGTCACGCAGACAGCAGAGACCCAAAGGGGAAGGCTTTGTTTATAATGGCTATTTCGCGCATTTTAATTTTAAATGTGCCCTGAACAGTTTCGCGTAAAAACTCGACACATTCAATCAGATTTTGTTTTTGTGTAAAGAACGTAGAACTGGTTACAGACAAATCATAAAAGAGATATTTTAATTAAATGCTTTTCATAATGCTCTCTATCACATGCCACATAAATAACCTGCATTTTGAAATGTTTTTTTCATATATTGTGAAGAAATATAGGTAACGGGGTGGGATTTGGGGTGGGAGTTTGGAACATCTGTGTTTAACCCAAAAACGGCTGAACTGGGAGCATTAAAATTGGGGTCTAGCCCCTTTAAGGGAGCCAGCAGCTCGTAAACCCTTTTACCTGCACAGAAAGGCAGAGATCGCACATCTGTGTAATATAACGTGTGTACCCCCGGGGGCTCGGACTGCCCAAACCCTCAAATCCAGCAGGCTGACCCTATTTAAACCACTAAGCACCAAACGGGTCGATTCTGGGTCAGTTGGATTTTATTGCCTAAGGTGCTGTTAGATATACATGCATATTTTGTTACACATGCGACAAGGTGAACCACGGCGAAACATCAGATGATTTCAGGTTATACCGAGACAAACGGGAATTATTACCGGGTAAACATGACAGGGTCCTTCTGTCACCTGCTTATCTCTGTCATCATTTTTTCATTATGTTTCACGTGACCTGGATTTTATGGCTTAAAAAGGTGAATGAAAACAATGTTTAAAAGTTTGTTAAAGTAACAAAGTTCCCGGAATAACAGTTTAAATCACCTTACAGACATACTAATATAATGAGACTGTTTTGTTTGGTAACGTTTTACATTAACTACATCTTCATAGTGTCTATAATGCATTCATAAGCAGCGTGTAAGTATACCTTATGCATTAATAAACATTATATGATTATAATCCTTGTTATTCGTGTATATTAAAGCTTTGTAAGGTATGTTAACGTTAAATGTTATATGCTGCTTATGAAGGTGCAGTGAATGTTCTATGAAAGCATTATGAAGGTGCAGTTAATGTGAGTTTAGGTTTTGATTCTATTCACAGATAACCGTTAATTTAGCAGTTAGTTGTTAATGGCTTAGTGGGTTAGGACACTGTGTTTGTGATCAGAAGGCTCCTGGTTTAAATCCCGGGGTCAGCAAACTGGTTTCACCCCTGGGTCCTTGTGCAAGACCTGTAAACCCCAATCGCTCCAAGTACTGTCTGACCCCACCTTCTCAAATGCACGTCACTTTGGATAAACGTACATGCTACATAAATCAAATGTAAATAAATCCCCCCACAGCAGGGACACAGAGTTCCTGCCCCCTTCAGTTACTACAGGGAATTAGCGTGAGCACTGTTACAGAATTAAGCTGGATGCACAGAGAGCACCATTATGCAGAGATATATCCAGACCCCTGGAATCAGAGCGAATGTACGAACATGCATGAAGAATCATGAAGAAACCAGCCTCAAACGCACGATGATCTGCAGTGTCACGCCTCCTGCAACCCTGCCACTCCCTTGTGTACAGCCAGTCATCGCCATGACGTCGCTGTGGATGGCGGGATTAGTGTCTTTGTGCCCCGTTCCCAGTGTGAATGCACCAGGTGTGCAGGCATGATAAAGGCATGTCATCCATTTAGAAAAGGCGACGTCGTGCTTTGTGAGGTGAACTCCTGCTGCCCCGCAGCATGACAGAGAGCTGACACTAATCTGCGCTGCGATTACAGGATAGTCGCTGATTATTACTCCAGTGATTAGTTAATCACGGGGGATTTATCCATTGCGTTTCGTGCCGTTCGGAAGTCTTACTAGTTGCATACTAGTTCTTGGGGAGAGGCATGCAGATGAGGGACACCCTGGTTCGATGTGTCCCTGGGTCAACAAGGCAGGGGGGGGTTTCCCTTTTTTAACCAATCACAATCTTCATTGTATGACATCAGCACATTGGTCTGTTTTTTTTTTTTTTTTTTTTTTGAAATTTTCAAACTCGAGGCTTCCAGGTGTGTGGCTCAGCAAGCTACGGTAAGCCTTTTTGCTTGTGAGTGGAAGGTTATTGGTTCAAACCTCATTATTATCATCATCATGAAATAAGGACACACCCTTACACTGCTCCATGCCGCCTTTGCAGGTGAGCATATTCTGTTCTGTCTATGTTTATCTATGACATGCCCCTTAATGAAAGGCTGACACAACAAAACAGGTACCTAAAGTTCTGTGCACCTTGCCACATAACAGAAAACACTGGTTTTAATTAATGCACTGATGTCATACAATGAAGACTGTGATTGGTTAAAGAAGTGAAACTTAAGCCCCTCCCTTGTTGACCCAGGGACACGTCGAACTCGGTAAAATCAGGACGTGCTGCAGCTGAGGATGTCGGCAGGTCTGTGACAGGCAGCCAGCGGGGGACGGAATGGCCGCCACTCATCTGGTCACCAGCGGATGAAAGGCAGCTCTGGATCGCTGTCTGAGGACGGGGTGCTGTTTCCCTCGGCTGACCGGGGCCGGTCTGGCTGAAATCCTTTCCGTACTGCATGGCTGGCTGGAGTTGACACCGAGGGTGTCTCCACTGGCAACCCTGTGATTAAAACACGGGACATAATTTCTGAGAGGGTGGCGTTTTATCCCACCATGACTGAGGGCGCGCATTTTGCCCGAATAGCCTGTCCTGTGTATGTCCGTCTGTGTAGTTTTTAATGGATTCTGAGTGCGCTGCGGCAAAGTGGAAAATGGCTACTTGTTCACCTGTCCTCCTCCTATTCAATTTCTTTTTCCCCATTTTGTTTTTTGCCTTGAAAGCATCTCGTGGCAGATGGGCACCTTTGCCTGGAGGTGTGATGCATTCTCCTGCCGTCTCGAGTGCATTAAAGGCTTTCTCCTCTTTCTGGGAGGTGTATAACGCAGTAATAGGCGTTACTTTTCTAATTTGCCAATGAATGGGCAGCCAGGAGTAAAGGAACACCATGGAGCCCACAGCGGAGTGCTTAATAACATTACAAAAACCTGCTTCTCGTGCCACTTGAGGTCAGACACAGGTCCTACAGCAGTACCGTAATTTCTGGAATAGCTGCAATTGGCTTTTGGCAACATCTCCGCCTTTTCCCCGCTACCAAAACATCACCGGTGCTGCAGCAGTAGAAAGGGTTTCTAACACACAGATGTGGTGCAACACAGACGACAGACAGACACGAGGCGTGTTTTATGCCCACTTAGCTGTCGCGGTGTGTGGCAGATGACGCGTCTAAGAAGCCTCGCCCCGAATCGACAGTGTGTGATGTTTACCCGAGACTGACGCCCCCTTGCTGCGCACAAAGAACACAAAGTGACGAGATGTAGGTCACCCGTCACGAGTGGGGTTCACAGCCGATACCATCCTGGAAGTTCACTTTTATTGCCTTAATAAGTCAGCTGCCACGTTCCTGTGGTCCTTGGGGAGGTAGGGGTGCTGTCTGCGATTACCCAGCATTCCCGGGAACTTCCTGTGCTGCAAGCTACCTGAATGAAATTAAATACAGAAGCTACATCCAGAGCTGGTTTTTTCTGGGTGTAACTGTGGGTCATGTGACTGATTCCTTTTTCACTACAGGACTGCTACAAACTGTCTACGCTGGTCAGGGTCTCAGGAACAATATGTTAATATTATGATGATTCTTGTTATTATTGCTATTACTTCTTACAAGTAAAATACTAATCCTGTAAATCTTAAACTGATTCAAACCAGTATAATTGTTTGGATACCACATGCAACACGGCAGCCCGTTGTGATGGAGATCCAGGGCATGTTTGCAAAGGAGACAGATTTATGGCCTGGATTGTGTGGCTGCCTTTTTAGCTAAGAACCCTTTGGTTTCTACAGAGGAACCAGAGACAAAACAGCATGCGGTTGATTGAGATTATACCTCACTGGAGATGCACAATGGGCACATTAGACTCCGAAAGGCTGGATCTCCACGTCACTGACGAAAGTGCCAAAGGCCGTTCGGACGCACCGGCAGCTTCTGACTTGAGACACGCATAAAACGGCAAACCGGTACTGTGCCTGGAACAGGCGAGTAAAACCACAAAGCGTGTCTGCGACAGACAAAACTGATTTTGAATTCGACGGCTTGCTTGTGGTTGTACGAGCCCTAATAACATGCGGGGCCATTGTTAATTAACTTCCTGCATGCCATGCCTTTCCAGCCTATATCTCCATGGCAACCAGCTGCCAGTTCTTCGGCACGGTGCAAAAGCTGCAGACGTATTTCTGTACGGCCCTTCTTACCATGCCATGTACTTTACGTGCCAAAAGAAATTTAAGATAAGGACAAAACAGTAGCCGCTGACGATTCCGAGCCAATAAAATAACGCCGGAATGCACGACTGCCTCATTTCCTTGGCACGACTTTCAGTGGCGACGGGAAAATACACGGCAATGATTCTGTTTGGGTTTCATCTGCAGAATATTCAGAGGATTCTTGGGAAATGCGTGACTTCACTGCCTGTGAATGAACGGCACGTGGAGCATTAGCCGTAACGTTAGCGTTAGCCGCTGCTGCTAGCTGCGGGCTGTGGCTCTACATCATTTATCATACTGGCTCAGCTTCCCCTGCTGGGTGGGGGGGGGGTGTCTGCATTCCTACACACCCAGGCCTCGGAAAGCCGGCCTTATCATGTATGCAGGAACCGAGGCTCAGTGTCTTTGTCCCATCAAAAAACAAACACACAGACACACCGAGGAAAAAAACAAAGAGCAATTTATCATACAAACACCCTGAAACTGTCTAGGGATGTTGCACTCTTCATAATGGTTCATTTTTGTTTCAGCATTTATATATATTATTATTTACAAATGATGCAGTTTCACCAGTCATATGATTTTTTCAGAACAGTGAGTAAAAACCCCAACAAAGCCTTGATGGAATTTATGTTTCAGTTCACAACAGCAGCGCCACTCAAATGACATGATACTTGGTTGTTGCTTCTTAAGCGACACTACAAGAGCAATCAAATTTCAGGTGTTACATGGGTGATGCTTTTAGCCTGAATGTGATGACCTTTGCTGGCCACCTTGATGTCCACAATCTATCTTACCAGGAACCCCCCCCCTCCCAGATGAGCTGTGCTGGCCAAACGACTGAGGTGCAAATCCCTGTTTGACAGATCAGGAAAGCATTTGATTGAAAGTGACAAAATAACACACCCCTGGTCTCAGGGGACAAATTCTATTAGGTTGTTTTGAGCTGCTCCCGGGAAAGTGATTCAAATAAGTATCTGGCAGAGGAAGTTCATCCTTTGTTCTGATCTTTTAACTTCATCAAGGGAATTACATGAGATTTTTACTAAATGAATTGCTCTCCTGTCTGCAGGGTCATACGATCCGTGAAATGTTCCTTCAACTCGAAGACAACAGAGATGGCGGCGGGATTCTCCTCATATCTCAGAAAGTACAAAGTAAAACGTAACAATTTTCAAATATCGAGCTGCAGTATCTTTGAAGTCTTTCACACATAGTGTCGAGAGCTGATGCATAAGCACTGCTTGACCAATGTGACCAAGAGTGAGTGGGAATGTAATTAGCTGCATGAGCGCACTATCATTGCATTGCACTCGCCCAGTGAAGAATTTAATTACCGCATGTTAAATTCTTTCACATCAGAAAATGACCTTAGAAAACCTTGCTTTTATACTCATCAGCACAATGCACTGTGGATGATCTGCCGCAACTGCACACTTGTTATACACGTCATGCGATCATTCTTTGCGCATCGCATTTATGTTTCATATGAAAAATTCATTGCTGTCTATCTTCCAACCTATTATCTAGCATGGGGTAATGGGGGGAGGTTGCATACTAAACTTCGTATGAGTTCAGTTAGTGAAATGTCAGGGGACAAACACACCTTATGTATGACACATACAGAGCCCCCACCCTGCGGGGGGTTACACCATTGTCGCTTCTCTCCTGCCCGGTTGGGTTTCCCATCCTGTCCCTGCTCTGATAATGCATGACAAACATAAAAAAAGATTTGTGATGAGATCATGGATCATGATCCTGCCTGAAGAAAATCATGATATGTTATTTCTGCTATAGTGCTGACTCCTACTCTGATGATCGGCCGTCGGGTCCAGGGAGGCTGGAAGATGTATATAAATCTGTGTTGAGGTTTGTTACAGTACATGTCGCTTTAAAAGAAAAAAAAGCTACAAAAGAAGACAACTGTAGTCTAGATTTTAAAAAGGAAATGAATAAAACTAAATCCTAGAATACTCCTCTTGGTCACTAGGGAAAACCGATACCTAGTGTGACCAAAGTAAATCTCTCTGGCCATAACATCGTTATTTTCCAATGACCTTAAATTAATTCCTTGTAGGAACCTGGCAGGATCGTGCTGCACTCCTCCAAATCGTGCTCTGATTTCACTCCCTATTTACAGTAATTTACAGATTTCACTCCTTATTTACAGTCTTTTTCTTTATTTTCACTAGAATGCTTCTTGTATATATTTCTTTACTGAATTGCACATTGCACCTTCATACTCACGGCAATAAACTGAGGATAAAAAGTAACCAAGCAAATAAAATTGTGTATTACAATATAAACTTCTCAATAAATAAGCATTCTCTCATGAAACAATTCTATAATGGCAATAGAAGGTAGTTTCTGCAAGGTGATTACCAGGCGAGATGCTAACAGCTTCCATTGACAATATTCACAGTGGTCCCAGTAAGAGATGCACCACACTGGGTATTATTGCTGCTATAACATGATGATTTTATTTGTTGCTGTGTAGCTCATTTAGAGCAGTGGATTCTGGGAAAGCCCACAATGAAGTTACATAGTCAGAAGGGACCGTTCTCCAGGGATGGTGATACCTGCCATCTCTATTTGCTGCCGTTAATATTGATGGAAAACGGGTGATATTCTTCAGCAATGTACTTCCTCAAACACGGATGTGCTTTCTCAAATGTATCCTATACACAGGAAGCACAGAATTATTACTTAACCCCATCTGGGTTATGACTGCTGTCCGCATAAAAGCTTCAGGAACATCTAAACTGTAGCTTAACATAGCAGGCTTTCAGGAGACCACAATCGTAAAGATAAAAGCAGGTACTTTAAGGACCTGGGACAACAATCGATTAGGCAAAGGGCACACAGGTCTATGAGCACTATGTATGACATGCATTTGTTAAAACAGTTAAAATACTTTTTTTAATATTTCAACGAGTCTGATTATTATCAATGTGTTTATTTGATGTGAAATTTAAGAAACTGTATTTTAAAACAGCCCAAATCAGACACTGTGTCATATTAATGAATATCTTCGTGTCATACTAATGTGTCATACTAATAAATAATTTCTTAGTTACAAAGTGATTGCATCCTGGTGTGTGTGTGTTTACATAAAGCGTGTCAATCTTATAACCTCATTATGCTCTTGTTTTGGCATTTGTCACTCGCTATGTGTGTGAAGATGTATGCAAAGATGTCGCATGTCGCTGCTTCCACATAGAAATTTGGAAGTTGCTCAATTAGGCATTAAGGGGCGTATCTGTCAGAAAGGACGGCATGTTACTGTGAGTCAGAAATGGAAGCAAAAGGCCGCGGTAAAAATGTGCCTGAAAGACTGCAACTGCGGAAGCAGCCTGACCGGGGGGGCATGAAGGAGACAATGACTTTCTTGTGCTAGAGCTCTACTCACAATGTTGCGTCACAGAAACAAATTTGGGCCACAAACTTGGTAAATTGTCACAAAGCTTTGGTCATTTGTTAAAAGAAAGGGCACAGATATGAGCTGTCGTCGTGTTATTTTCATTTTTCACTCCATGGCCCAATTGTTTAAAACTGAGAACGGATTCATGGAATTTATGATTCACTAAACGGGATTTTCTTACTTACAACATTTTTTATTCATTCAGTTTATTCATACTGGCGGCCAGCCACCTGCGTGTGATGTGCCTAATTCCCATGGTTGTTCAGTTCTGTGGAAAACATCCCTTCTTTCTGCTTTGCCTGGCCATGAGACGTCTCCGTCTGGATCTGCAAAGCGGCCCTGTTTGCCTGCTATCTTTAGATACTTTGAGACCAAAGTCCAGCGCATAAAAAGTAATAACTCATCTCTTGAACAGACATTCATTTAAGTACAATTAAGTCATTAAAAATAAAATCTCCTTTTTTCAATTTTCTTACTAAATAAAAAAAGAACGTAAGAGGAGAAGAGATCTCCCAAGGATGAGATGCCCACACCAGCCCCAACCTATCGTGTTATAACCTCTGTTATAACCTCTGCAGTCTGGCAAGCTAAATACAAGAATAGACCCCTGTTCAATTTAGGAATACAATAAACAGTACATTTTCACTCAGTCATAGCATCTCCCATCCATCCATCCATCCATCATAGACACACACACAACAGAGTTTTGAAAAAAAAATAGCTAACATTCAACAGACCCACAGGCTCTGGAGGGCTGTCATTTCAAATACAGCAACTTTGGTTGATTCCTTCAGGGAGAACATGAAGCAAAAAGTTAATTATTTAGATTGATTTAAAATGGAGGCCAGCAAACTTGTGCATTGACAGCCCCTATGTTTGCTTCCACAGCTCCATTCAGTTCACATGCCCCCTGTTCACCAACCAGAACTCAAAGCCGCTGATACTTCTTCACAGAGCTAAGCAAAGAATTGACCTCAGTGTAACTTGTTCCACCTGTTTTTTGTTGTCCCATTGGTTGACTTGATTGTATTCCACACCTGCCCCTTGTTAGCCCTGTTCTCTGTATGTATTTAAGTACCTGTTCCTGTTCTGTTCTTTCTTGGTTTATTTGAGCTATTTTCCCTGTGTGGCTTTTGCCCTATTTTGTTCTGTTGCTTCCCAGTTAGTAGTATTTCCTGTTATGTAGTGTAGTTTTCCTGTGTTCCTTCTCACCTTTAGTATAGTGTTCCTGGTGTTGCTCTCTGCCTTAATCTCTGTCTCATCAGTTTGGGATTGACCCCTTGTGGTTCCTTTACTTTCTGATTCCCCAGTTGTGTTTTGTTTCTGGTAAGAAACCCTGATTTATTTGAGCTGCAAAGTAGATTGTTCTCCCAATGTTATTCCCTGCCGTAACACATAACCACATACACACACGCAATAGAGTGTCTATTGCAGGAATGTGAGATATTCAACATTGTGAACATGATTCCTTAATTATATAAATTGGTGGCATACAGAGGGAACACTCAATATCGGCCAGTTCAGCAAAGCATTACCTTAATGGATTGCTTATTTGCAACTCAATGAGAGAGAGACAGCCGTTCGCTATCTTCCGCTTGTGAATGAATGTACATGTCACTAAGCAGTGCTGCAGACTGCCTGGCAATAGGATCTATCACTAAAAAAAAGAAAAAACGATCAAGAAAACATGTGAAAGGGTTAAAAAAAAAAAAAAAAAAAAACCGGCTGGATATTTATTTCCAGGCCATTTATTCTCATTAAACAGCCTAAAGGACATCAGTGGGGGGGTCCTGCCCCGTGGAGGTACCAGAGGGAAAGAGAGAGGCAGGGAGAGAGAGAGGTAGCGACTGATTTCACTCATGGTACTGCTGTGGAGCGTGACACCTCTGACAGAGTTACCTTCTGTCTGCAAACCAAACAGCGACGGCGATGAGGAATTGGGTCTTCATATAATCAGTATAAGAATCAGGCCGTGCGTGTACATGTGCATGTGTGTGTGCGTGTGCATGTGCATGTGTGTGTGTGTGTGCATGTGCATGTGTGTGTGTGCGCGTGTGTGCATGGGGCATGGATAGGCAGTCAAAGCTGCTGACAGAACCAGGCTTCATGTCCTCACTATAAGGATCGGACTGTGTGTGTGCGTATGTGTGTGCCTGGTGGGTAGCCAGTGGAAGATGCTGAGGGATCCGTTTTCACTATGAGTCCAACACCAAGCAGACGACTCCAAAGATTCCTGAGCGTAGGGGCAGTAAGAATCAGAAGGCTGCTTTTTATGTGAACGTTCGGAGCAGCCCAGGAGAAACAGACGAGCATAAGGGAAAAAAAAAACACTCTCATTTCAGTATTTTAAGGAATTACTGGAGGAGATCCTCTGAGGCCATGTTTCACAGCAGTGGATGTAACAAATGTTAAGCCAGCATGAAATTTTTGTGACCAGCTGCATAGACTAAGACTAAGACTATTATTATTATTATAATTGCTAGGAAATCTTATAACTTAAGGATGGAGTAACTCCTTCATCAATAGGAAGTCCACTGTCCATTCTGCTGGTGAACTTAGTAGAAAAACACAGGCAGATAATGATGAAAACCCTATTAGGTTTGATCATCATCTTCTGTTTCTCCATGTACATTAGAGCTTGAGGTGATTGTGCGCAGTACACGTGACTGCCGATAAAAAAACCAGTAATTTGTTCACGGCATAACAAAGCATAGAGCATCATTAAAATGTGAGAATAGAGATTTATGAGAGATCTAAATCTGATAATTACTAATTAAGCAACAGGAAAACAGGCCTAGATGAATTAAAATGGATTTCAGACCTGCAGATTTGCAGGATCCTATCTGTACGGTTACGAAATTTCAGCTGGATCCTTTAGAAAACACTTCATGCCACCCAAATGTCCTCACTTCATGCAGCAAACAGCTGTTGTCACACGACGATTAAATACAGGAAAATAGCCGGATTTCTCATCTACAGATGTGATTAATGTTAATCACTTCTCTGGGTTCTTCTGCAGCTGCTGTCTAGGGTGCTGAAATATCGGAGCAGTGGCGGTACCGTGATATCTATTAATAAACCCCGATCTTACATTTTTCCTTCCGAATACAAAAAAGCAGTGATTCTGTAAGAGGAAAATGTGCCATACTGCTGTAAAATGAAGCAGATCCTGGGAGTATATGCGGCTATTTGTGCCTTTTCTGTAATTCACCTTACAGCTGTTGACCTGCTGTTGTACTGACCTCTGCCATCCGGCATACATCAGGTTCATGGAAATATCAGTCGTGCTTTTAAAGCAAACTGGGATAAATACGAGTGTAGGCTATATGTAAGCTTAATTGTAGAGAAAGGATTGTCTAATAGTGTGGAAATTACGGCCAGTTGTGACAAGGTCCCCCCGGGTACCGGGACATCCTAAAAGTTCCTGATGTTGATCTTTTATCTCAGTGTGTCTGTAGGAGGAAACTTTTCTGCCTTCCCCTTTCCCCCCTTCTCCTTCTGTACCGTGGGAGTCGTCAGAGAGACTCGCTGCCGCGCAGTAGCTCCTCCCGTCGCCGCCGCTCCGCTTCACTCGCACATCTAACGGGATCCCGTCCGCTGCAGGAGACCGAGTCTTTCCTTAAGGTAGGAGCCCGTAAAACGGCGTCTGTCGATCTTCACTGGCTGCCATCACTCGAAACGCTTCCCAAAGTTATTTTTCTTAAAGTTGATGGATTCGTCTTCTTAGATCTCGATGTCGGAGTAATGTAGTTTTGCTGATCGATAAATTTGTAACGTACTGTAAAAAAGGGACACCGAATAAGAGTAATACCAGATGCACTTATTGCAGAAAAGCCTGCAAATATGTATTCATCATGTTTTCACCACACAGGGAATTAGTTCCGTCCCTGCCCTCCTGTCTATTAGGTAATTCCATAGAGATCCCAAATGATGCTGGATTATCTGTTTCAGGTTAAATTAGATTTCAAAGCATGACTGTCTCTGGATCAAAAAATTAAATATGACTAGCTTTGTTGCATAGCAACCCACTGCAGTTTATGATATACTGAAACAATAGTGCAATGTTTCCGTGAGCTACGTTCGTCTCTTTCGATTCTTTTTCTTTAATATTGTTTTTGCATTGAATTATATCGAGTAAATCGCTCTGCATGCTCCTATAGTCCCCGACATACTGCAACCACAAAAGTGGCTTGACGTGGCTTGTTTCATTCAAAAATTATAATTACACTCAGCTTACCATGTATAAAAAAATCTATACGTCTTGTTAAATGAGGTTTACTCAGCACAGTCTACAGCACCGTGACTGCTGCGTTTGTGTGTGTGTGTCTGTGTGTGTGCGTGTCCGCGGTGGGGGGGGCGGTATGGGTGTGTTGCACTGTATCAGTATTCATAAGTTTGGTCATTTTGAAGAGACTGTCTGCATGACAATTTATATTGCGGTCCAGAGTCAGGCCACAGAGCATACGACACATTTACGCAGGGAAACTGCAAAAACTCGGCGTGGAAAATTAACTGGCTTGATGACACAGAGTTGATTCCGTTTTAAACGCCTTCTTTTTATTTCAAGCACAAATCTGTTTTTTCCCCTGAAACCTCTATCACCGATGCAGATTGCTAATGGACAGTCCTTATTACCAGAAGGATTTCCTACTACATTTAATCAGCACTTGGCATTTATATGTATTTTTCAGTTTTTACTAAAACAAGAATTATTTTTAAAAAATTACAAAAAATATAACAAAGCTAAATATGTCCATTGCGGAACCTTCACGTGATTAACGCGTTAGTGATCTGAATGGCTTCAGTTTACATTGAAGTACACAAGCAGTCTGCCTAGCTTGGTGATTTGGACTCCTAGCATATGATCCATCCATCCATCCATCCATCTGTCATCCATCCCATACTGCTTATGCAGTACAATTTTGTGGTTCCAAGTGCTTCATTCCAAATGGTTTCTCCCTGTAAAATGGTTCCTAACACGCACCATGTTCCTGCCTCTGGTTTGTGGTTTGCTCATCTGGCTTCAGTTGCACTTTGGTCCTGTTAGCTCTGCCTTTCTCCCACCATCCATACCCATGAAGCACTCAGCCCATTATGCACCTTTTACCTCCAGAGACAATGACTTTGCATCCTGCACAAGCCCACACTCATCCTGCCAAGTACCCTGAACGACTCTGGAAGCTCACAGCGATCAAGGGGCTCCTCAGCTTTGCCCGCAGCATTGACCTGGCAGACACACTTCTTCCATTTCCTCCAGGTGACCGCTGAGAGGCTGATAGTGGGAACAGGCTAGTGCTGACCTCATAAAAAATAGCGGCGTGAAATTCTGCCATTTCTGATGTTTTTGCCGCTAGGATGCAGGAAAGACGAGTGTCTGCTGTTCATGCATCATCACTCTGCTGAGAGAAGGAGGAGACATGCAGGTCTAAACAGTGTCACAACCAAATGGGCCACATTGCTTTAGTAACCATGACGAGCCACGGTCACCGATTTACAATATTATCATAGATCTAATGGATACATGCCACATAAATATGTATCCAATAAAATATCCCTTGCTTAGTGTTCCTGGTAGTGAGAGTCAAGTCTTGAATGTTACGGTAAACAAACTAGGATGTAAAAGTCTTTGTATATATTTGTTTTCATGCTGTCTTGTTTCTCTCGTCAGTTAATGTTTCATCATTCTTCAGTATGATATATAACCTGCCAAAATTATCCAACTAAGAAACTGTATAAAGGTCATTTGTACCGCGATTAACCCCTTTCATGCCTCTCAGAGAATGAAAAGGGCACAAACCAGAGGTTATTTTTATCGTAAACTATGGTTGAACCTCTTACTGCAACCAATTGCCCTTTAATGACATTATTTCAAGGACTGAAAACTTGCTTAGTTGTTATGGGATGAAACAACACAGGTTCCTTGGCATTTAATAATTATAATTTTGTCTTTTCTACGAATCAGACGTTGCTTTAATATCAGACACCCTCTTTGGGGCTTTAGAGATCTCTCATTCTCCAAAGACTCACTTGATTCAGGCTGCTGAAGCTTTGTGTGAAGAAGTAGGTCGAACCTTCCTCACCATGCCCCAGTTCAATTAAGAGCCAGTAATTGGGCTACCTAAGTGTCCAGCAGTTCCCGCTGTGCCTGTTAGCTAACATTCTGCAGGCCCACAAGCTCTGGCCCAGCAACTGCGGCTGATTCCTTCAGGGAGAACATGAAGCAAAAAGTAAATTATGTGGCGTGATTTAAAACGGAGGCCGACGAACTTGTGCATCGACGGCCGCCGTGTTCGCTTCCACAGCCCCGTTGGGTTTGACGGGCAGCGCCCCGGTTGTCACGCACGCCTCCTGTTCACCAACAACGACTCAAAGTCGCTGACGCTTCTTCGCAGAGCTGAGCGGAAAAGGCGAATAACGAGAGCCCACGTTTCTCTGCTGCAGAGTGTGAGACGTGTGGTTGTAGGAATACAGATGTCGCTCCCATACTGAATTATAAAACACTTAGAGGAGAAGTGGTGCAATGTGAGTGATTTGCGATACATAACAGATTTCAGGGCATAACATTTTCAGCAGGCTGCACCTCTTCCAAGCCCCTGTCTGGCTGCTGTGTTCTGTTGACCGGATCCTCAGCCGGTGCCGGTTCCGTGACTGAGCACGACTGGACTCCACGGCTGCCTGTGTCTCTCCAACAGAGAATTTGCATAATTCCTCCACACCTTCATGAGTCTGGGAGAATCGTCCCCCCAATATTAATAATTCATATAAATGCATTTGGTTTTTTTCCCTACCTGCCTTACTGAAGAGAACATCCTTGATTTTCCCATTTGTGGTTCTGTAGTATTAAAATGGCCCTCGATCAGTTTGTTTGAATGAATTGCACAGCCAGTGTGTGTAGTTTACGCATTTCGTTATTTAGTGTTTTATTTGAAGGTGAGCGATGATTACGGGTTCGGCGGCAGAGGAGCAGGACGGGGACCCATAAAGAACTTAAATTAACCTTTCCTTTCGGTTCCTTGCTCTAACTGCTGAGTCCGAAAAGGATTTACTAGCCAAGAGGCTGAAATGATATTGTAAGTAGTGGAGGAGATAATGGTTTATACATCACCAATCATTTACTATGACCAGATGGTTCTAGTGCTGCCTAATAAATGTGGATTATCAAGCCTTTCATGGAGGTTATCAGCTCAGTGTTCTACATCTGAAATAACCGTATAATTGCTACTCAATTGGCAAAAAGTTTAAATCATTAGTACCCTCATAATATGCAGCTTTATGTTACCTGTAATAACATTATTTCACATCCATTTGCTATGTGGGCATGTAAGTACAGGGACAGTAGGACGTGCGGCCCAGTGTTCGTGTGTCATTATCTGTGTGCAATTAAGGAAAAAAAGTGCACAAGTATGGTTCTACAAGTAAGGTTCTACAAGTAAAGTACTACAAAACACAGAACCTCATTTATGCAGAACAGAGATATGAATTCTTTATAACGTAATCATCTAATTTTGAGTCGGTTCGATATGCCAGAGAGCACAAGGTTTGTTTATTTTTAAACCTTCTGGGGAATTCCAACATAAAATGGCAACAAAAGAAATGCCATCATCTTTACCTCTTTCGCCACCTAATATGGAGTCAGTGGAAACTGTCGACTGTTTTCTGGAAGAAGGATTTGGATTGGAAATCTATGAGGAGTAAAATGGGATTTTTTTTTCCTTCTTAATTTCATCCTCTGCCAAATATCCTTGATTGTCTTTGTAAATTGACGTGTTCATCTAATGGTGTCCAGCCATGTAATATCACATGTAGGTGTGGCTCTGGTGCCGTGGAAATGTAAATAATAGCTGAGATGCTGGATAAATGGTCCTTGGGGATTATATTAACCTAATGACCAGCAGGGATCCATGCAACAGGAATCGAGAGAAAACAACAAGCAATCTGTTACAAAACAGCGATAAGCATGACCTGGTGTGGAGTCCAATCCAAGTCCACATGAGGAAAATAGTTCTTTAAGTGTAGTGGGTTAAAGCACTGATGAGATGCATGGTGAGCTCATGAGCCCTGACTGTAGCAGTCTGCCACCTAGGGGCATCTCCTTCACAATGACTGCCCAAGACGGGGAGGATGCCGTCTACATTGTTTGGTTCCATGAAATATTCATAAATCCTCAGATTAGCTCTGCAAAAATCTGCATGCTCCCGCTTCTTTAATGAGGTACCAGGCGAGCTGACGCTGGGAATCAGATCATTCCAGTACAGGGCACCGGATAGCAAACTTCAGGAAGCATGGCTTGCGTTCGCCTTGTGGTTCAGCCTCATATTGCATCACATGGGCCGTCGCGTTATCGGGGCCACTGTGCGGGCACCATCAATTACAGCCAGGCAGCACGGACAATTAATCTGCAAAGGTAATACTGAAGGACAAACATGGAGGGAGGTCACCGGTATCGCACATGTTCAGCCGGCTCTTCCCAGAATATCTCGGGGGGGTGGGCGGAGCGGACTGATCCATTTGGCTGGAGCTGTGTCCTCTAGACTTCCTTGCTTGAGGATTATTCTTGAGAAATCACACTCAAAAATGTTCCTATTCTACCGATAATACTTTTGTATTTTAACCGGAAAATAGGAAATACGCTCATTGTGAGCAACAGCTTTTCTTAAAATGGGCAACATTTCGGTTTCAAAAACCACAATAATGCTTTTCATGAGAAACTCGCTTGTCAATAATTTCCAGTTTCACACTCCTATGAAAAGATCAGGCTTTGAAGGTCATAGTAAAAAGCAGAACAATTTTTGCTCTTCGTTGCTAATGAACTGAAACAATGTGTTTCTTAAAACATTGTATATTTTATGCATTTTGGAGGGAAAACATTTAAATGTCAAAGAAAATCGGTTGGCATTGTTTTCGTGTTATTTATATATGCAACTGAAAAAGCAATTTGTTTCAGTGGAAATAGATGTTCTGCATTTTGCCTCATTAAACACAAACATTCATGAAATTAACAGGAATGCAGGATATTTCACCAAACGGTGACATCTCTGCATGATGTATTTCACGTCCTGCCATTTTTGATTCTTTGCTTAGAAAACATGACAAAAGACTGGAACTAAAAAGCTGACAGCAGTGGAAATTGCAGGTACTGGGGGTATCTGCAGGCTTCCCATAACTGTGATAGTAGCTCTATAAGGTTATGGTTAGAGTGCAGGGTTGGGATTTAATATTAAGGTGACTTGTTATGTGTGATATTAGCTTTGTATGTTTTATACCAGATCCGCAAGATTCTGTATATGTAATCAGCTCTATGGTAAAATTTAACATATTTTTTAAATCTTATTTTACAATTCAGATTATTCATACTTAGGCTGATTTTCATCACTTAGGAAATAAGGGCGGAAGCTTGCAGAATTGTATTTTTTTGTTGCTGGTTTGCCACCTGGAAGTGAGGTGTGCAGGGGCAGTCGTGTGCTGGAATCAGGACCAGTTTTTATGGGTTTTAGTATAGCTGCGGGTGCTATAAGTCAATAGCTCTAACCCACAATGATGGATGTTCCTGTAAGTATCAACCCTCTCAGGAGTCACGCGGTGTTAACAGGGTGCATATGCATGGTCAGCACTGCATGTGACTCTATTAAAGTATCTCTAAAGGGACCATCAGCATGCTGAATAATAGCTGCAGTGCTGAGGTGAGGCACCCATCCATAGAGGTTGAGGCACTGGAAGAGGCGGGGGACCCTTCCATAGAGGTTGAGGCACTGGACATTTTCACATATCAAAAAGACAGATCACATTATATTTCATCATACTCAGTGGAGGACGAGCACAGTAATCCCACTGCTTAACTTCCTGACTTTAGCAAATCTGTCATGGTCAGATTATCGCGGTGTTACACCGATTCGATAACTTGTTAAGGTGAACAGCGTCGCTAATCATTCTGCCTGTTTAGCTCTTTCACCGAGACCAAAAAGAATAAACCCATTGTTTTATAGCTGAATGAGATGCTTAGAGACTAATTTGGCAATTAATGGATTTTGAGGGGAAAAAAGTGAGTAAAAGGCAGCAGATGTTTATGATTTTGACACAGAAGGTCACCCTTGCTGGATATGAAGCCCTCTCAAGGTGGGGAGGAACGTGCTCGTGATGCTTCAGCTGTTTCATTTAACGTCGCTCATTCGGGAAAGTATTCGGGGGGCTGCTTTGACGTGGGGCGTGAACGACACCCCAAATTGAATTCGGCTCTGCAGTTGAGAAGAGCTCTTCCCATGTGCGTGGGGCTTGCTTGTAATTCAATGCATAGATTAGGATGAGATGGTCCCTGGAGAGCACCATGTGGTTGCAGAAGACGTTCTGCTGTGCAGGCATTCAGCTTGGCCTGAAGCTGGCGGCTCCTTTTGTGTGTTTAATAAACAAGGGCCTGAATGCAGCGGCTGATAACGACAGACAGTGGCCCTCGCAGGGAGCAATGGTGTCCACGTGCCGCGTCCGCTGGGACACAGGGCTTCTCTCTCATCTCGTGCGAGCTCTGTTCCCCAGACACTGCTGGATTTACAGATACTATTCATGCGGTTACAATGAAATTGTCCTTTTCTTTTTTTTTTCTGCCTTGCTATCTCTGTGCCTATCTAGGCATCTCTATTCACTACACGGGTTGCGTTAAAGCACAAATGAGGCGTCCCGCATTTGCTCAGCATTTCTGATCACTGCAAGTGCCTGAGTATCACTTAAGGTCTTACGCGAAGCCTGAATGATAGAAATGGACAATCCTGTAGTCAATTATAATAGAATCAAACAAGTCACTGGAAATCTTAAAATGTGTAAAATAGGAGGAATACATGAATACACACACACACACACACACACACATACACACACAAATAAACATATATTTCCATTTCAGCAGTTCTGGCTTGATGTCTATAATCCTTCATCCATGCATGGGCTGATATGATGTATCTAAGATATACTAAAACATGTGGAAGTCATTAACAACTGAAAACAGACATTAAAAACTGCCACGAATGCAAACATTCCCTCTGCACAGAAATATATTCATCCTCCATGCTGTATCTGTTTATTTAAACCAAATTAGTGTCACTGAGGTGTTGATGGTACCCATTCTAATCATAGGACTGGATAAAAGATTACTATAATTACAAAATAATATTCAAAGTAAACAAGCTTTTAAATACTGCACTCTTCATGATTTTCCTTGCAATTGCAAATTTCCTATATGAATGTCTAAATCAAGAAACATCTTCTATTTAGTGGTACGAAAAGTGAAAGACCTAAATGTGTTTAAACGTCAAGACCGAGTGTCAGACCTATGTAACAAAAATAGAATTGCTGAAATATACCTTGTGATTCATTGCGGTGGTCCGGCAGTAAGCAAACAGAATGCATACAATAAACGTAATAATTACATTCATATTGTGCCACAAAAATGATTCCAATGAAACACAATGACCTATTTATTGTTTTAAAACCAAACAAAATTAGATTTTAAGATAAATAAAACAGTTAAAATCATAACTCAGTATGAGAACATAACCACAGATCAATAGAATCAAAGTGCCTTGACAGCATCTGCAAACCTCGCAGCTGAGACTTTGACAACAAAACTGATCATTAAACCAGCAAAAGGGCGTTAGAGGGTGTCAGCTTTGAAGGCAGCTGACATGGAGCAGGGTGCATTTACATCGCTCCCATCATTCCCATCAAACGCTTTCTGTGTGAATGGCTGCTCTAATGGGCAGACTGTGACGCTGGTCTTCAGCTCCCCCCCTTTCCTGATGTGCTCGACAAGCGGCTCTCTGCTCTTCCACAACTGGGGCTCCCGGGAAGCTGCACGGCTCAGAGACAGCAGGATAATCAGATTAGCAGAGCTCTGTCACACACCTGACTCTGTATGTTTCACATAATGCAAAAAGGCCCATTAAAACTGACACGTTCACCTGATTTTCTCATTTGATCACGGGAGATTCTGTAAAGCTATAGTGATTTTAGCAGCTTAGCATATTATTAAGGGATTGGTTTTAAAGGTTTAATTGTAATATAATACTTCTTGAGCTAAGTTTTGTCATCCATCTACCTACATCCTTGTGCAAATTAATTGAAACAAGTTGTCGCATCTATATGCAGACAGACTGACCACAATTAAGATGAACATCACTGTCACCTTAATTAATACTTATTGCCTTGGGTATGGTTTTAGGACCTGATTGATTGATAAAAATTGCATGGGAATAACGCAGGATGGGGTGCCAATCCATTGCAGGGCACACAGACCATTCAGCCCTATGGGGAACTTGGCAACTCCAATTAACCTCAGCATGTTTTTGGACTGTGGGGGGAAACCACAGAACCCGGAGGAAACCCCATTTTGACAGGTGCTTGAACCCCAGAGCACAGTGCCTCCTCTGTCCATCCACCCAGCTCTAACCCCACCCGAGCAGGCCTGCCTATCTGTGGTTACAGTGCCTCCTCTGTCCACCCACCCAGCTCTAACCCCACCCGAGCAGGCCTGCCTGTCTGTGGGCACATTGCCTCCTCTGTCCATCCACCCAGCTCTAACCCCACCCGGGCAGGCCTGCCAGTCTGTGGGCACATTGCCTCCTCTGTCCATCCACCCAGCTCTAACCCCACCCGAGCAGGCCTGCCAGTCTGTGGGCACATTGCCTCCTCTGTCCATCCACCCCGCTCTGACCCCACCCGAGCAGGCCTGCCTGTCTGTGGGCACAGTACCTCTGTCCATCCACTCAACATACTCTCTGCCCTGCTGGATGTGCATTGTCCACCTTCTTATCCATTGCAGGGCGGCTGTAATGGAGAGTAACGGTAATTCCTTTTCTCGTGTATATCAGGCTATTCATAACAAATGACACCCATTAATTGTTACAAAATTATAAATATATACGCCAGGCATACCTAGGAATTCTGGGGCCCCAGACAAAATGTCACCTTGGACCCGCAGCCCAATTTTATGTATGATTTTACATATCTAAGGACCCCTGTCTAGTGTGGGGCCCCCTGAATCTGCAAGGGTCCCTCCCTGTGTGTGTGTGTGTGTGTATAAATGCATGTAAATTGTATTACAGTAGCTGTCTACACTCTCTCCTACTATCGGTGGCAGGAAATAGTTCTGCTACATCATTTTCTTAAATAAATCTATAGATCGTAAACATCAGTCACTGTGGAGGTGTTACTTTTGCATTCGACTAGCTTGAATCGATATTTCTCAGCTGGTGTGTGCGCTCAGTCACTTCTGTATTTACAGTGATTTGCCCCTGGTTAATTCCCCCTAACTTCTCATTGGCTGCAGATGGCTCGGTTTCCAATAGCAACCTGCTCCTCGGGAGCCGAGTCTGATGAAATTCTGAAAGTGCCAGGTGTCCGCTGCATTGTTCTTCAGCGGCCCTTTCCGCCGCGCTCCTGTACTGCGTGACTGCGTGTAGCACAGTGAGATACATCCAAATGTGGCCCGAATCCCCACAGAAAGCAAACTCATTCTGCTTCCACTTCCTTTTTCTTCTGCCTTTTAACGTGCCATTAATTGTGAGAAACGTGTCTGGAATACGTAATCGCTCTGCTCCCCGGGGTGCTTGTCCTGTGGCGTGACCCCCGCTGTGTTCAGGGTGACTGGCTTTTGTGCTCCTGTCACAAGCCAGGAGGACCGGCAGGTTCTTGTTTATTTTGAAGGACCTGTCTTGCCTACGCTCACGTTAGCTTGATGTCATACCATCGCCACTGTCACTCAACCGCCTAGAACGATTTCCACCTCCAGTTGACAGTTCCTGAATGGTATTCTGTCCCCATTCCTGCACATTAACACTGCAGTGCTAAGTGTTCAGATGCCAGCTCGCACCCCACCCCCAATGAAGGGCACTCTGACTGGCTTGTATCTGCCATTCATTAGAGGATGGTCTGCATTCCTTCCAGTGAATATGGACATGTTTTTCCTGCCCTTGACGATTCACTGTTCTCAGGCTGAATGCTCCCAAACAGTACCCTCATTGTTTGGTGGTGTACATGACCCTCGTAGCAGAGCTAGGAAGTACTAAATATAATCTGAGGCGAGAAGAGAATGAGATGTTCTTCATGCTTATATGACAGGGTGTTATGATGGGAGAGAAGCCTACTAAAGAAAGGCATGGTCTTTGAATCTGTTTTCTTGTTGTGTACAACATGAAACCCAAATGGAAGCTGTATTCTAATAGGGACTCGAAGCTGTAGCACAGCCGAGCGGGATACGCATGCTGCTTCAAATGGA